>VZTH01017845.1:346-100587 GCA_013397815.1 Aleadryas rufinucha | reverse complement strand
TCCGCACTAGCCGCGCGCCCGCCGCGCGTCACGCTCCGAGCGGCCGAGGCGCCCGGCAGCCAATGGACGGCGGATCCGGCAGCGCGGAGGCGGGGCCGCGCCGTCCAACAGCCAATGGGCTGCGGCCGTCGGCGCGGGACCACAACTCCCGGCGTGCCCCAGGGGACAACTTGGGGACTGCAAGCCCCGGCGCGCCCCGCGCGCGCCGCGAGGGGGCGGCCGNCACACCTTGCCAAGAAACTTACCTTGAAGAAGCTGGACAGTTTCTTTGGAAATAGAAAAATTGGAGAAAGCACCCTCTTTCTGTTCTCCAGTCAGCTCCTGTTAGGTAAACAATAACTCAGGTAAGATTCCACGTGAACATCACACAACTGTCAGTAAATTCAAGGTAATTCGAGTAAAGTCAGTACAGCCACTGGTGTCATACACTTCAGTGAGTGTCATAGCTGCAGTTAAAGAGCCATCTTTGTTTCACCATCAGATTTGAAACTTGGACAAAGTTAGCAAAAGTGATCTGTAGGATAAGAGTGTTTCATATCTAACAGCACATTAACGCCAAAACACTCAAACCAAAACTGAAAACTCTTCATTAGAATCGTAGAATATCATGAGTTGGAAGGGACCCACAAGGATCACCAAGTCCAACTCCTGGCTCTGCACAGGACAAGCCCAAAAATCACATACACCTCATGATGCTGAATCATATTAAAGCTCCATGTCAAGTGCAACTTGCCTGTCTGGCAACAGCTACCACAGCGCCAGACTGCTGAAGTGAGGAAACCAGGATGCCCTGATCCAGCACTTCAGGACTTTCATAATTCAAAATTCTTCCAAATTCTTGGCAGACTGAATAATTCAAGAACTTTAAATCTTGAAAATTTACAGCACTTTCGACTGATCAGGAAGGGGGGGGAAGGGACTACAACCCCTTCTAAATTTGGCCTCGTTACAACGCAGGAGTTAAAAGCTATAACACATCACTATAACTAAAACCAGTCCTTAGCTTTACCTGATCCTGCTCACTCTCACTTTCGCTCTCACTTGACGTTTCACTAGAACTACTCTGTCGGCTTCTGCGGGAGGATTTGCTGCTAAGGGAAGACAATCTCGATTTCTCCACGCTTTCCTCTTTCGTATGACCGTTCTGTTTACTGACACTCTTTGATTTCTTGGGTTTCGGGGTATAACGCTCCTCATCCGACTCCTCGCTTTCATCTGTCTGAGTCTTTCCCCTCTGAAACTTGTCCCGGCGTTTAGATTTCTTCTCCTTTTTTTCCTTCTGGCAAGGCACAGAGCAAATGAAAATACACGCTCGTGGATCCAAGCGACACGGAACAGAGAAGAGGGCGCAGAACAGTTAAAGCTTGAAGAGCACGTTCTAGTTACTGACGGGGGCGGTGGCTGGCACAAGGCAACAGATCCCCGCCGGCCGCCGCCGCTCAGGAGACACGTTACCGACCACGAGGCAACCGGGCCTTCGTTTCCGGGGCTCTCCCCCGCTCCGGGTGCCAGGTAAAGCGCTTCCCGGGCTCCCGGCCGGCTCCGGCAGGCCCAGCACGCCCGGTGGGGNCCCCAGGGGACAACTTGGGGACTGCAAGCCCCGGCGCGCCCCGCGCGCGCCGCGAGGGGGCGGCCGCCATGACGGGGCCGCCCTGAGGGCTCGGCCATGAGGGCTCGGCCGTGAGGGCTTGGCTCGTCCTGCCGCCCCTGCCAGGGCCCTGCCCGCGGCTGTTACCGCCGTGCCTTGCCCAGAACAATTCTCCGGTAGTTTTACAAGCTGATGACTTTAGTCTCCGTAACTGCCGCAGAGAAGTGTTCAGTTGTGAAAAGTCTAAAGTAGGAAACGCCAGTGTGACTAAATGACTTAAGATTTAAAAACCACAAGCCTGTGGTGATTTGCAGCATGAGCCCAGCACAATCTGCTTGTAGCTGCAGGGATAAATCAGGAGAAAGAAGCCACAATTAGTCTCAGGAGGTAAAATCTGTGAAGCGATCCTGACAGCTGCCAGAATGTCGATTCCTTTTGGAACGGGAAGGTCAGGAGCCGAGCAGGGCCTCTCCTGAAGCAGTGCTGCTGGCCTTACCTCACGTCTCCTGCCACCAGCACGTTTCCATTCGCAAAGACTAAACCCTGCTTGTCAGATACAAACACACCAAGTAGGCTGAGGAGAGCTGAGAGTGCTGCAGGACAGAGTCAGAGAACCTTGGGAGTGAAGGAATTTTTGTAGTAACCAGGTGCGTGTCTAGTTCATTTGCTTTGTTTTCTAGCAGGGAAGGTGAAGCACGCTCTGAAATTTCTGTGGCGCGTGTAGGAAGCGCTCTCCAGAATTGCAGTGTAAAACAGCCCTGTCCAACTGCAGTTCCTGGTAGAGCAACACAAGCCCTTTCCAGGTCAATGGTGTGGTCTGAACGAAGAATGCCAGTTCTCGTTTTTATTATCANTCCAGGTCAATGGTGTGGTCTGAATGATGTTTTATGCAGTTTTATGATGTAAAAGAAAGCTTTTCTAACTGAGAATAGTAAATCAGACTGTCTCCATGTCAAAATAATGCACAATCATCTAAGAGAAGAATGCCAGTTCTCATTTTTATTATCGCAGGGACACACAAAAAATAATTAAAGATGAGGGCAAACAAAATACGCATGAATTCTCCAAACACTGTTGTCGAAAGTTTTTTAACTAACAGCTTTGATTTAGAGACAGCCTCACTGATGTGACCGGCTGCATCTACAGTATGGATACCTTGTTAAAAGGGGAAAGTTTACAAAGCTCATTAAAAAAATAATCCAATATTCATGACCAGAGTTAGATGAAGTAAGGAATTTTGTTGCAATTGTCCTCCTCTTTGCATTGATATTTATACTTTTAGAATTTGGCAGGAAGCTTCATCTCCTTTTCAGTCCACCTAAAATAATAGAATTATTAGAAGTCAGACTTCACATTCCAAAAACGAACTGAGTTGGCTGAGCTTTTAGTGCCACAGATGGCATCAGTACAAACAGTCAAAATGACCCTCTGAAACACATTTTGCTAAAGATTTCAAGTGTTCATGTCCAAGTAATGCACAGAAAGTGTGCTTGGAAGAGTGCACAGCCAAGAGCTGCTTAAGGGAAAGATTAACAATTAGCAGAATTTCCTTAGAAATTAGTAGTTTGTGGTTTGTTCCTTCACATACTGGCTTCTCAGGGTGACAGTACCAAAACTACTGAGGACTCCAATCGTTTGATTAGTTAAATACTACTCATTTAAGATACTAAGAATACGTGTTGCTGTGAAAAAAAGAAAAAAGGATGTGATTTTTAACATAGGTTCTTGCCAATTTAGTTAAGTTTGGGAGGTCTCCATGTGCAACTGTGTAAAAGATTGTTTCATACCAATTTGTTGTCCGTTAAGGGATTTTCAGGTCTAAGGACAGGCAAAACATTACACTATGAAAGCTCACACATTCTCCTGTCTATTGTGGGCAAGTCAGATGGTATTTTCTACTTCAAATTTTTACAGGATCTCTACTCTTTATGTACAACTGGAGAAACTATGCCAATATCTAATGTCATATAGTGAGATCTGTATGAGCTGAACCTGCCTGATAACAGGAGCTTATCAAACACCATGTTTAACACTGTGTTTGTTAACATTTCTGTGCTTGGCCATCTCTACCTGCAGGACAGATCTCATACTGTTTTCCTGCCTCATGAAAACAAATGCAAAATACAAACAGCAGTATTGTATACAAATACAGGGTATTTGTTTAACTGATGTGAGAGAATGTTCACAGAAAAGACTTAGCAGAACTATACAGTTTGAGTATTTCTGGATCAATATTTCTGAAGTTTTAAAAAAGAATAAGAATTTTGTTGTTGAGGAGGGAGTTTATGATTTACTGCAACATTTCTGCCTAAATCTGATGATTGATTTGAAGATAAAATATCTTACTTAGTTTCATGTGTTTTCTTACCTTGGGGAGTCAATGCCACTGTCTCCTGTAATGCTGTGGTTTTCTGTCCCTTCTGAGTGTTTCTGTTCTGGGATCACAGGACATGGATTCTTAAAAAACAGATCTTTTTTTCCTAGAGGGTTTCTCACTTCTTTGATCTGCGAGCCCAAAGCACAGTGTGCTCCTCCTTCTCCTGCCTCACGGGTGAAGTTCTGTGAAGCATCAGCATCAGAGTCAGCCTCGTCAGCGTGGCAGGAATCTGCCACAGCTGAGCCCTTCCCACGTCCAGTAAGGCCAGTTTCTTCATCCTTTCTGTGGCCTTTCAGAAGAACCTGATTGCACAACCAACTTTCTTCTGTGGAGTCTGGTTTTGGATGCTCTTTTGAGCCATCTGTTGATTCTGCAAAGCTAGCGCTTCCCTTATATCCGTGCTCTGCAGAGTCGCATTTATTTACAGTTGCGTTGTGCTGGGCAGGACAAGCACTAACCTTACAGGCTTTTAGGGACACAGCTGGCCCTGGCTTTTGCACAGCTGTACTGCAGTCTCTTGTGTCTGAAAAGGCATGGCCAGGAGGCAGGGGACGTGGTGCACGGCCTTCAGAATTCTCACCCAGGTGTGACGAGTTACAGGTGTCACCATCACGACCCTTTTGGTACAGAAGATGGAAGTTATCAGTAAATCCTTCTCTTTCCAGCTCCATTGATCCAGGATGGCTGGCACAGTCATAGTTAAATATAAATTCACTCTTTTTATCAGTCTTTGGTCTGTATTTCACACCAATTTTTTTTATCCAGATTAACATGGGCTGTGTTATTTGAAAGATGGACATTTTGGAATTCATCAGCTGTTCCATCTAACTCACAAACAGCGTCAGCTTTGCATCTGCAATGCTCATCTTTCAGATTTTATCTTTTGTATTTTTAAATATAAACTGCACTGAACAAATGCATTCCAGGTAAGAACCTGACCTGGGTACACAAACAGTACCGAAAAGCAAGAGAAAAACCACATTTTGTGCACATTCCTGACACAATTATCTGTGAGTTAACCGTGTTACAGAAATCCAAACAGATATTCACACAGCACATTACTCAGCAGAAAGATGGACTGGAAGCCATTCCCCTCTCTCAAAGCAGTTAAACACTGAAAAAGAAGTTATGTGAAAGGACTAGGCTTTATAATGTTAGATATTGAAAGAACTCAACTGTAAAAGCTGGATCTGTGGAAACCCCCAGACACCAGAGAGAGAATTCCAATTCCTACATTGTACACTCAGGGCATTCCAGACTGAGCCAGAGGACACTGGAAAGCCAACAATTGGGAAGTCATTCTGCAGTCCAGGAGTCCCTCTGCAGCAGTGCCAGGGTGCTGTGGGCACAGGCATCAAGCACTGGGCGAGCCAAGAAAACCCTGTGTGTCCTCATCATGCCACAACGTGCAGCAGTGCTGGCAGCAGCTCCATTTCCTGCATGCAATCCTCCATTCTACAGAAAGCTGGCAAAAACTCACCATTGGTCTACGTGCCACTGTTTCTATGTAGCAATGAAACTACAGACTTGTGCCTTTTCACTGCCTGAGCAAAAGCAAAGGGGCCTCAAGAGAACCTACGTTATTCTAGGTCAGTTTGCATGCACATGTATCACTTGAATCTTTCTTCCCAGCCTCATTCACAGACAGCCACAGGGCTGAGTATAATTTTGTAAGGGTTAAACTCATTAATTTGCCCTCATTAGACAAAAGAGCAAAGGGGAGGGAAATAAATCTATAACCAGAGATCAGATTGCCTTTATGGGCCTGCTCTAAGCAGGGCTTCTCCACAGAACAAGGCAGTCCAAGATCTACTACTTTCTGTAGAGCATCTGTGATGATTTAAGAAGTCCAAACAAATGGGATGCCAAGGCCGAGTATGACCCAGCTCAAGTTCACTTTTAGCAGCCTTTTGCCAGTTAACTGGGACATAATGAACAACTCAGAAGTGCAAAGAGCACAGAGTGGGAAATGTGGACATGAAATACAAAAACTTTGTTCATAAATCAAAACTGACAAAAGATTGCTTCTCCAAACCTCCATTACTGATTCTCAATTCAATTTTCCTAAGAAGTAGTGACATTTCTGGGAATATTACTAAGAAGCTTTAGCTAATACACAGCATCAATGTGGGTCATATACAGAACCTTGTGGTGTTTGGTCCAGCAAGTCACACAGTCTGTAAGAGGTGCCTGTTCTTCCTCAGATTATTTGTGCTTCAGGAGACTGGTCAAGAGCTCTGTGTAGGTTGTAAACTTCTCCTTGTTTTGGTTTTTTTTTTTCCTTTATTCTTTACCCATTTAATTTCCTTTCCAACATAAATGCAGACTGTACATAGTATCTGAAACACTATTACATCAAAGCAATATAGAGAAAGATTACAGTCATTCTAACAAATGCTTTTTTCTTAAATATTGTAAAAATCTGTATCACTCTAGCAACTCTCACTGAAGAACGAGGTGAGGCCTGCTTGTTTTAACAACTGCTTTCAGCTCAGCAGTTTAAGGTAAAAATACTCCAGCAAAATATTTCAGATGTTTCAGTGTGCCTAAAATGTCATTATCTTGAATTCTAGACTCATTTTCTTGCATATTCACACGTACTGCTGAAATTCAGGAACAAAGTATTTCAGATGCAATTCTTTCAAGTCCATTTAAATAAATGGTGCTCAACGTCAAAAATTAAACATGCTGTCAACAATCTGTACAAAGGTAAAGGTGAAAAATAGAATTTGATTACAAAAGAATTTAACACCATCTGTACACCACAGATAATGCTTTTCATAAGGTAAATTTATCACCATCCTCATTCAATCATTCTGAGATGTTATCTCCCAATTTTTAAAACATGTATTTTCTGTGTACTTATATACAATTCGTGTTTTTATAGTATTTCCTACTTGACTGTGAACAGTTCAGGTATTATACAATGACTCAACTGAGATGAATGAGGGGGAAGCTTATGCATGTTACTTTAATGAAAGGTATTTCACTTGTCTAGCTCCAAAAGAGCCAAGAAAGGTAAGTGATAAAAGCACCAGCTTAGACTATTTTGAACATAAATTCAGGCATTTTAATGTGTATCTCATTAAAGCTACATGAGTTTCCATGTAGGTTATTCATACATATTATGGCACTTGGACTTTCCTAACAGGTATTTAGTTACCTAGGACATCTAGGCTAAAAAAGAAAACATCTGCTAAAATTAACCATTTCTGTAAGAAAACACTTCTGTCCCAACTTTCAAACCCCTTAATTTTCCTGAAAGTTGCACCAAAATACAACTGTTGATATTTCACATTCTTTGAGCAAGTTGCCTTTGACAAGGATGTCACATGAACTTGTGAGTTTCGATCTCTAGTGATCTGTGAACACAAAGAAAGGCCACCTTACCCACAGACCGAGTTGTGTCCTGCTCCTTTGTAATTACAATATGCAGTATAGATACTTGTGGATCCATTTTCTTGGTGGACTGAAGTCTTAGCAGTAATTACAAAGTGTGTAATCAGTACACACTTTGTCAGTCCAAATTCAATCCAAGGCAGTTTACACTGGCAGCTTTTTCTCCATATAAGGCATTATTCTGACACCTGCTGGCGTGGTATCCAACCATACATCTTAATACACTGCATTTGTTATTAAAAAGGAGTGTATATTTTAATCAAAAGATAAAGAACAATTTAATGAACACAAATGACACACATTTAAAACAGGCCCATGTATTTTCATATAAATCTCACAACCCTACCAGTATTTTGGTAGGTTTCTATTGCTTTCTTAACTCATCTGAACTACTGTATATTATGAGGCTTTAATACAAGCAGCTTTGGGGAAGAAAGTTATATTTGGAAGGGAAAAAAGTTGTGACAAGTGAAAACAAAAAAAAAAAAAATCCAAGAAGCTTTTTTTAAAAAAAAACTTTACTTGTAAAATTAAGCAGCATGCTATTTTGTGATTTATATTTGAATTTAAAAAGACTAATTAGACCGAAATAAAGACAAAAACCTAAAAATGGCAAGTCTATAAATAATGAAAATTTTGATTTCACTAGACTTCAATGAAAAACATTTGGTAATTAAATACTTGCTACTGTTCATTACGTTGATGAACTTTATTAGGGTTAAAACTATAACAAAGTTCATCCTAAAACTTTTTGCAATGCAAAATTATTTTCACTCGAGGAGTGTCTCAAATTGAATGCTAAGAATTACAAGCAATCTTCAGGAGCAGACACTCACATTCATAAAACTTTATACATCTTTTGGAACTAAGATATTTATACTACTAAAATCAAACATGCATCACTTCCCATACATTCTGGTATCATGATTTATATTACATTATGTAACACCATTCTTCTAAACAGCAGCAGTTTATCATACGTTTGCTCCATTTTCTTTGGATTTCTGATCTTTCTCTTCGTTCTTCACAATGTCCTTTAAAAGGAAAAAGGGAGAGGATGAGAGGAATTGTAGAAGTTGTATCTCACACATGAACTGTAAAGCAGCATGAGACAGACACTGTTTGTTGTCAACTCCACTAGCAACTTGAACTGGTATCCTACTCAGTTTACTTATAACCAATTCCAGTATCTTCCTGAAAAACTGAGGGGTAGAAATGCTCTGGAGCTTATGTGGTTTGCTTAAAACTCGTTTTACTGAGATACTCCCACATACTGAAATATTTGAATTCTGCCTTGAAAAAGCACTCTTTACCAGTCAAACAGAGGAGCAGATTTGGACTGCTGGAGATGGACAAGATCAAGACAGGGAAACATTCAGATAGTTTGAGATCTACATTAATATTTATACCTTTTTAAAAACATTGAAGTCAGGAACATATATTGCAAGTTAAGAAAAAAGCCACATTTTATTTGCTATCTTTAAATAATCAAACATTAAGCTTCTTCTCGATATATGTTAAGATACTGCTGCCCTGAATTCACGTCAAAATTGTTTTTATATTGAAGTGTTTGTTCAATAATTTAGTCTACAGAAGTTTGCCTACAATAAAAAAAAAAAAACAACAGAATTAAACAATTCTAACCTGTTTAAGAACACACTGTATTTCATCCACAGCAGTAGCTAAATTTTTGATTGTCTTATTCAGCTGACTCTCAAATTGCAACTTTTTATCATCCGAAGTCTTCAAATTTTCTTGCAGTTGGCCAAGGTCCTTTTTTACTTCTTTTAGCTCCGCAGACAGACTTTTGTTAGAATTCTCCAGTTGTAGTATAGTTTTTTCATCCTCATCTTAGGAAGAAATGACAACATCCAAGTCACTTCCAATGCTGTGTACTTTGCACTTAATATCCTATTTACATGCAACACCACAATACTAATTTTTCAAGAACATTAAAAAGTGCATTAAATTACTATTTGATAACACTTAATTCTGACTGCATTGGAAGTCTTGCATTCAACTTGAGTAAAATTTAGACCACAAATATTACCCAAACTGATTTATCTACTTAAAAAGTCTCCGTGTCTTGCACCCTGTAAGCACTGCCTTCAGAGTAACATCCCACCTGTTTTTTCCTCTAGCAGCTGCAGCTTTTGTTCTATCTCTGCCCGCACCCTTTCACTCTTCTCCAGCTTCTGCAGAAGGCTGCCAACATCCACCATGGCCCCGTTGTACACAATGAGCCCGACGTTCTCCTCCACGGCCTTGGACTCCTGCTTCACCGCGGGCGATGGCAGCAGCAAGCGGTTCCCTGCGTTGGATTACGGAGCACCAGGAAATGATCACAAAGTCATTCTCTAGTGACCAACCCCAACAACTTCTTAAAAGAACAAATACAGATGCGAGTCTGCTGGTCTATCCCTCACATTTCCATCCTTCCCCTGACCCCAATTCTCCCCCCTGCCAAAAAGAAGCATCCTCTTTCAGGACATCATTCTATGCCCTCTTTCCTGCAGTAATTTGTCTTGAAAACTCAGGCTCTACTCTACTACCTACAGCTCTGATCCTCCTGACTTCACAACTAATTATGAGAAATTACATTCATCAACATTGAACATTAACTTTGTCCTCTTTCCTGTTCAAAGACACCAAGATTTCTCCTAGAGTTGCAACATTATGTGTTGGAAGCACAAAAAACCCTGCTACTTTCAAACTGCCCAAGATTTACTTTTCCAAACTGGCTCAATTAGTTTCTCTGCCAGAAATCAAGTACCTCAGAACTCTCATTACCATTCACATACAAACAACTCTGGAAATTTGTGGCAAAAAAAAAATAAACCACCTAACATATCTTCTTGTAGCTCTTCAGACTCTTCTTGGTTTTCTTCATCTTTAGAAGTATCTGTTAGTCTTCTGTAAAAGCAAGACTCTCGAAGCACTACTTTATTAAGCAGCTTCTTGACCTACGACAGTCATGGGAAGAAATAATGGTGTTATTTAACACCCAGACATCCTGTTACCTAAACAAGAATGGTTTAACTTGGAAAATTTAAAAGAAATTGCATAGCTTTTTGAACTTTAACATACTGGGGCTTAAAATGCAAACAAACTAGGAAAAGAATAAATACAATTTGGAGGCACAGCTACATATACAGTATGGGCATATTACAAGCTGCAAACTTCACCTTTTCACTCCAAGACAATTTACAAAAGATTAAACTAGTATTTCATTGTAAATACAAAGTGGCTGCATAAAAATAGGAGATCAGATATGTAAGCAAAGCCTGTAGAAGCTAAATTACATTTCTCCCACTTAAAATATTCCTGTAATATTTTGAAAGAATTCTTTGGTACTATACAAAACCTGAGCACGTGACAGGTGTAGTCCAAGAGTGTACAGGATCTCCTCCATGTCCTTCTCCAGAAGGTATCCACAATGACTTTGATCAAAATAAACAAAAGCCATCAGGAGATCCCTGTTAACAGTTACCATCTGGGTCTTGTCTTTCTCCTACAGAAAATTGATTATGGGATCATTAGGGAGTTAAAATATCATTCCAAAAATACACCAAGTTCTCACTTAACGGAAGTTTTTTCTCTGTTCATTTTATCGTTACTTTCGGTCAAGTAATTAATATTACTAGCATTTACCTACTTAGATCACATAATTTAAGACTAATTTAAGCTCTATAAGACAAGTAATCTTTCAATATTGAAAAGAAATACAGCACAATGGAGAGCAACAGCTGGTAGACACAATTTCCTTTTGTTCATGCTAGTATGTAAAAAATGGTCATAGAATTAACCTAATTATAAAACAGGAAACATCCCTTCTGCCCTCACTCATTTACTTAACAGCTGTTTGCAAAGTGAAAAACACATCTTATAATAGAAATAAAGCTAAGCTCTAATTAGGACACCTCTAACAAGGTCTCTGCAATTGTTAAGAAAGGTGTTAATTACTTTATCTTTAGACGCCCTCTCTTTACAATGCTTATTTCCCTCTCTTCTGTCCTCCCGTTTGTTCATTTCCTCTTCATCCCGGTCTGCAAAACAGAAAGAAAATTCAACATACCCACAGCAAACAATTATATAACCATCACCAGAATGAATGTGGCCACTAGAAAAGTCCACATAAACCCCCAAACATCTGCAATATACTTCCCTGAAAAATAATAAAAAATGCATTCAAGTGGGCCCTGTTAAATTTCGATTTTTCTCTAGTCTTGTTTTACCATAAGCCATTTCTAATTTTTTCCCTGTGTTTGTTTCATACACAGGACAGAAGAGCTGAAACAAATGCTAACTAGGCAAAAATGAGTTCTGCCAATGTCTCCATCTATTTAAGTGGTGTGCAGGAAATTACCACTAATGAGGCTTGGCAGAGTCTGCACTCAGTTATGGTTATTCCTATTCAAATTCAGTATTGTTTACTCTCAAATATTTCATATAATAAAAAAACCCATATAAACTATATAACTAAAACCATGTGTTTATACTCATGTTGAGTGAGAGATTACTCTTCCTATGACTTAGATTCTCCAAGAAATTACAGATCACATCAATTATTAGATGTGAATTACAAATGGCAGGTTGTTTGTCTAAAGGTAGACAGTACAGTAAAACTAGATTAAAAGAGAGAAAGGGATATAACAACTGCTGGGATGGATTATGGCATGCAGCTCTGTACCTTACGTTCAAGTCTTGGGTCAGAGAATCATGTGCCAAGTTCAGCTTTGAGCTCACCTTCCTTATGAGGACAACTTTGGAAAAAGCTATGCATTACAACACTTGGCTAATTTTACCAACCCTTTTCTGAGAACAAATCGCTTTCTCCTGCACCTCCATGGCTGCTTGGGTTTTCTCAGTAACTCTTGACTGGGAATTCCATAATCTGCAGATTATGGGAAGTAGCAGCACTTGTATGGAACAGACAAGCCCAGGCCACTCTCACAAATCATAAGCAAACAGGAGTTGTTCTGGAAACCACAGATTAGCACCAGCTTTTTAAAGCTGGTGCAGTACACTGCCAAAAATACAACTAAAAATGCTGGGACTGCAATATCCACACAGTTCAAAATGCACATCTCTAGCAAAACCTCTCCAGAGAAAGGCAACCACCCCAAAGTACAGTTCAAAAGCCACACATGATGTCTTACACCTTTCTGAACCTCTGAGCAGGGAAAGAGCTGCTGCCACTGCCTGCAAAGTCCTCCAGACCCTTTCTCTACAGGCTGACACAGCTCCACCCAAACAAAAACTAACTTCTTGTAACACTGGATGAAGAGCATCCACACTACATTCTGTCCTAGCCAAACCACGATAACATTCCAGAACTGAGGAGTAGGAAGTTAGGCACGTAAAAGTGGCCTGGTTTTTCAGAGGTGCTGAATACTCACATCTCCTACTGACTTCAATGGGAGTTGCGAGTGGTCTGCATTCTGAAAAAAATAAAACCACTTCTATATGCATGCCTTACTTAGAGCACCACAGCTAGTTTATATTAGCTATGTTCATACAATGCCTAACATAAAGGTACTTACATTTTATGTAGAACCGGTCAGAATTACTAAAATAAAATGAGTCTAATAACGCAATTTTAAATTGTCTGCTTCCAGTGCGTTCTCCAGCTTGAAAGAACATAATCAGTGATAATAAAAAAAAATTATGAAAGTTCAACAAAACTCATAGTTCAAGATACCTTCATCTTCATCTTCAGCATCTTCTGCCTCCATTGGATCGTATTCTTCTTGATTATTGTCATCTTCAGTTTCTTCTTCATCTTTAGAATCATCTTTCCTTTTATCTTCCCTCTGTAAGGGAAGTTCCTAAATATTTATCTAGTCAGAATCAAAAACCAGCAAAGCAAAAACCTTACTACCAAGTCAGTCAAAATTTGCCTACATTTATGCTTAGTCACTTAAGAACACAGATACAAATCTGTGATACAGCCAAATGTTAAAATACTCCTAAACACCTGTAAAATTTTTAAATTACTGAATATAACTGAAGCCTATTTAAATAGATCAAAAAGTCACATCAATTAACTAACATTACAAGAGCTGAATTTTTGAAAACAATAATGTAAAACTTAAATAGAAACACTTTAATATTGATCCAGACAGGATAGAACTGCACTTGAGCTAACTGCAGACCTTCTTTTCATCTCTCTCTTCTTTTTTATCTTTATCATCTCCAGATTTTCTTCTCTTAGGTTTTGGCTCATCTGTTTCATCATCTTTTTCTTCTTTTTTTTCTTTTCTCTCATCTTTTTTGCTTTTTTTGTCCTTTTTGTCCTCTCTCTCTGGGAGAGAAATCAGTGCTTTGTAAATTCTGACACCGAAATCTCTCTGAAGCATTTCATTGAAGAGTTCTGCAAACAATGATACCTGCACGTAAAGAGGAAAGAAAAGAGAATTAACAAAAAGTTTTAAAACATGTATTAAAAATGTATATAATTACAATAAAATAGCTGTGAGGTGCCATCTTATCAACTTTCACCATGTCAGAATTTTATGGAGTGTCAGATTTCTTACTATCTGCTTTGAATATGGAAACCTTAAGCAACTTTACAAACTCCATTCCACATCTGAAAAGCTGTGTATTCCTCTGGATACCGTGCAGTGACTAAATTGCCATTGTACCAAAGAGTTGGCAATTAAAAAATTTTCACACAAAAATTTAAAAGAATCAAGAATGGCTAACTGTTAAGTAGCACAGCTGAGTTACCTCAAAGGAATGTTCTTTATTATCTTCTAATCTATAGTCCAGAAGAACACTTAGAGACATAATGCTGCAGTCAAACTTGCCACTCTTGGCTGCCCAGTTGGGGTGCACGATGATGGCTGGCTCGTCCGGCAGGACGTAGCGTCTCTCCCGCCGCTGCCGTTCCAGCTCCTCTTGGCGCTTTCTTTCCTCTTCCTAAAAAGGGACAAGAAACCAACCTGGAGTGTATTCCAAAGCTGAAGTTTCAGCCTCTGCCTTAGTTTTTGGGACTCACTGCTCTGAGGAAAGCAAAGGAAAGCCTAAGCTGCTGAAAGCAGCGCACAGCTGTACAGCGCAGCAAGCTGCTTACTCCTTCCACAGGAAGAGAATCATCATCTCTCCAAAGATACCCAGCACAGCTTTAACAATTACCAGATGACAATTTACTTAACTCTTGATTATGGGAAATGCAATCTCTATAGATACACCTGATGCAAATGAAACAAAGGGTTACAAAAGGTAAAATGCCACCAAGCTTACTGATTGCCAAGAGAGAAATACTGAAGTGTCCTGAACTACAAAAAAAGTCATGGCAGAGCTTGTGCTTTATAAAAAAGCCAGCACAATCAAAGCTCCCCTCCAATCCTAAAGAAAGCTGTGGCAAGAAACCCAAGCTAGTTGAACCCCATCCAAGCTGTGGGAGAAGGCAGCAGCAGCTGACAGAACTGGCAAGCACATGGCCTTTCCTCCATCAACAAGGTTTAGAGAGATATAGAAAACTTCCAATCACCTCATACAGGGCTAGAAGGTAACACACAAAAAGGCAGGTTTAAAAACAGCTAAAGCACAAGCCATTCTCAGACACTTCTGCCCCTTTTCTGTGGTTGAGCTTTGGCCTTACTGCACAGATCTTGTTTATCCTTGTGAAATAGCAAACCAGACGCAGCACTGCAACTACAAACTGCAAAACTGAGAAACTCCAAGATACAGCAAGTACCCAAAAGCAAAAATTAAAGCTTCATAATAAGGGAAAACAAACCCAAGCAAACCATCTGCCGTGTGAAGTAGCTGGACTGTGAGACACAGAGGCCAACACAACCAAGCAACTGCTTTTCGTGTAGGTTTAATGAGTTAAGTCTTGTTAAGTATGTTCACTTGTCTGGAGCATGGTTTTTCTCAGGAGTCTGGGATTTATGTTTCCTTACATTTAAGGTCAAACATTAATTCAGACACCCTTTGCACAGTTGCACATTTCAGCTGATTTGGCTGATATGAAGAAATTCAAATTGGCCAAGATTTCTTTCCAATTGAGCAGCACAAGTTACAGCAAGAGTTCCCGGTACAGTCACCTGAGAACAACGAGATCCCAGCACAGCTAGGCACATCCCTCTACTTTTCATGCTTATACATATTTATACAAATGTTTCATATATTTTATGTCTACTTAGGACTTAAACCAAGTATGTCCAAATCCTAACCTCTTTATCATCTTCAGATTTCCTATCCTCCTCCTCTTCCTCTTCTTTCTCAGACTTCTCTAGCTCCTTTTGCTCTTCTTTTTGTTCCTCTACTTTCAGCTGCTTTGTCAGTCGAGCTATCAGCTGAGATTTCAGACCCTTAGAGCTAAGGGTTCGGCTTTCTAATTCTTTGCGAAGGTCATTTACCTGGTAAATAAAAGCTCAGTAAGTGGCATCAGGCAGTGACATCACAAAACACGTGATTAGTGGAGAAAGTGAGGTAAAAATTAAGAGTACTGAAAAGTCAACTGTATTTCTTTAAACATGTGCTGAAAACCAGTAATAGTTACTGATACAAAAAACATATTACATTTAAAGTGATGTTTTCCACAATAAACTTCTGAGGAACTTTTCACAGATGCAGGGAAAGGATTTTATTAGGGCAAAATAATTTATAATTATTATTATTCCTTTTGAGGAAACTTTTTATTGTCTCCTGACATAGTTTAAAAAGGCAGTAATTGTACAAAAATATCTAAGTATTTTAGACACCACATTTTTTAATGTAAGTAGTAATCTGGCAAATTACAGCAGAACTCTCATTTTCCAGTTAATGTATCATACATGACATCCTTTAATTGTACAAAGTTCAGAAGTTGGGAATAGATTCAATTAGCTGTACTCACTACAAGCAGGAGTCATTCCTGCACACTGTGATATCACATCTAGTACCTATAAATTCAGCAAAACACTACTCAAGTTTTTTTGGTCAGTTAAGGGAACATGCAGCTGCATTTCAGGTCATGTCTTATGGGTGAAAATGTACAATGGAATCAAATTTTAACAAGTGTTTACTACCTTCATTGTTTTTGGATCCAGTTTAGACCAGTGTGTAGGCGTAGAGATCTCTTTAGCTTCCCCATCATCCTTTTCCTCTTCATCCTGACAAATAAAATTTAGAAATTATCATTCAGAAAGCTGGAAAGCATTTCAGTTATTTCTTAAATTCTGTTGCTGATCTGTGCAAGGTCACAACTCTTTCAGATAGTCTTCTCCTAAAGTTATTATTTAGACAAGTTCACACACACATTCTACCACTTTATAAATGATCACAGTGCCACTCAGCCAATACAAGCCAGATCTGTGGAACACAAAAGGGTGATAAGCAACACCACAAAGGATACTGGGGTTACACAGACACTGCTGGTCTCCAAGTAACCACACAGTGGGTGATCTTCCCCCAGATTTTAAATCCCCCAAATTACTCTTTGTTCAGTCAGACCTTCCCTTATTCCAAGATGCTGATCAGCCACGTGGCCTGAAATTCAGATGTTTCGGACTAGTGTTTGTTCAATTTCAAATATCACAATTAGAACTGGCCACAAGAGAGAATTTAGAAATTTCAGAAAATGGCAAAATGTTTAAAGACAGCTATTCATAAACTGAATCTCACTCAACAACTGGTCCCAGATTCCAGCAACTACATCTACGATAAAAAATTTTCTGCGCATCGTAAGCACAATTTAATTCCATTTGTGATATCAGCACACACATTTAAAGTTAGTGAACTAGCTGAAATAAAAATCAAAAGCAACATTCACTACACTGCTGAAAGCTGGTTTACCAGTCATTGTTACCAGTTATGTTCCTCCTATGTATGTATGTTGTGTAGCATGTGGTATGTGCATTTTGTGCCTGTGTTCCTGTGCCTGTGAGAAGCAGAAATAGAAAAAGGGATTAGCGTTCAGTGCCTGTTCTCCATCAGCCTCCTTGCGTTCACCCTGAAGCTTCTCGACCAGCTGCTGCTTGTATCCTCGGGAGAGGGTTTCCCACTCTGAGCGGGTGGGAAGGCAATGCCAAACATCCGGGAAAAATAAAACCACTGTCTCCACATGAGCTGGAACCGTACGCCCCTTGTGGGTCTCCTCAGGGCGATGGTAGCGAATCTCTGCAAAACGGTACCTGTTGCAAGGGAAGAAGCATGTTGGAAAAAAAATTCTACAACACATTTTTTAAAGAGCCTAGATCACTTGTAGCACATCAAGTAAAGAAATTTTGCTGCAAGACCTTGAGGTTTATCTAAAGAAAAAAATTATGGAAGCCATATTTTCTCTTTTGGCACACTTGTGAAAAGGTATCGCAACTGAAAAGGAGGAAAACCAACAAAATGCTTTTTATACAACTTGTTGCTTGGCCCACATAGGGTTTATGTGCAAATAGAAGTTGTTGAAGCACTTCGAATTTAGCATACAATAGGCTTTCCTGGTATTAGTACAACTAAAGTGAGTGTTAACACAGGACAGAAACCCATCAAGAGAAAATATGGCTGTATAACAAAGGACTATTTATTTATAACAAAAGAACAATGAAATGAAGTTCTCTTGACGATCCTCTCCAGCTATGCACAAAATGAAAAATATTTTCAACGCATGTTCATTAAAAAAATTACAGTATAACACGTCAAAATAAATCCAGAATTTTTAATTAGTTCTTAATGCAGTATTCAGCACAGTTGGCACCAATCAAGCTTATTACCAATCGGAACATCCTTTGAGTAGTTTACCTGAGCTACCAAGAGCAGCTGACAAAGAAAAACAGGGTTTTCCAGCTTTTTTTTTTTTTTGCCTTTTTTTTTTTTAAGTCCTGGTAACAGACAAGTATTTATTTCTACAGTGTACTTGGCTTTGCAGTACAGTACTTACCATTGCGTGCACACACTTAAGTCAATCCCTGTAAGAGCCTTGCAACAACGGATAGCCGTCTTTATCAGCACCGAAGGGTCCTTTTCTGGATCAGGTCCATCCAGTGATGGGGACCAGTGTCCTCCAATAGCCATAGCTTCATCTTTGCCTTTCATACCCACTAAAAACTAGACAAAAAGAGTCTTCTGAATGTTCCCCTGCTAGGGGTAAAAAGTCATTTTCCCAAAGCGCAAAGAATATTTCATAGCACACACCCTGAAATCCGTGAGTAAACCGTCACATTATTTTGAAATCTGAAAATGAGAATCAGTCAAGAAAGAGTTCAGTTATTTTTTTCCACAGATTATTTCAGCAATGGAATAGGTTTAAAACATCATCACTCATTCTTGCTTTCAAGATTTTCCATCAGGTTTGTTTATGGGTATAGGTTTGTTCCTTTGCCTTTAAAAGCTTTCTAACTCAAAAGACAGACAGTAATTTCAGTGGTATCTTAACTCTGATACACATTTATAGATGTGCCTGCTTAAAAGTGATGAAGGAAAGCTATGAAAGGTGAGACCACAAGAGCATCATACCTATAAATGAAAGTATTCCCGTTTGCCATAGTTAGAATTTAACTGGAAAACAAGTCTGTTGTCCTGAAACACCACAACACTTACAGCTTGTTCAGTTTAATGGTTAAGTTTCACTTAACACACAGCTGCTTAACTGTTGCTTCATGTGTATTCTCTTCACAGCTGAGCCCTTACAAAACAAGTCAGTTCTTGTAAAAAAAAGCTAACAAAGTTGAGTTTAACTAAGTTGAACAAAGCAGTAAATGTGAAGCTCCTATAAAGTGGAAAAAGAATTGACATATAAACTAGGTCTCTTCAGAGGAAAAATGAAGTCATCATTCAGCTGTCTACAAGCTCCTCTCTTATTGTCAAAAACAGTAAAGCTCTATAACCAACCTTTATTGCCAAAAGTGTCTGGCATTGAAGCATATTTACCTTTACAAGTCTAGCAGGATGCTGAAATCCATCACGAAGTTCTTGAGGATCTTCAGCCAGAGCACATGACTTGTGGTAGAGATCTTCCATGCTAGGACTAGCCATCAACATCACCTGTGGTGCAAGTCAGAGCAGTCTTGTGAAGGTCTCACTATGACTGGTAAACAATGACCACAACTTACCCAAACACACACACCCAAACTTAACAAGGTTGCTCTATACCCTAAACAGGGTGTGTGATAAAACAGAATGCTCCTTTTCAGTTACTGACTTTGTTCAGAAGCTTGACCTTCTAAAAGGCTGCTTTTGCCCTGCACAAATAGACAGAAAAACCAGTGTGTCTGATACTTGAGCCAAGGCTTTGCAGTTTTTATACACAGAAGGCAAGTAAGTTGTCTTTCTGTCTTTATCTGAATGTCAAAATACGTTGCATCAAGGGCTGTAATCATGTATAAAAGACCCCTTCATTGGAACATTTTCCTAAAACCTGTTCCATTTGAAATCTGTCATTAAAATAGGCCTGAGATTTCTAGGGCAATCTGTGTTAGAAGTATTACATGTTAAACATAGATCTAAACTTACTTTAAACAAAATAATAAATATTGAGATGAATAGGAAAGAAGGAAAGAAAATACCACTAAACAGAATAACACACACTGCACAGAAAGTAGCCTTGAAGGAATAAAAAGGACTCAATTAAATATTCAAAATGAATTGCCTAAGAATTCATTCAGAGATCTTGCAGGAGCTGGCTTTCTTTCCTATAATCACATCACTGCAATTGGGTGCAGAGAACGGAAGAGCCCTCAGTAAACACAAGATTTAACACAGCTCTAGTAACAGAAAAACAAACTGAATTTCAGTCGTGATTCTTAAAGCTCTACATACTAGCTTTTTACTGAAAAGCTTAAAACGCTGTATTTTGCTCAAATGGCTGTAGAATATTTTCAGTTCAGTTATACTCCCTTTTGCACCCTACTGATAAAAACAATTGCTAATGAATAGCCATATTAGTGGACAAGCATACAAACCTTAGCACTGTAGAGATGATCAGCATCAGGTGGATCAAGGACAGCAGCGTTCTTATCTATAGGATCTACTTCTCTATGCATTACATAGAAATTACAGTAGTTTCCCAGCTGAAATGGTCTAGACATAGGAAAAGCATCCACCCATGTAAACTGAGCATCAAAGAAATCGCTCGGGATATACAAGTTCTGGTAACGCCTCCTCAGCTCCATCATATCACAGCTACGGCTGAAAGACACAGCATTATTTGAAAGATACAGCAAAAAAACTGTTGACAAAGTACATCATTAAGAGGTAGATCAATTGGCAATGCAACCATTGTATATTTGATACTGTATATGTAAAATCTCATATTTGAACACCATGGATGAAGTTTAAAAACAAGTAACTCTTAAACACTCTTCCAATTCAAGTGTCTGCATGTTAGGGAATATTTATTAAACAAAGTTATAAAGCTTATATGCAATAGCATTCTCAAGTAACACAGAACCTCAAACAAATTTATCATACAAGGTTCTCAGCCATTATATATCTGATCTTTCTCTAAAGTCAGGATCATCATTCAACACCCAATTACGCACACGTGGGCTGACATGGCTCATGGTGAGCTGTGCCCATGATGAAGTGAACTGTAGGTAAACATCTGGCACTGTAAACATACCAGTCCAATGAAAACTTGGAAAACTGAACGGTGTAACGAGGAACGACACGTCGGGGTCTGCGAGGTGACCTCTCCCTCTCTCGTCTGGGCGATCTCTCTCGGGAGCGCTTTCTCTGGGGAGATCTTTCCCGGGACCTGCGTCTCTCTCGTTCTCTTTCACGACTTAAAGAACACATACAAAATACAAATTATTTTTGCAGGCTGGTAACATAAAATGATTTCTAGCACAACAGAAGCCAGACCTGTCAGAGACAACTCAAAAAAGGGGAGAAGTTTCAGTACAGTCTCTTTACAAGCGAAACTGATTACACAACTACTTAATTTCAGATAGGTAAGAACTCTTCGCTAATTCCTAAGGGTAACACGACTTGTGGGTCTCGCTGACTCTCTCTGGAGCAAGCAGCTCAGCTCGAGGTGAGGACAGGTCTTTATGGACTGCTTGGATCACAGTCTGGTCTACATACCTCCTGTCATCTTTTCGGTTTGGCATAGGGTCTCCACCTCGGTCATTCCTCCCAGAAAATCTGGATGGTGGGTCTAGCCTTCGAGCTGGTTGAGGCTGTGAAACCAGACGGACTGGGGGCTGTAATAAACCACCTGAAACAAAATGTACAGGATCAATACAGGATAGAGGGCAACTATCTACACCTGGCAAACACTGCTGCTTTACAGCTCTTTCTCTTGTGTGAATTTTCTAAATTAACTCTACAGTCAAATCTATTTATTATTAACCTCCACCCAAAGAAACTCAAGAGACCTAAGCTCTTCTTCACTGAGGCAAACAGACACTGTAGTTAAATGAAATTGGCTTAATAGCATCTTCTTCAGATGGAAGTAATATAACCTAAGCACATAGAATCTGTCCTAGTAAACAGCTAGGCCTTTTGGAAAACTTAAATTAATTGATGGATATACTACCTATTCACTGAGCTGAAGGAAAACTGAAACCTTCATTTTGAGGCTATTCATACATAAAAACAACTGGCATCCTGAAAAATTATTCCTAAATCACTGTATTATACTGCTACATAATCCCTCAGCACATATTTTGTCTGTCTCAAGACATTTAACCAACTGATTTAAGTGGAGCAAATGTTACTAATTCTGCTCAGGTTCTTCTACCCTTGCTTTTACTGTGGTAAGAGCAGCCCTATCAATTCTATTACCAATGCCTCAGCCACTCAAAGTTCAAGAGACTCCACAACCTTTGTTTTAGATTTGCCATGTTTGGCAGTGTTTCTTCTCTCAAAAGCCAACCTGGCTAACTGAAATGAATAACAAATAACAGCTTTAACAATACAACTGCAAAACCTGCTTTTGTGGAACACTGCAGAAGATGCTGAAGGACTGCACTGCTATTAATACTTTCAACTCCCCAACCTGTCTGTGAAAGAACAAAAATTACATTGAATTTGCTTTCAGATTACAAAATCTTAACATGAACAGGAGTCCATGGGGATTTCACTAACCAGGTAATTTCTGAGCTACTACAGGCAATGTGCCTTGCACATAGCTGCAGGAAGACATATTCTATCTGAAAACTCAATACAGTCCCTCCATATTATTTCAACCTTCTGATTAACGAGAAAACAACCATCACCCAAGAAGCACCAGAGCGACCCCCCAAAAAGGTGTGCACTGAAGGAGCACCTTTCTGCTGTGGCTGCTGCAGCAGGGGCTGAGGCTGTGTCTGAAGCAGAGGTGTGATGGAAGCCGCAGAGATCTGTGCCTGCAACAGGGACTGCGGCTGCGGCTGCGGCTGCACCCCGAAGGCGGTCTGCTGAGCAATGGGCTGCAGGACGGCCGGCGGCGTCTTCAGCAGCGGCTGCGCCTGGCTCTGGTTCTGGCAGCAAACACAGGGGGGTCAGGAGCGAGCTCAAAGCACAGTCAGCCACCGCCAGCCACGCTGGGTAACCCCACATACCTGGTTCGGGAGGGTCTGTATCCTTTGGGCATTCCATTTGAACGGCATGTTAGGATTGTAAGTAGCTTCTACCAAAACTCTGTCACCCACCTGAGGGGTCTTTCCTTTAACAGCACTGCAAACATTACAGAAAACGTATGTGAGAGTCTTCTTTAGCTAGGTTTACATTTGCATGTTACACTTAAAGATGCAAGAAACTAGGCAAAGTTCATTAAAAAAAGCTTATAGGAAGAGCATCTATCCCCAAAATTCAACTTTGGTACCACCTGCTTCAGTTCAGGCTAAGCACAAGAACTTACTAATTCAATTCCCTGTCTTTGGCCCAAAGGCAAAAGTTCCCCAAACAGTACCAAGTTAAGACATGCAGACAGCAAATTTTATGCTTTTGATCACCCACAAATTCCGCAATTTCCTATTACAAGAAGCTAATAACCTCTGGGTCTCCCAGCTTTGGGTTCTGTATTTAAAAAATTCAAAAATCCACGTGAAGTACCTTAGACCCGGCATCTATTAACCTCTCTGGCTTTCACTGTTGAATGAAAACAGCACACTATTGCAGGCCCTATTGGCAGAGCCACAGAATTAGCAGGCAATCACCTAAACCTCTGATGTAGTGAGAGTGTCACAGAGTACATCTGCAGGCTGGAGTTCACAGCTTACCTGAGCTGAAAAAAAACATCTTCATCCACAAAGCCAAATGTATCATGTAGCTTAGTCACCACCCCAGTGAAGACCCGCTGCTTCTGCGGCTGGGTTTGCTGCTGGCTGGAGCGGGGAGCCGGGTAGGAGACAGTGATCTGTGCTGCCGGCTGGGGCGTGGACAGGCTCAGGCTGGTCGGGAGCGCGACTGCCGGCTGCAAGCAAAACAAAGCCAACTCTAAACCGTGGAAGCAGCTGGCAGACTGACAGGGAACAGGTCCTTTAGCCACAGACACAGCAGTTTAAAATGACTATAGCAACTAGAATAGACATTTTCAGACGGTGGAAGTTTTTTGTATTTTTTGTTGGGTTTTTTTGAAGATGACTTTTTTCTTACTTTGAATGAAGACTGGCTTTGTTTATCCTTCTTTTTTACAAGAGTCAGCTTCCCCCAAAAATGCACCTTGTCCAGACAAAAAGCATGAAGACTGCATTATTGTCTACAGGTAACCCATACAGTGGGCCTGGAGATAAATTCCCAATTTTGCTAGGAACACACCCTTAAGAGGTCATTCTGCATTTATATCCCACCTGTAGTGTTAGAAGTCAGTAAAGGCTGAGGCCAACACGAACCCTTCCCTAACTCAACAGTTCATGTACTTGCCTTCTTATAAAAGCAGAACACAGTAAGATAATGAAATCAAGTCAAACACTTTTACCTTTTTAAAGCATGTTTAAAAGTTCAAGTGAAAATGGAACCAGAGCAATTTGCAGTGCGTTAAATGGCTGCATGTTTTAAACCCGTCAAGCTCAGCAAGATTCTTTTTAAAACTCTTTATACACAATCTCTTCATACAGAAAGTTAAATTCCTTCACAAAGAAGAGAAAGATTTTCCCCATCTGTTATTTACTGCAAAACAACTGGACACTTGAAGTTCAAACAAAAAAAAATTAAAATAGAATCAACACACATATTCCCTTCAAGATTAAGGAAAAGTGGTTGCTATTAATTTTTGAAACCAAGGCTATGCATATTTTAACATCTGGATAAAATAAACCTGTACCAATAAAATGTCCATTCATATTAGTTCATTTTACAGATTAAAATACTCAAGATGTCACAAATTTGCACTCTTGCATTATCTGTGTTTGGGGATGAAGACCAAACAATAAAACCAAACTAACCTGAGTTAAAAGGGTCTGCTGAGGTTGCTGCAACTTAAAATAAATAAAGTTATAAATTAATTTTATATGCTTAAGGAAACTGTACAATTTTACCTCCTCTTTACAATTAAGAGTTTTTGCTTTATCTGAGTCAGTTAATAGTCCTTTGGGTTTGGTCATTTCAGCAGTTTGCACAACTGTAAAACTGTGCTTGTGGGGTTAATTTTAAGATTGCATAACCCAGGTTTATTCAGAAAGGAGAAATACTAAATTTTTCTGAACTGAAAGTTAAGAGCAGTACCAAAAAAATTTTGGCAGCTGAAGCAGCTTAGGCACGTAATTCCCTTGTACTTTTATTCTTTTTTAAAACCCTGTTAAGTCTGAAGACCATAATAAAAACCCAAAAGGGAACTTTTTTTGGACAGCATCTTTCCAGCAGTTAAAATACACGGCCCTGTTTGGAGCAGAGTTCAGCAGGAATCGCTTACACATGGAATAGTATGTACTTTTAAAACTTTTTTTTTGCATTAGGGTAGACAGGCTTCCATTCTGCACACGTCTTTCCAAGTTTATGAACTTCAAGCTCTCTTTCACTACACAAAATATTACTTAAGTTTCTTTAACAACTTCCCATATGAGGATGATTTCGGAGACAAATCCTACAAGACACACAACTGACATAATTTGTAAAGTTATTTGTGATGTACACAGTAAGAATCAGACAAACCTGTTGCTGTACACTATAGAGAGTCTGCTGAGGTTGTGAATATTGCTGAAACAGATAAAAGCAAAATATCTCATAAACAGGAGAATTATTACCACAATAATACAAATAAAAGTTATCTGCTGAGCAAGTTCTAGATAAAAACAATTTTAATAAAAAACCCCTAATAATATCAACATATGTTATTTTCATAACAAATATTCTGAGCCTTTAGAGTGGACCCTAATGTTCTCTTTCTAGCTAAAGTCAGCAATTTTTGTTAAGCCTGACACTCAGACAGTATTTAGGGCACATTATAAAATCATGCAAAATGCTATATAGGATATATATAGTGATGGGAGACACTTGAGATTCTCAGCTCAGACGCAGCAGAACTCATTCCCCCAAAGAGCTTTCCACAGCTAAAAACCAGCACCTCCACAGCCAAAACTCCCACCTTCGCAGACTAACTCAACCACTGCCAGCCGCAAACCCCAACCCCCACCGTTGGTAAGACAGGTTCACATTCGGTGTTCACCATTTGCCACTCTGGTTTTCTGCCGGGTCCTTTAGCTTTGCGCAGTTCGGGGAGCGCTGGCCGCGGTGTTTGCTTTACCTGCTGCAGGGCCGCGGCCGCGGCCGCCGCCTGCTGCTGGAGCGCCGCCGTCTGCGTCAGCTGGTAGTTGGTGGGGGTCTGCGTGGTCAGGCCGGCGGCCGCCAGCGCCGTCTGCTGCGTGTAGATGGTCGGGGAGGCTCCGAGCAGCGAGGGCTGCTGCACGCCCAGGGCGGCTGCGGAGGGAACACGGCCAGTGAGCGCTCACAGCACCCCACACGCTCCTGCTTACACGGGATGCGGCGCGCGCGACGCTCTGCGCCCCAGTCGAGCTCGCCCAGTTCCAAAACGCAACAAAAAGGATCGCATCCCACCTGCTTCTCTTTTCAATTCATCTACTGATAGCAAACCACAGCAGGGGCACAGAGACCATTACACTTCCTTCTCTCGAGCTGCTCATGGTTTTATAGCTCTGTAGTTGTCATCCCCACCTGCACCCACCCCCAAAACACCTTCCCCTCGTATACCTCCTTGAAGGTATTTCAGATTCTGGATGAGGCAAATGAAAAATGCTGCTCTGCTCTGTAAATTAATACATTTCATTCTATCTGAGGGCAAGAGAAACCTCTACTGTAACAGCATCTATGAAGCAGAGGCCTGTGAATGCGTCCTCTGAAATCACACCAGTTTTTGCCTCACTCAGTGCTGTCTTTGTCCCTGTGAGCTGGATGTTGTAGAAGTGGGGGCTGGTGGAGGCCGAACAGCCTTGTAACAACAGACAGTTTAATCAGTCCCCATGTGTAAGAGGACTCAAGCTCTCTCCAGCTCTTGATAGGAAGGGTTTGTGCTGCCCAAACTCAAACTGCCTAGAAGGAAGGATTAGTTTATTTTACAGGTATACCAGCTTTTAATTCACCACAGAACATAAGCAAATCATGAGGAGCAGCTATGCACAGGCTATGCTTCTGAACAAGGTATGCTCAAGACTTACAGATGGATCTTTTAGGTGACAAAGAGCCCTGCAAAATGCAAATCTCAGCAAAAAACTGCAAACGTATCTGGAAACCTGCTCCCTCTTTGGCAGGACTTTTTAAAAAAGCTATCAGCAGCTGCATGATCAAATATCACTTCATTATCAGTCTAGTCCCCATGTTTAAATAAAACCAGAGAGAAACTCAGCAGGGAAACATACTGCCAGCAAAAACAGGTCAGCCAGCCATCTTCAGAACTGAGCAACATTCAAGAAGAACACGGTTCTTCCCTCTTCCAAAGCCATCGAAGACGCACAATGGAATGAAGAACAGATTTACAGTATTGCTGCAGAGTTTGTGCTCCACACTGTTCTTACTGATGCAAAATGAAGCTCTCATTCCTGATCCAGAGATGCAGTAAAACACTGCTTGTCGTTGGTGATCATTACCATAATGCTGTACCCAACTCAACAGGTCCTGAATAATGTAATCCTTCCTACCACACTGCCCTTCCAGGAGAGCACAATCTCTGCTGATGGCACTGATCATCTTTCAGAATGAAACAGGAAAGAAATACATAAAAAGCAGTGAAAATAATTGCTATCACTGTGATCTGTATGAAATATTGTCCAATAAGCATTCCAGGAGGTAACACTATTTTAAAAGTGAAATCAAGCATTCTGAAGTGTACAGCATTTAATTAACTTCTTCCCCCTGGAAAATTCCAACATTTGCATTTCTTTAGAAGCCAGCAAACAAAATTTGAGGCTTCTCTCACGACAGACCCTATATTGTCTTGGTTCTCTTGCCTCAGCTTCAATTTGAATGGGCAGTTCAGGCCATCCAGAAGGACACCCTCAACTGGATCCTCGCAAATGTCGCACATAACACACCTTAAACAGACGTTTAAATAGAATTCAAAAGCTTTGCTGCTGCATCCTGGGACAACTTTCCCTTTTCCTGGCTGCAATACTTTGCTGGCTTACTCAAGGCAAATAACCAATGCACTCATCTTTCTCCTCTTACTTCCACATACCCAGCAGAAATTCTCATTAGTGCAGAAATTTGCTCCATCCTGTTACCTGTGAATCTGTGTCACCATGCCAGCTATTGTCATTCACTCTGAAGTTCTATCCTAACGTTGTTCCAACACAGGGGGATGAAGTTGGGAAGCATTATCAAAGCAAATTTCACAAGTTTTCTCCTACTTTTTGTACCAAGGATACCCACAAAAATGCTTACTCCCAAAACCAGATCTTGGGATTATTCAGCTCTTCAGTTTCACTATGGCAATTTCCCTTTCAGCATAACCCAGAATTACCTCAAGCAACTCCCAACCCCTCCTAAGACCCTTATCCCATTTTGTCAACTAAGGAAACATAAGAATTTTTTTTTTGCCATCTCTACTGTCACTTCTTGAGCATTTAATATTAACTGGGTATCTATCATCTACAACACTGCAGAACAACTTACTAAGAAAGGGCAAAGACAAAAGACNGAAATATTGTCCAATAAGCATTCCAGGAGGTAACACTATTTTAAAAGTGAAATCAAGCATTCTGAAGTGTACAGCATTTAATTAACTTCTTCCCCCTGGAAAATTCCAACATTTGCATTTCTTTAGAAGCCAGCAAACAAAATTTGAGGCTTCTCTCACGACAGACCCTCCATTGTCTTGGTTCTCTTGCCTCCTACTTGATCATCAGCTTCAATTTGAATGTGCAGTTCAGACCATCCAGAAGGACACCCTCAACTGGATCCTCGCAAATGTCGCACATAACACACCTTAAACAGACGTTTAAATAGAATTCAAAAGCTTTGCTGCTGCATCCTGGGACAACTTTCCCTTTTCCTGGCTGCAATACTTTGCTGGCTTACTCAAGGCAAATAACCAATGCACTCATCTTTCTCCTCTTACTTCCACATACCCAGCAGAAATTCTCATTAGTGCAGAAATTTGCTCCATCCTGTTACCTGTGAATCTGTGTCACCATGCCAGCTATTGTCATTCACTCTGAAGTTCTATCCTAACGTTGTTCCAACACAGGGGGATGAAGTTGGGAAGCATTATCAAAGCAAATTTCACAAGTTTTCTCCTACTTTTTGTACCAAGGATACCCACCAAAATGCTTACTCGCAAAACCAGATCTTGGGATTATTCAGCTCTTCAGTTTCACTATGGCAATTTTCCTTTCAGCATAACCCAGAATTACCTCAAGCAACTCCCAACCCCTCCTAAGACCCTTATCCCATTTTGTCAACTAAGGAAACATATGATTTTTTTTTTTGCCATCTCTACTGTCACTTCTTGAGCATTTAATATTAACTGGGTATCTATCATCTACAACACTGCAGAACAACTTACTAAGAAAGGGCAAAGACAAAAGACAGCCAAGATCCCCTCAAAGGATAACACCTGTAGTAACAAGTTTTTCAAAGCTGTATCTTGTGCCCCCTGATTTGCCCTGAAGTATTCCAGGACTTTCATCTGACTACCTTTCATCTGTGTACTCATCTTAGTCAAACAGGCTCTAATTAATTAGGCAACTGAGTTTGCATTACTAGTTAAAAAGAAAAAAACAGAAAGAGAAAAAAAGAAAAAAAATCACACAGAAAAGCAAGAGACAGAGAATGAATCACAGACGGGGTCTGGAAACGACATCTGACTGCCATATTATTATTATTGGCACCAAGCATCTGCAGTGGCAAACAATAGCTTCTTAGGATTTGTAATGATCTCAGTAAGTACAGTGATGGAGATTCCTTCCTTCAAATGCAGTGCAAACAACTCCCACTGACTCCAAATACTGCATGGCACGGCCAGCTGAAAGGACTCAGACACAAACTGGGGTCCTAGGCTGCAGCCCTGGGTTAGGCAACAGACACTTCTGTTGCAACAAACACAAAGACAGCATTTAATAGTCCCTCCTCCTACTTCTAAACCCTAAAGATTTTCCAAGTACATAGCTACACGCATCTTCTTGGTAAGTGACATAGATTTAGTGGAATTACAGTGAGGAGTGCCCTGTGCAGGGCTTGGGACGCTTCTCACAGTTGTCAGAAATTGTGAGATTGGGTCCTTGGGTTTTCAAGTTTCTTTAACACATTTGCAATACAAACACCACACAACCTACTCCAAAAACACTCCCTTTAACAGGCACACACTAGAAACCAGGCTGGGCAGATTTGTCATGGGACATGTGTTTACAGCAAGCCAGCAAACCGTGCACCAGCTACCAACCCTTAGTGGCTCGAGATTGACCACATGCTCGCCTCGTTCTTACACACTGCTTCAGTCACCTCACAGGGGCCACCAGCACCACCACCACACCGAGCTCCAGGCACTTCAGCTCTCATCAGCTGCACCAATCCTCCCTCCAATGCAATTAAGTCTTGATACAGCAAAGACAACACCGCCAATCATGCAGAACACAGCAGAGCCAGGACTTCCCCAGCACCACAGTTCTATAAAACCAGGCTTTTCATCAGAACCCCGAAAAGAGTACAGGGCAAGCACTGCCACACAAACCAAAGATGTGCCAAAAATGAAAAGCTAGAGAGGAGGAGGGAATTCTCCTTTGCAGGCGTTTCAGGAGTTTGCATATCATTATGCAAGTTAAAAGTAATTTTCTGTAGTAGGCATGATTTAATTTATGCTTTAACAATGCTTAACCAGCATGGCGGGGGCTTTATTCTGGTTTTAGTCTTGTGATGCACAAAACCATGACATGAGGAGTAGACAAAAATTCACTGTGCTGCATGTAGGAGTTTCTCTTCACACACTGATCTTTGCTGGCACCTGGAATTGCCCATCTCTCTTCCAATACCACAGGCACAGACAGTAATTAGTAAGCCCTCCCAAAGGGATCACAAAACCCTTCATTACACAGCATGTCAGTTTACAACTAGTGTGTCACACCTCAATAATTAAGAGCTTTAACTCATTTAGTTGCTTCTTCACCAGGGATGGCCAAGACGGCATCCACATCAGCAATTAACCCAAGATCCACCAAAAAATCCCCAAACCAAAACAATGAAAAACACAAATCCCCAAACCTGATATTACCCTTTTTGCAATTATCAAATTGGGTTTACAACACCACCACTCACTGCTTCTGACAGCTTGAAAAAAAACTATATATCATGTTGCTTGTGTTACAAAAATCAAGATCTCTTTCCCTCACACCCAAGCACCTCAAAGCTTTGGAGAAGGAACCTGACACCTGGATAAAAACAGCTGGCATGCATAAATATATGTACCAGCTTTGGCCAACCCTCTGAAAGTACTTTTTAAAAATAAGTTTACTAACACTGAGATTCACAAGGGTAAGCCAATATGCACAACTTCTTGGGTGCAACACAGGTGAGCAGCACTTCAGGCTGGTCAGCACACCTGAGCACTGACAGCATCTCTTCTTTAGGAAAACAGCCTCTCTGGAAGGTCCCAACTTCACATGAAAAGGGGCAAGTTCCACCAGAAACATTGTTATTCAGCTCCCAGCAGCGCCAAAGAGCACTGCTTACCTTCCAAAAGACGCTTCCTGTGCTCTGTATTATAAATCAAAACAGCCAATTAAAAAAGCAGGGGAACAACTACGTACTAAAACAGCAGCTGGGCACAAGAATCCCATGGACTGGATTCAACAGTGCACACAGGGAAGAAAGAGGATGCAGACATGGTGACTGTATTGCAGTAGGAATAGGAAAGGACACTACAACGTGAAGAGGACACCAGGAACATGAAGGAACGTGGAGCTAGCACAGGGAGAAGGTAAAAGTGCAACCAAATGTTACATCTTTAATGGCTCTCGTATTTGAGTCAGGTGATGCTGGGTCAGATGAACAGCTACAAACCCCTGGAGATACTGCCCTCATAGAGCAGGTGAAAATTCTCTCACAGCAACTGATGTTGACCAGTCCCATCCCAGTTACACTTGCACTACATCTAATTTAAGGAGGCTCAGAAGTAGGCTGGCCCAGGGCAGAGTCATGAGCATAAGAAAATGGATAAGAAGTGGATGTATGCTCCAGGGCCCCCTCCTGGTCCTGCCTCAGCAAGTTCTAAGATGACTGCCAGCTCCTCCTCTTGGCAGGTTTTGTGCAGCTTTCCCTCTGAAACAGGACATGGAGCTTGTCCTCCACCTTCCACCACTATTTCTGATGCATTAGCTGTCACATCAGCCAGTATCTCAAGAACAGTCCAGCCCAGATGCTCCCATTCTTTGATTGCTCCAACATTTCCCCCAATCCTACATGAGAACCAAAAGCAAAGGTTGTCTCTCCCACATTCCCAACCCTTTCCAGCTGTTAGAGAGTTTCTTACAGAAGGAGCCAGTGCCATTTAGATAAGGGAAGTGTGAGCTATTCAGAGAAACAGTGAAAAACTGCCTGTGGGCAGCAAGAGTTTAGGTAGAGAATGGAGCAGAATCGGCATGGAGGAGAAGCAAAAGGCACACCAGGACAGAGAACTGTGAAGCACATGCTGGGTGCTCACTCCCTGAGGATACACAGTGAGACTGGATCAGTGCCCATGGGAAAAACTGGAGGTAGAGGATCCGCTTTGGGAAAGAAATCTGAGTCAGGAGAGGAGAAATATTCCCACCCCAGAGGTGCACCTCCAAAGAATGTCAAGCATTCCCACCCTCTGCTAGGCTCCCAAACACAAAGCCATCGACAAAGGAGGTGTGACACTGAAATTCGTATGGAATCAGAGCAACTGCAGAAACCACACACATCCTGAATCCTCCAAGTGCCACAGCTGTGCTGAAGCCTCTTCACACTGCACAATGTAACTATAACATTTAATTAACAAACTATTTGCATTCAAGAAGAACAAAAGGCACTCCAGAACTGGAAATGGAAGCACCAAAATTCATCATGTATCGAGCTTCACATTCTTGCCTCAAACCTTTTGTGCTGTAAACCAACATAAAACATGATAATGGAGCCAGCTACGTTTTTAAACAGTGACCTGCAATTCATAACACTTCTTAGCTAAATCAGAGGAAACTCTCTACCATTATTAGGGCAAAACCTCTGGTTACAGGGATCATTAAGCTCTAATTTAGCATTAAAAAAAGAAATACCCCCCGTCTCACTGAAGTAACAAATTTCAGAGACCTTTCCACTATGTGAATTATGTCTAATCTATTAATAAAGGCAAAATAACTTGTAAACATTGATTCAGGTAGCCCAGGAAATGAAACTCAGGCAGCACTTTAAAAATCTGTAATGCCTTACTAGTGCTGATATTATTTAATCTAGAACCATGTAATTTAGTAAGAGGTAATTTAATTTACACATCTTTGGATATGAATAACTTCATACGTTATTTATTGACTGAAACAATCAATACAAATTCACCTGGGATTTTACTCATACCCCTTAAGAAAATCAAATAACAAAACCAACAAACAGTATTAGGCAATGGCTTTTAAAGTCTCTATTGTGGGGAAAAAACTCCCGATTTAAACCACATAAATAGACTTTAGATAAGTCAGTAGCATCGTGCCACTCTGAAGTGCATACCCAAGTATGGAATCTCCAAATCTGCTAGATGTCAGGGTTCAAACAGTGAGTGATGTGTAAACTGACCTGGCTGAGACACCGCAGTGGCTGTAAACTGAGTAGCCCAAGGGGGATTTTTCTGTCCTCCAAACTGAGCCATGGCAGAAGGTAGAATCTCCTGGGTGTCTATCTTCTGTAACTGCAATCTAGTAAAATAAAGCGCAGCTGCAATCTTTGAAACACATACCGTCAGGCTATTTTAATTCTGGGCCAAAAAGAAAAAAAAAAAAAAAACAGCCAAACAAAAAACCCTCAACCAAACCGAACAAAAAAAAAAACCCAAAAAACCCAAACAAACAAAAATAAAAAAACCCCAAAACACAAACATCCCAAAAGCAGAAAAAGGAAAAAAAAAGTCTTGAAATATTAGTTTTACATCCCTAAAGCCTGGTGGGCAAATTGCATCGCGTAGGGGAAGCACAGAAAGTTGTATGGCAAGTTATTTTATGTTCCTAAGGCACAATCTCCATCTCCCACTTCTTAGCAATGGGGCTAACGCGATTCAAAACGCACAAACGTATTCCCACTTCCAGGAAGACGGAGGGAAAGGTGACTCCGCGGAAGCAAGAACCGACATTTATCCCTCGTTCTCCAGGGCCGCGCTCGGCCGCCGCGGGGAAGCGCCAGCGGCAGAACCCCGCACGCGTTCGGCCACGGCTGCCTCCGTCCCACACAAGGGCCCGGGGGCCGCGGGGGGCCCGGGAACCACGCGAGCACGGCCGGGCCGCGCACCAGCCCCGCCGNGGCTTTCTCGGGGCTCCCGTGCGGCCCCCCCCGCCCCACCGGCGGCTTGGCAGTGGTCAGACACACCCCACGCCAGCTCACGGTGCCGTGTCGCTGTAGAGGATAGGCAGCCCTCAGCCCCCTCACGGCCCTTCCATAGCCGGCTGTACGCGCGCAGACGGTCGGGCGATTCTGTGGGGGGGACACGGGGTCATCTGAGGTGAAGGCAGAGCAGACGCACCGGAGACGCATCAAAGCTCTTAAGATGCTTTGTAACGGAAACTGCAGCCAGGACTCAGTGCAGTAAGTAGTTCAGGAGTTCTGGGCAAGAGTAATTTCTTAGTCTGAGTTGGGATTTAGAAGGATCGTCGAGTCCAGCTCTTTTAAGTGAGTTGCCGAGACATGTAGGCATTGATAGAACCCATGGCCTTGGCGCTGTTACAAAAAGCTTTCAGTCCCATAAATAGTCTTTTACACGAGTTTGTTGTGAACTAGACACATTAATTCCTACTCTACATTTGAGAGCAAATCAGCAAGACACACTTTGTAAATGAATATAGAGCTTTGAAGTATTACATTGTCGTTAAAAAAGGGTGGGACCGGCTGATGTTTTGAGGTCCCCACCAACCTGGGGTGCTCTGTGCTCTGTGAACATCACATTAAAAAAAAGAGATGTAATCCACATTGCCCAGGAACCACAAAGATAGTGGCTTTTATTAAAGTCGTAAGTTTTAAGGATTCCTTTTTTTTTAACCCAATCTANCCCATGGCCTTGGCGCTGTTACAAAAAGCTTTCAGTCCCATAAATAGTCTTTTACACGAGTTTGTTGTGAACTAGACACATTAATTCCTACTCTACATTTGAGAGCAAATCAGCAAGACACACTTTGTAAATGAATATAGAGCTTTGAAGTATTACATTGTCGTTAAAAAAGGGTGGGACCGGCTGATGTTTTGAGGTCCCCACCAACCTGGGGTGCTCTGTGCTCTGTGAACATCACATTAAAAAAAAAGAGATGTAATCCACATTGCCCAGGAACCACAAAGATAGTGGCTTTTATTAAAGTCGTAAGTTTTAAGGATTCCTTTTTTTTTAACCCAATCTAACTTGTATTCAAGCCCTCAGTACCTTCAGGAAGGCCCTGTTTTTCTAGGTGTATTGCGTTTGATTGCACACACACAGCAGATTTCTCAGCTCTCTCCTTATAATCTGGGGGTAACCCAGCTCTGTGAAAGCCAGAGTAAAGGTACATCTATAGACAGGCAATAAAGAAGAGCAATTAGAAGAAAAATCCTGACCACCTTTAAAATCTTAGTTCCACTGCTTGAGAAGCAGGAGCTGGAGAGCTGAGAACCCATTTCCCTTCTCCCACTGCCTGCAGTGCTCAGCCTGTTCCCACAGCAGAGCACAGGCCCCTCTCTGATCTGCAGGACAGACAGACAACTCCTGGTGCAGGACAGCTGAGTGCACAGAGTCAGAGGTTTAACTTGCAGGCTGCCACGTACAGGAAGAGCAGGGAACATCCTGAGAACTCTGTGCAACAAGAGCCCCAGGTAAGGCCTCCTTCAGTGGGAGACAGCAAAGGAGCACGACTAAAACTCCGATTTCTGCTCTGTTTGCTCAGATGCAATAGAAGTTGCATATGAAGGGAATACTTGCCTGTGTTCTTTGGGGGTTCCAGAGCCTCTGGCACTCGACAGGCTTGCTGGTGAGCACTCTACACACAACACCCTTGGGGTTGCTTTCTTTCTAAAAGTTTTTGTGAGTACTTACCCTAGTCAGAGCTACGGCCTAAGGGTTGTTTTGCACTGACACACCTGAACCACTTACAGCCTCAGCTCTTCATAGAACAAAATAATTTGCAGCAGCCCAACAAATCAACAAATCCCACCCCTAAAATCTGTAGGAGCCATAACCCAGGTGAGCCCTTACAAGGCTTTCTGCTATTGTGGAAGTGAGTTTGGGTCTAGCACCGAAGTGTTTGCTTGATGAACCACTGGCTTAGTGCTTCATTTTCCTGAAGGGATTCCTCAAGTGAAGGGAGTCAGAGTCATCCTCATGCAAAAACAGAGTCTATGTGTAAAACAAAGTGGTCACAAGAAACAGCTGCTGACTTTTTACAGCACAGGAAACAAAGGTTTTGCTGTTCTGAGCTGAAGAAAGGCTGTCATGCCTCTAGCAGCAATTTAGGACTCCTTTAGGATCAGACAGCATGAAAGTATTACCCAGTTATGTTACAAATGGAGGTGTACACATGGTACAGCAGGACTGTAAGTAATTTTTGGCCTGGTGTAAAAAGACATGGACTTTTTCAAGAATTCAAGTGCTAAGAATGAAAGGATTTTGTATTAGTGGTATATATCACAAAAGGAAAAGAGTACCCAGAAGTAAACAGACTGGACATGGAACTGGAGGCCTGTCTTGGGAATTCTGCTCAAGCCAATGGTTATTGAAACAGCCGGGTTTAAATTTCCACATTTTAAATATCTTTTCAGTTTGTCTAAGATTAAAAGCACAGAGGGGGATTACTGGTATTTTATTTTAGACTATCTAGGCTGCTTCTTGAACCAAAACACTAATTGAAGCATTACCTTGCTTGTGTTTAAATGACATTTGAATATGTTGCTTGTTCTGATATACAGGGTGCACAGGAAGTCCAATATTTTGATGAATACCCTTTTGAATATAAACTAATACTCTGTGTTAAATATTAATTATCAACAGCAGTAATCAACATTAGCATTGCTGAACAGCAAAAGGTCAAGGCCTCCCTGTTGGATGATTGCATCCATCTCCCAGGAATTAGATGTACCGTGTCACACAATGTAGTTTCTTTCCAGGGCATTAATGAGGCCAGAGGATAACAGCATTTTTCTGCTCTCTAGGAGATTCCAGGTACCTGCAAGATTATTTTTGCTTATTATTGTGCTGCTGCACTTAACTGGAGAAGGAAAAGGCTCAAGTATGAGCAGCGTTGTATTCCTCCTTTTCTTCAGATCTTAAACAACAGGCATTCTGTTTAGTATTGTTGTTGTGCACTATAGGGTCAGTAAAGCAGGCTAGTGCTGAGGTTCGTTTTAAGAAAAAAACCCCAACCATACTCTCTGACTTGCAGCAAATAAACCCTGAAATACTTCCAGCAGCTGGGAATTAAATGCCACAGTAAATGAGTTCCATAAGCTTGCTCTGCCAGACAGGTAGCAAAAAGAGACACGGTGCAGACGTGTTCACAAACTGTTCTGTCCTTTTTAGTCAGAAAATGAAGTTCAGCTTCTCTGGCTGCTTCTCTTCTCTTGACTTGGAGACAGCCTGAAGCACAGGCAGACTGAGAAGAGGGGCTGGATTTATGCCTGTCCCTTTCCAGTGCAGAAACCTGCTGACTTTTTGGGTGAAGCCCCTGTAGTGCTACTGATAATTAACAAACACGCTTCTACACGTGGTAGTGGTTCTTAGTGCTAAGAGCAGGAAAGAAAAATTAGACGACTAAGTGCAAAATAGAAGTATAAAATTTATTTAAAACCACCCACAAAGTTCTGTGTAATCAGGAATGATACAATTTGTAATAGTCTTTTTAAAAACTCATGACAAGATTTAAAATATATTTTCAATTACAGTATTCATTTAGCCTTATTCAGTTAGGACAATAAAAAAAAGAAAGTTTACGTTCTAAACAGATGAGACACACAAGAAAAATAGAACAGAACAGACAATTTCCACAACGACAATTTTTACATGTATGTTTCAATACTAGTATCAACATTTCAATGCATCTTGCTACATAAACATGAAATCATGTACAACAACTGCTTGCACCAAAAAACATAGCTTAATTAGATCTTTCAAGTAACATGCAGTCACAACTCACAAGTCTTCAAGTACTGCTGGTAAGGGTTCCCTTGTCTGCAAAGAAGATTTTAAGGTTCAGTTTCTCAGCTAGCATAACTGTGCCCAGCTCCTCCAGCCTCAGGGAGCTATGCTCAGTTATACTAGGAAAGAATCAGGCCCCAAATGGTTTTTTTTTTCAGAAAAGAAGTAATTTTTACACTTTCTCCTGTAAATACTGTGACATAATGAAGTGCTTTTTCTTTCTGATTTTTTTCTCCCTGTACATCATCTTTTGCTAAAAAATGTTAATTTTTTGTTCCAGATTTCAATACAGTAGGTTGGTAACTGGGAATAAAACCTCAAATTCAAAGTTGAAAAATAAATATCAAATGCATCCCAAGGAAAGAAAGAAAGAGAGAAAAGAAGAAAGAGAAGGATAAAAAGCCCATGACTTTTTTTTTCTTTTGCTTTGGCATATTGTTAATCTTTTATCTTCCCAAGGCAGGAAGGAATTCATTAGGCCATAGCATTTCAGTACAGTGTGTCCTTACATATTTATGTTCTTCCTTAATGACAGCAAATTCGGATCAGTACTTGTGACCTGGCGTGATATTGTCACATTATGAAGAGCTGTCTCTTCCGAACTGAACAAATAATCACAGAATAATTCACTGGTGACGACTGAAATGTATGAATGTTTGCATTGGTTAGAACTGGCTTTCTTTTAGCAGTACTGGGACATCCCATTTGTTCTTCTTGACTGAAATTATTTTTTAATTTGGAGGACAAGAGCTTCATGAAGTTCAGCTGCTGCCTTTTGATTGCATGGATTAGACAGGCATTCACAAAGTCGGTACAAATTCTGTTCTCATTAGGCTCTGCAGTATCACTGCAGTGTAAAAATTCAAGAAGGAAAGTATCTTTCCTTTTCCTCAATTTTTTTTTTTTAACAAGAAGTTTGCATTGCATGGCTTAACTGCGATGTAGCGGGGCTGTTTTACATAAAACTTCCATGGGCAACAAGGGGAGCTCTGCAGGACTCAGGCATGCAGAGCAATGCCAGGGTTTTCCCTGGCAAGTAGCACCACAGTCAGGGAAGGCAGAAAGTGTTGGCTTTTAGCTTTGTGTCCCCAGACTCACCAGAGTGTGACAACAGCACACAACACTGCACGCTCTGCTGGGTGTGAAGTCAGGACAGAAGAGAGTTCAGTAGATTGTCACAACCCCAGTTTATATCATCAAGTAAAAGGGATCCAAGTTATGATAAAGGGTAGCAAGTATTTTAAGAAAAACTACCAAAGCTTAAAAATAGTATTTTTGACAATTTTGAGAGATTTCTGGGCTGGCCATTACCAAGAGGTACAAATCTTTTACCACATTGTCTTTGTAGACAGTGTTGGGCAAAGGACAGCCAATATAAGCAAATATTTAAAACCTGATAAAACCCAAGCAAGTCTCTGTTCAACCTGCATTTCTAAATTAAGAACAATCTGGATGTTACTGGCCAGTATGTGCACAGTAGGGATACCATGAAATTGATTTCAGGTGATTGTACCAATCAGTCATTTGGTAACTGTTTTGGTTTATACCAGTGTCCTTTTATACTCGGAGCAGTGTGATGGATACTCGGAGGGATGTAAGCTGAAGTGACATCCATTTAAGGCCCCTTTATCCTTTCAATGCGATGCAAAGGACAGTAGTATAAACGAGAATCAGGGCCTCCATTCTTACTTTAAGACAACTCCCAAACCCTAGACCCTTTTCCATTACAATATAATAAAAATACAGATATACATGTAAAATATTGATCAGGTCACAAAACTTTCCACGACAGCATTAAAACATTCTGTGGCAACAACTGCACTACTGAACATCAAAACTAGCAGTTCCCTCGCTCCACTGCCACAGCACTTCTCTGGAACACAGTTCATGTGCTGTAACTGGTAACTGTACTATAAGTGCCCAACCTGTTCTCCCTACATATGTGGTTTTTGAGGTGTACACCTGCGTTCTGTGACTTTGTGAGGGATGTGTGTAAGGTGTGCAAAGTGTTGAGAAAAGCACCGTTGATCACTCACACCAAAGCAAGTCACCTTCACGTTATTTAGCACCCCAGTCTTGCACTCACTGCAAGTATGCTGTTGGAAGATTCTAGCATTTGAATAGAAGTGCGTGTGGAAAAATGCCATATATAATGGCCCAGTAGGAGAAGAAAGGAAAATACAGTGTCTGGAATACAGCATCAAAAAGCATCTTGTATCTTTTAAAACTGAGGCTAGCAGTACATGGTTAAACACCATGAGCAATTGTTGGGATGATGAACTGCGGAACTGGATTGGAAAAAGAATCCTGAAGTCTTTATGTCTCAGAAGGACATAAAGAAATAGTGATGTTGACACCTCAATACCCTTTAATAAAAGGCAGTAACTACTTAATTATTGTCTTCTCCAGCTCCTTCAATTCCATTTTTTGCCACAGAGGAAGAGCATCTTTTTTCTAAGCAGTCCTGTGTTAGTTCAGGCATTTAACTTACATAGTACTCGGATATCTCACAAAGACTGTGACTGATCTAACCAGAAGATGTAAAGAAACACTCCTGCTCTTGCAATCATGCAGGGGCTGCAGCAGCTGTCTTATGTCAGGAACTGAGCAGAGCTGTTAAGAGTGACTCAAAAGACAAGAGGCCGTTCCACAGAGATGCTACCCACATGAAAAAATCCTGTACTCTGAGAAGGGATGACTTTTCCTTCTCAGGGGGTGATCGGTTTTCTAGTTTTGCAAACTCTCTTTTGTTTGGCTACTTGCAGATACAAGAACAGATTGTAACAACTACATCGAAAAATCTGAAAAGTAACCGGAAAATTGATTATTTGATTAAAAAAAGTAAGAAAACAGTGATTATGACAGATTATGAATTGTTCCTCTCTACTGGAATTTGAAAAAATCCCAACTGTAATATTCTAGGCTCTGTATGAAAAAACATGAAGTAAAAGCCCTACAACTGTCACACAGAATATAAGATCATGGAATCACAGACTGGCTTGGGTTGGAAGGGACCTTAAAGCTCACCTCATTGCAACCCCCTGCCGTGGGCAGGGACACCTTCCACTAGACCAGGCTGCTCCAAGCCCTGTCCAGCCTGGCCTGGGACATTTCCAGGGATGGGGCAGCCACAGCTGCTCTGGGTAGTCTGTTCCAGATGACTGAAAGACATGGATTTTAGAGGGAGAGTCCCAAGGAGAATAGCTTCATATGACATTCCTGAGATGAAGATGGCTGATTTCCATACAAAGCAGGACAGTGTGCAGGCTGACAGCTGTGCTGCTAGTGCTGAGTGCTGAAGCAGATCTGCAAAGGGAAGAACTTTTGGAGTAGTTACAAGTACTGAAAGCATCCAGCAGCAGGTGACAAAGTGAGCCAGCACTAACTGTGACCACAGCTGATGATCCAGAAAGACCATGGAGTGAGAAACGTGGCTGGAGTATCCAGCGTCACCTGTACAGAGTAGAAAGTGTTATCTACTAATCAACACTAGCCATATTAAGTGTTTTTCAGGGAGACAACACAGCATCATGTAGAACTAACCCTTCATAATTTAGTCAAGTATGTGACAGTATTAAACAAAAAGTTTTGCCTATTCTCTAAAAGAACCAAAAAAGTTTTAACAGGGAAGTAATAAACACAGCATATTTTCAACCACTCCTCAGAAGAAGTGATCCTTATGTAGCCTGGTGCCTGATAGGCTCTGCTATTAGAAATCCTTGGTCTTTCAGGAAACCTCGAATGTAAAACTCTTTCCTTTATGTAATTATAATTTTGCAGCAACATCCTAAAGCAGCATGTAGACAACTTGTGAAGACTGACTAAACATCAGGTAATCCCAGAAGAGACTGAAACCACTTCCTGAAGTGTTAGACTAAGTAGCCACATCCTCTAGACTTTTGACACTGGGCACTCTGTTTTAGATTCAAGAATGTGTCTCACAGAATAAATAAATTAAGCTACTGAATTTAAAGTCAGATGGACCAAAAGAAGTGTTAGTATAAAGAAGTACCGTGGCAACTACTTGTACATAGGTTGACTCAGAAATCAATTGTACCTTCACAACTTTGCCTGTGATTTACTAATGCTGTGCAGAGAATGATTAAGGTTGGAAAGGACCTTAAAGACCATCAAGTCCAACCAGCATCCCATCAGCTTTCTATATTCTCTATCTTGATGGTGGGAAGGGGCAGCAGGCTGGTGATGACAGCAGTGCTTGCTACCTTGTTTGTCTACAAATACCAAGAAAGGGTCAAGAGAGACCAACTCTCTCCTTTTTTTTTTTAAAGCAGTATCTGCAGGTAGAGGCCAAAGGAGAGATTTCTGTGGAGGAACTGTGGAAAAAGGTGAATTTGTACATAATACCCACAACAAGACATCTTACTGGTTAGAGCAGTGCTGTGGCACAGACATTGCAGTGCAGTACCATGGTGTCACAATAATCAATGGAAAGACACTCCCTCCACACTTCCTCCTGAAAGTCAGATCAAGACCTGATAAAGCAGGAATTCCCAAATGTGATTGGACTGTTCCTCACCTCTAGTTGCTATTTAAGATCAGATCATCACAGCTCACAGCCTGGCAGACAGCTTTCACACAAGAAATAAAACACAATTTTACGGAGCAGATGTCACAAAGACCCTAATCTGAATTTTAGTGACCACAATAAGCCTGAAAGAGTTTGTCCCACACTGCCTGAATGTAACTGGTGTTAACATACACAAAGCATGGAAGTGGCTGTGCAATTGAGTTTTTCATACATCTGAGAGCACAGCTATTTCCTTCTGATAGCCCAGCAATTACAGGATTTCTATGGAAAACAACCATATACATAAATGGATTACAAAGCTGATGACTGCTCAATAAATGGAGTTAATTTCAACATTAGAGAAGTTGCATGGGAAGTGAAAGAGCGAGACTGACCTCTGAGTTAGCACAGACTTTGGTCAACTGTTGTCTATATCCATCCAATTAAATACGGAAATTGCAGGAAAATTTGATGAATGAGCACTTTGCAGTCAGCAGGGCTGCAGCAGTGTGAACAGGACCCAAATTTAATCCACCAAATTTAGTTAATATTGCAATGAAATTAAAAAGGTCTTTTAAAAACCCCCTACAGTTGTATGTTAGAAAGAATCTTAAGTACTAGACAAGTTGTTGTTTACCCATGCTTAACATAAAATGTTGCTCAAAATACTACAATTATTTCCTGTTCTACATCTAGAGAAGCACTGTCATAGGTAAGACAAGGACTTTCACCAGCAGTTAAGATTCTTAAGTAAAAGTTGGCTTAGAAAGTCCTTAAAAAAATCTGAATGCAACTGTTACAAGTTGGAAGCTGCAAGTATTTGTAAGTACTTACAAAGCTTCTTGGATCTTGTGACTAAAGTATTTATAGAAATATTTCTACTTCCTGCAATACACTAGCATGTGAAAAATCAGTAAATTCACTGTTTAATTGGACACCACTGCAGCGACTCCCACAGGGAGTCAAACAGCTGGTCCTGCAACAAGGCCTGCTCCTCCCCTCCACAGCGGAGGTGGAGTCGTGGTACTGGAGCCAATGGACAAAGGGATGAGACACATTTCTTCTGGGAAGCCACAGGTGTCCTGCGTTGAATCATGACAGGTTTTGCTGGCATACTGTAAAAAAATGATCCAAATGCAAGCACATCCCACTGCCAGCACACACCTGAATCCATGGGCTGGTTTTTCACCCAGAACTTTGTGCCAGCTGATGGAAACCAAGTAAAATGTGCAGGTCTGACCTAGCCAGCTACCTTAATTTTAGATCCAGCTCCTGGTCTGGCTATCCAAGAAGGATTTGGGTTAAAACATAAGAGCAAATTACAAGTGGTTGTGTGGGTGGCAAAGGAAAGAACAGACCCACAGAGTTGAAGATTTTAAGAGATAAATACTGTTACAAAATGATAACCTTACTGAAAACAACACAATTTTTCTACAAGACTGATAAATATTCTGAAGTGTTACAAGAAATAGCACAGAGTTGTAAAACCAGTAAATAGTTGCATTTTCTATACTGCAGTACAGCAATGGAAAGGATCAGCTTCTCAAATCACAACCCATTACGTGTCCAGCAGGAAGTGGAAGTGGCCAACCGGCCTGGTAGGACATGGTGAAAAGCAGTTTAGGTGATAGACAGCCAAGGAAAGAGCACCGTGGGTGATATGTTATTGTATAGATGGTGTATTTCTCTCATGTAAGTAAGATTAATGAAGTAGTAACTGTGAGTTTAGCACCTATCAGTTAATAGTATTAATTATGTTAAGATATGCATTTCTTTGTTAGAATTGCCATTTCAAGGAAAGGTAGACCTGGGCTACCTGTTTGAAGGGATCCTTTTAGATCCACCTTTCAGTGCCTCATTTCTTAGAGGGAAGCTGCTGGTTTTTCAATGGAACATTTTTATCTGCAGTTTCCAGTAAGTAAAATATGGGCATTTGTAGGAGAAGATTCAAGTAAAAATGATCCACTTTAATGGTATGAATGTTTTAAAAGGTGAAGAGATGGCTCTGTAACTTACTAATTTTGTGTAGAAAATTTATCACATGGGAATGCTGAATTACAGCATTACAGAAACTGAAGCTGTCAAGGGCTATCAGTGAAACCAATAAATGAATCTGTACATGGTGTGGGACAAATACATGACTGGAACAGCTAAGGAATGTACAGTACTACTGACTGTATGGACAGCTGCAATTCCTACTAATCTTCGGCTCACCAAAAATATACAAGTTTTAAAATGGAAATCTAAGGCACACAAAATACCATGATTTGATGTATACTGTATATTACATAGTCAAGAAGCATAAAACTGCTGGTACAAAACAATGGCATAATATTGGTTCTGTTTTATCATTATTTACAATCCCTTCATATCCTCTATTTGAACTAATATTAAGCTTTGAACTAAAATTTGCAGCATACCCGGTTTTTACAAGTTTTAGTTAAAATAGGTAAGATACAAAGAACTGGTTCAATTCCTCCATCCTCTGCCATCAATAGCTTTGTTAATTTGAACAGGAATCTGTAGAACTGAACCCAAGATCATTACATAGTGACTGCTACTTCAGACCTGGCTCCTGCAAACACTGCACGTGGCTGCAGGAGAACAGTCGTGGATCTACAGCCGCACCAAAGGATTTGTAGCACCAAGGTCCTGACTGGCACTATGTGTTCAAAACACCACTGATGTACTTCTCGTACCGAAACTGTAAATAGAGTTCTTGCACTTCAGCTTCTCAAGGAAAAAGCACCTTGTCTTTAAATAAAGCAGATCCAGATAGCTCATATTCCTCTATACAGCACCACTACAGTATAATATTATCAAGTATATTATTAGTACGTTTTCACACCGGAAAAGTGACTTCATTCTGCCTACAGGTTCCCCAGGCGGGGCGGGCGCCGAGGCAGAGCGAGGGGACAGCTTTGTTGTGGGCCTGATCCTGCAGCGCTCGGACCCCAGCGAGTCCCGGCGTCAGGGCTCCTCCCGGCTCCAAGCGGCTCGCGTGGAAGAAGGTGCAGGATGAGGTCAGTCCTTAGCTAACGCTGTCATTTGGTCATTTGTTTAAATAAATAAGTTTAAACAAGAAATACATAGGAGAGGAGAATCAGAAAGAAGAGTGGGATGCTACAGTATTTAAAAGCAATGGAGTGTCTGTTTTTCCTCTAGCAAATACTCATTTCATGATATGTCACTTTCTCAAGAGAAATGAAGAACATAAATTTCAAGGAAGGATACAACCCTTTCCATGTGAAATGTATAAATTGCTTCAAAAATTTACAAAACATTTTTGTAAAAAAACTGAACTCAGAAAGTTGGTGAATATTACAGGTTATTCTTAACAAAAAATTTGCTGCTAAATATTAGAAATTTGATCGTTTTCCAACACTTCCTTTATATTTTTCCCAAATTATTTTTCTTTAATCAGAATAGAATAAGGCAACTCTAGGGGGTATTTTTTTAATCCCAAAACAACCTACCCCTGAGGCATTAGGAACATTTGGTTGCCATGTTAACTTAGAACGCTGCAAACAAATGAGACTGATGCACTTATTGCTCAAAGAAACCATAACTAATGCTGCCTTTAAAAAAACCAGATAATATTCATAACTCCCAATAGCAACACATGTATTGACCAGGCATCTCCTCATTTCATGTTTGTACACTCTCTTGAAAAAGAATAAAAGGTTCTATGATCCATAACTGTTTGTTTATATGCAACATAAAATCTTCAATGAAAAAGGGCAAGTTAAAAACAACCACATATGCTATCAGCATACATCCTGCAGCTGTAACACCATGGAACTCTACACAGCAAGAATAAAATAATTTCTTCTGTAGAGTATGCACAAACCTTAGACAATATGATCCTTATACTATACTATTTCAAGTTAATTTTAAAAATAGAAAGTGCTTTTAAAATATATATTTACAGCTTAGAAACAACTTCCAGCCATCATTATCAATAACTTCATTCTACTGACAAATCTAAAGAACAAAATTCATTGGTTTTCTAAAAGATTTATCTCTAATTTGGACTATATAGCAATGGTTGGAAGTTGTTAAAGCAATGGCACCATGAAGTAATAATTCAGCTTATTTATTTTTAACTGTTTGATGTGGTTAAGCACCAAGAGCTGTGTAGAGCTATAACTGTATAACTTGATTTAACACCATAAAATGTGAACCTGTTAAAATCCCTATAAATGATTTTTGTAGTAAACAGACAATTTAAAGCACCAAAATATAAATTCCTAAAGGTAATAAACTGAATGATTCAATCAAGGTTAATAACCTAAACAAAATCTTTTTTAGAATGTATTAAAACTATACAACTTTTTTTTTTTTTGCTTAAAATGTGCTTGAGCACCACCAAATGTTAAAGTCACAGTTTAAGAAGAAATCCCCCCCCTTTTTTTTTTGTTTTTACCTCAGCCTTAAAATGGTTGAGATGAGCAAAGAGTAAACGACACGAGACTTGTTCTTTAACAGCACCTTAAAGAAACAGCGTGTGACTGCACCAGGAGGGGCACGCGACACCGACACCTACGCCCAATGGTTGTAGGGCCCTGCCACTCGCGTCAGGGCGTACGAAGATACTGTGATTACGTTATCCTTGGTTACTGTTAATGCTCTGCGGGATGGAATTTGGTTGAACTCGTTGTCCTCATAAAAAATATCTCTGTTTTCACTTGGTTGCTTTGCTTTCCTGTTGCCAGAGCTCAGTTCAGGATTCTCCGTTCCCAATCGTTCCGCTTCTTTTTCTTTTTCTCGCGCCCTCTCGGCCATCTTTGCTTCCCACATGGCTAAACCATGTTTTGGCTCATTTAAATTTTTGTGTTGGTAAAAAACTAAAGAAATTCTCGTGGGATGATTGCGGTTGGGTTTTTTAATTGGCGTGGTAGCGTGGAGTTCACGTCTTGCACATTCAATTAAGATAGAACCATGAGAAGGTGCCACAGCAACCCCACCAATGTCATCATCCAAAAAATTGTGCTCGCTGTCTGACCACAATTCCTCAGCCTTTTCTTCAGAATCAGCCGGTTGTCCCAGTGCACTGTTTTGCTTTTCATCAACACAGTCAAAGTCACACATCTGTCCTCGATGGGAGCTGCCCTTTTCCCCTGGGCACCCATGGGAACAGTCAGCTTCATTTAGGGCGGCATCCTTTGCCGAAGAGCTTAGCGGTACTGATGAGTCACAAGAGCTGATCATCTCTGAGAAAGGAGAGTTGTCCAGCTGAAGGTGACAATTCTGCTTGTCCGGCTGATGTTCAAGTATAGTGGGCAGGGGCTCTTTGTGGGCTGGGGGGCCTGGAGCAGTGACCTCGGGGAGAATCGGTGGCACACCATTCACCTTATCATTCAGCAGAATTCCAGTATAGTCTTTGACCGACACATCAAAGTTCTTGCAATTAACATAAGGTGTCACATGAGGTTGCTTGGTACTGCATTCAAAATACCCGTAGGGAACTGAAAAATCTTGTTGAATATTAGTCACTGCAGTTAGGCCAGGCTTATGTGCGAGGGATGGATAAGGATGTAAACTATCCACCTTGAAGGGGGAGGAAGCCGTGTACTGTTTTAATAAAGAGCAATTTTTAGTAGTGTTTGAAGTATGTTTCATGGCATAAAGGTGGTTGGAGGTCTCCATTTTTATTCCAGGTTTTAAAGCATCTGTTTTGTTCCCTAGAAGAAATGCACACCAAAGTGTAAGTACTTCTCAATAAAATACCTCTCATATTTTCATACTTGCTTTCTAACATGAAAAATGCACATTGACTACAGATTTTTCAAAATGGTTATTTTTAGCTTTTTAGCAATATTTCTATGATTGTATGTATATATATATCTCTAAAGTAACCTTGCTCAATTAACACCTTAACCATTTCCAGTCAGGCTGCTGGTGTATAAAACAGAAAGGTATCTCATAGAGGGATGAAGGAAATAAACAGATAAAATGAAATAACCACTAAATCCCAATTCACACAGCCCAGTCCTACAGAAATGCTTCCCAGCAGCTGACTGCTGGCCTTCAGTTTTTACATAGTTGATGAAATTCAGTCTGAAATTCAGCCTGTGAATCAGTCAAAATTCAGACCTGCCTTAACCCCACATTATGATCAAAGGAAAAAGCTTGTTTATGGATCTTGTCCATCACAGCAAAAAGAGTTACTGAATTACAATGATTCATGCATTCCAATACTGACTCAGAAATTGCCTTTAAAAAAAAGGCATCTGGCAACATGCTCCAGGTAAATCCATCCTTACAGAATGAATTTTGAGTCATGTGATTTGGCTGTCTTCCATCTTTCTGTCTAATTGCTTCATTATTTCAGATCTCTGTGCAGACATCCTTGTTCAATTTCTGCCAGTTCCCTACTCAATTTCTAGCCATGGCTGCCTGCTGCTGGGCTTGGTTGGGGAACAGGCTCCTCACATCACTGATTCTCATCTTGGGCAGGTTCAGCCCAGAGTCCATGGCAGTAATGGGAAAGAATTGCATTGACTTTGATGGGCTTTGCATCATGCTCTGCCATGGCTTTACATGTGTTTTGCTGGCACTGGCACCCCACACAGAGCTCTTGCTTACTCTCATAAAAGACTGTCTCTGTCAGTGTTTGTTCTTTATTCCATGAATACACAGAACGGTTAACTGTTTTACACAGTGTAGAAGTACTGTTCTTTCTTCTACAATGTCTCCTAGTGATTTATAAATTAGTGATGAATTAAAAACATTCGATAGACAGGAATGCAAAAAATTAAAAGTGATATAACTAACTAGTGTGACAGGCACAATAGTTAGTATGCAAAAACTGAAAGTTGTATGGGGACACGAGGAGGCCGCATCAGCTCTTTAAAAACCTGCTCCATGAAATAAAACACAAAGCATTTAATGACATTAACAACCCCCACCCCAGAGCAAGGCCTTTGCCCTAAAGATTTTAAACACAGCATTTGAGAATTACATTCTCCATCACCTCAGAAGAGACATGCAGTCTGTGAAAATAAGTTTTAACAACCCACAGCACTCAATTACAAAAGTGTAGCAAGTGGATTTTTATTTGTTTTTTAAATGTTATCCCCCCAAAATGCAGACATTCTTTGAAATATGTTTAGCTGTTATTCCTCCCCTTAAATCTGCTACATAGGTCTGGATGTCTCTCATGAAATAAAATTTAAAATTTCAGCAGATGGGCTTATTTTCCTCTCTTCTTGCTTACAGGCTATGCTTTAATTTTATTTATTTTTCATGTGCTAATCAGAGATTTTAAGTCCATGGCTTCTTCCACCTCTTCCTTCTTTTCTGCTGCTCATTACTGCCCAGTCCCATCCGAAAGTCGTACCCTTTGGAGGCCTGACCCAGGATGTGACAGCAGGTACCTCAGTGCAGACCAGCAGTGCCCCGCACACCTGGGCCCAGGCACAGCTCTGTGCTGCCCAGACAGGGGTTGTGGCAGAGAACAGCCATGGCGTCCCTGGCACCTGCTGCTGACAGACTCTGCTGCCCTGCTCCTTGGTAACAGTCCTGCAAGGGACACTTTGCACTGTCATTTGATAAAACCTGGGGGATTTTGCAAATCTCTTGTGTGCAGCAGCATCCGTGCCATTGATAGGGAATTATCACAGCTCAGATTCTGAGAAAGCCATTGTCTGCCAGAGGAAGTGGAGAACACAGTTCTTGTTCTTTAAAGTGACAGAAATTCAAGTTGCTTATTTAGGTAAACATTCCAACAACATTCTTTCAAGATGGTCAAACTGCCATTATTTATTAGGAAACTTGGAAATACTTCATAGGTGTTCACACACCACCAACAAACTATTTTTGGGTAATCACCTGTATTTTTTTCTGCACCAAGAGACAACATTGGCTACAGTGACTTATTCATTAGCCCTTAAAATGCAGAATATACAAGTAGTTTATTTTAAAGGAGCTTTTCCCTCCCATCAGATGTGTAACAGAACACAGAACCAGAACTGGCAGAATTTCATCAGCATCACTCACCTAAACAATGCAGAGTGTTGCCAAGATTTTCTGGGGCTTCAGTTTTCAGTTTTACTGGTGTTGAATATTTTTTATCTATTAATGGCTGCTTTTCAGTCGGGGTCCTTCTTGTGTCTGGTTTCTTTTTCTTGGTAGCTCTGAGAGGCTCAGCCAACATTCGCACTTCTCTGGGGAACGCTGTGAGCACCTGTATGGCTCCGGCTTTTATCTTGGCTTCCAGGCCCTCTTCAGTGCCAAACTCATCTGTTTGTGAGATTTTGTAGAGAGGCAACACATGGAGCTGTTCATCGCTTGGAATCACCCCCACTGTGCGGTTATCCTCCTTCGTTAACGTGCAGACCTGGCACGAGCAGAAGCAGTTACAAACCACACACACACAAAGCACCTGTTACACGAAGGCTCGGGCACTCATCCTGGGCTTCGCTGCTTATTGTACCCTACAGCCGCAGTGCTGCGGGGCTTTCAAATGCAAACAGCTGACAAATACTTGTTTGAGCTATGATGACACAGACAAACTATTAGTACTTTAAGGTCAGGGCACATGTCTTGGATGGGAAAGTGAAATTTTGGCTCAGCTTACAATATCCACAAATATATGCCAACCTTGGTAAATAATCTCAGCTGTAAGTCTACTGTAAGTTCCTAAGCATTCCGATTCTTTTTTTTAATACATGAATATATCTTTGAAGTTCAGATTCATTTTTAAGGATTACAAAATATGAAAAATTATTTTTGCATTAAACAGGAAGTTTCTATGATCTGGAATGCGTTCTATGATTTGGAATTGGTTTTGGTTTTTGCTTTGGCTGGCAAATGAAAAAAACCCCAAACCAGCACAAACAGTCACTCATACTGCTCTATATTTTTTGCAAATCTCAGCTCTAATTCCCTCCCTCTCTCAACACTTTCTTAAATTAACACCCCGCTGTAATTAACTCACAAGACCCAGGAAATGTTCTCCTAGGCCACTGCCCTACCTCCTGTCATTCTGTGCTGTGAGATCCTGGAGCCCAGAGGAGAGTGCTGGTTATATCCAGTTTCACGAGCACACATCAGAAATGGGAATAAATATTCCAACTCACTGCAATCCTTTTCTTATCATCATTATAAATGCTGAACATTACCAGCACCCCTTGAGTTCCAGCTCTTACCAACACTAACCCTTCCCCTTGAAAGCAGTGCTAGCACTGGCACTACGATCCCTGGGGTCATTCCCAAGGGATGGCAGCAGCTCTGTGTGCCTCAGCACGTGTACAAACATTCACCCTTCTGTAGTTTTGTCACTTACATTCCCAAGGGACTGCTACATGGCTACAAAGCCATACATCAGTACCATGGCTTAGGTAAGCTGCTATTTTGCAGGAGTTACTAATTACACACATAAAGCAATGGGAGCACCATCCGAGGATGAGATGATACTCCCTAAATGGAAGCGTATCATTCCATCCTTGTGTAGGCTGAACCTGATGCCTATCGTAAACAGTCAATCCAATTTCCCAGAATCTTGTCACCATGCCTAACATTCCAGAGGAGAAGAATGTTATTATTTAAGGGGTGAAAAAAACCCAAACATTTCTTATTTTACAGCACAGCTTTTGCATAAAGGCATCACACAACTATTTCTAGAAAAATAAAATTACAGAACCACAAACTAAAAATCCTGAACCAAAAAGGTGGTGGCTAGGGCTTTATCAACAGCTCTATGCAAAGCTTGGCAGTTGCAGAGCAGCAAAAGGAGGAAATCTGAGGGGCAGAGAGACAAGGAAGAGCTTTTCAGGAGGCAGTTGGAAGGGATGGAGAGGGGGCTCTAAGGCAATTAGCAGCTGCTTTGTAGCGCTCACTGAGGTGCCGGTCCATGCGTACTCACCTCCTCTGGGCAGCCTCTGCACTATGAGGGAGATTTAGAAAAAACAACAAGTTGTTCTGTGAGCAGCGATTGGCACCTTGCTTCCTGCGGGCTTCTCCATCCCCGCAGCCCCACACGCCCAGGCCCAGCAGCGATCCCTGCTCCACCTCTGCGGGGCACCGGCTGCAAGGACCCTGCCACCTCCTCCCTGCATCCAGCTCCCCTCACTCAACAGTGACATTCACAGCTCACAACAAGAGGTTAAAAAATCCCCAAAGACAATTCAGTTTCTGCCATGATCAGTGAAATCTGTTTGAAACTGGCCAGCAGATGCCAAATTATTCAGGAAGAGTGAGAGGGTCAGACATACAGAGAGCATGATTATATATGGCTGATGTTCTCAGAAAGCCCAGCGCACCCTCCCCTTCTAAATTATTAACAAAAGCAGTAATAAAGTCAGCATGGAGGGGCCTGGCTCCCACTTGTTTTCATCACAAACTGGGCAATGGTCTTTTAGAATACCATGTCCAGCCTGTAACTGGCCTATGCACTATGCACTGAAAAACATCTTGAAGATTCAGTCCACAATATTTATTCTTTTGAAAATTGAGACCCTCATCCAATTTCCAATTATAAATTTCCAGGCAAAAGCCAACGCCCTCTGGAACAAGAAAGATGAAGAACTGTTTTGAGGGCTGTAGTATATTGACAGAACTATGGCGAAAGTACTGCCAGCTGCAGCAAACACCATCTATTAAATACTGAGTTAGAATACATATTAGGAAATTAATGGATATCCAAAGTTGTAAGACCAGTACATCTACAGCCTAAATACCACAACACCAATTTTAATACCTGGATACTTTCACGGTCAGTGCCCCCTTAACATACTTTAACATAAAATTGAGGAGGGAATGGCAAACAGATAACTGAAAATTAATGATATGGGAAAACCAGCCATAAATTAAGGCTGTATAGATAAGCTAAAAACTTACAGCTAAAGGCATAAGGTCTCACCAAATGAGAAATACCTGCTTAAAAAAACCCCTCCCATATTCAAATCTGTGTGAAATATTCCATTAAGGATCTTACAAGCTATTGCTGAAGGGAAAAGCAGTATTTTCCATTGATACTGACACTGTTGCAAACGGACCAAAATGAAACACAAACATGAGAAAACCATCAAGTCTGTTAAAGGCCATTTACAGCGTGAAGCTGCATATCCTGCTACTCTGTTTTTTCCAGAACATGCAGCTAAATCATCCAGGATGCTCAAAGGCCAAAGAAATGTTGGCCAAATGGTTTGTTTAGGTTTCCAATGTGCTTGGTGATCAAACCCATTACCTATTCTGGATTAAGTGATGTCATTACAAAAAACTGCATGTTTATGAAACTTTATTATTATTCCCTTCTTTCAAACTTAAAATGCACCAGGAACTCAATGCAATTCCCTCCAGACATCCATCTGCAGCCACACAGCTTCCACTGTGTTATTCTGGGCCTCTTTGATCTGTTTGTGTCCTCTTGAACCTCACATGTAGAAATGATGGAGCCTTTTCCACTGTGTTGTAATAGCAGATGTTTTACATTCAAGTTTCAGCAGAGCAGTCAAACAGCCTTTCTAAACCTGAAAGATGGAACCAGGTTTCCTACACAGCCCCTTCCCTGTGCAGCTGGACACAGAGCGGGTGCCACCGGGGCCTCGGGTGCTGCTGCAGCCTCGCCCACCGTGACACAGACAAACATCTTTGCTTCTCCTTTGCAGCCAAGATAAACCTTGTTCTGTTGGCCTGATCTACCCTGAACAAGTGTGTGTAGGTCAGAAACAGAGAAGGGAACCCCAAACATCTTTTCCTTTTGCCCACTTCATGCCCCCCAGGTTGTGCCATCAGATAGGTGACACAGGTATGGTACAGGAACCTCTGGGAGCTCGCAGGTTAGCAGAGGGAACTTCTCACGTTTCTCCATTTGGATAATATAAAACCTAACAGAAATCCTTCCTTTACAGCCCCAGGGGTTCATCTTTCCCCCTATTTGTTTTAAGCTGAAGCACCAGTTTAAGCACTTGGTACTCCTGCAGCTCTCAAAGCGAGCCGGGGGCGCAGAGTGTGGTGTAACCATGCACAGACATCCTGTCAGCTACTGCAAAGGCCTGGAGCCACGAGCAATGGTGTGAGGAGCTGTCCCTGCAGAAATACAGTAAGATATGGCACAAACAGAGGGTTTGGGGGTTTCATCTGAATCAGGAAGAGTTTGTTGATAGATTGGTGATTGTCACTACTTAGTTCTACTGCCAGTAATAAATTACATATTGTAGCTGCCCTCAAAGCATAGATTCATCTTCCTCCCCTTCTTCCCAGTGTCTGCTACAGACTGTGTGGCACCAGGGATTACACACAACTGCAGCTGGTCTCTCTCCTTCCTCAGCCCCAGCAACAAGGGCCCCGTGCCCCCTTGGATGAGGAATACCCACATACAAGCTGCAGAACCAGTGACAGCCTTTTGTCCCAGTCACTTTTAAACCCCAAATATCAGTGACTTAAATGGATTCCCACAGGTCTGAAGGACATGACCCTTCACAGCTAATCTGATAAAGAAACAAAAGTACTTACATTTCACAGACTCCATCAATAACTACAAAGCTTTTATCTGTGTTGCTCATTTAGCTTCATATCCATAAGGAACATGCACCCTAACACTGCAGCTGTAATGTACATCAGTGGCCCTTAGGAGAATGTTAAGAGATGACAAAAGAGTCTAAGTAAAAATGAATGGTATATTTATTCCCTTAAAGGTTCTTTAGAAACTCGATTTGTAGGCAGAAATTACTTTTGCTTCTTTCAGATAAACACATTAGTTTACATCTCTGTAGAATTGTCAAGTGTGTTCGTTCTACTGCAGAGCAAGCAGGGGACAGAAGTGTTTGTTTTTAGCTGTCTAGCAGAAGCAGCTCTGCTAAATTCAGGGCTTGACTCTGCTAGCCAGGAACAATGTTCAGCAGCTCAGATCTCCAGTGATAATTACCATTTAATGGTAATCCCCAGTTCGTGTAAATTAAGATGTACTATTCTCTCTTGTATCTCCAGAGGGCATTTCCAAGACACTCCCACTGCTAACACAGACTTTACAGGATGATTTCTTTTCAGAGTCACATACAAATAGTGCAGCTGATCAAATACACATACTGAGAAAAATGAAAGAATGCTTTTCAATATATTAAGTGTACAGCAAACTTATTCTTTATTATGAACCTCATTTAAGTCCTGTGCTGAACTTACGTCTGTGCCTGGTTTAAATAATTTGAAGAGACTCTGGGTTGGGTGCCCCATGCAAAATTCCTGTAATATTTGTGGTAAAAGTGATTCACCCACAATGAAGGGAGAAAATGAAAAGGTGTCACACTAACAGAGCCAGCAGCATCTGCCATTATCAACTTACAAACGTTAACCTTTTTAGCCTAGAAGAACTTTAGATTTTATAAAGAAAGATTTTGTGTTGGAGTAAGGAGAAAGGGAAGAAACTTAACAACAATAACAAGGGCCAAGATGACAAGTATACCATGCACAGTCTTTAAAATGTAAGATGTGACAAGCAGTTAAAAAAAAACAAGTGAAAAATAGTAAAGTCATGGATGCTGGAGGTTTTTAGTGCAGTGCAAATTGTTCTCATTCTGTTCATTACCACATTGTCAGAAAGCAATCTATGGGAGAGCTGTCACCTCAGAATTGTACTTGCACTCAGCACATTCTACAGACGTATTGACAGAATACGTCAACAGTTCTATAAATAACCCCTCCATCATTATGATCAATGATTTATAAGAAATCATCGTGTGTTTTAAGCTAAGTAGGCAGCCACAAGCAGCTTCTGGAACTAGACAGGAATGCAGGAGGTGCTGGTATGACATGCACTAATTTCTTTTTGTGTCCTTACCACTAGATTTCCTGTGGTATTATCAGACTTGGTTACAAGCCAAAATTAACAACCCTAATTTTGATTGTCATCAAAATCTGGACTGAAGCAAGCCCAGCATGTCCTGCCACCCTGTTTGCAAAAAAAAAAAAAAGTCAACTTTTTTTGCTTTAGGCTTCCAGTTCCTATGACTGTAACTGTACACAGAGAGGGAACAGCAAACACTGTGTGTCCTGTCACCACAGCCACAGCTCCTCACTGGGAAGCTGCACAGAGATCATGAGGTGACTCCCAGCTCCAATTCACCTTCATTATGTCCCAGTTCAAGCAGCTAAACTCAAGTGTTGATACTTACAGCTATTTTCTATTTACAAATAGCCCCTTGCTGCGAGTATACTAAAATAAAGAGAAATCCTATCTAAATAAAGAGAACACAGGCATGCAGTATTTATTTGTGAGTGAGCTACCCATGAAAACCAGACTCCAAGGCATCGTTTTCAGCAGCTATAATAATTTGGTCATGTTCTGCAAAACTGACAAAATTTGGCAGAGCTTGGTAGAAAGTGATAGTGATAAGTTCTGGTCACTGCAATGACCTTCCACAAGTTGTAATGTTCCACGCTTCTGAGACTTGGAATTACTTGCAAACACACCACATACAGTCCATAAAGTATCAACACCAGCACGGATAATGTGAAGCTGAAATAACATCAGGTGATTACAGATAAATGCAGTTGTACAACTGTTCCCCAATACATTCCTCAAAAAAGGTTTAATTGTCCCTCCAGGTACTTCTGGCCATGACTTATGACTTTCCTGGGATCCAGTATGGCAGCATGAGTAGCAGACTCAGCTGCCATTTCATTTTTTAATGCCTCTTTAATTTAAGAGGTAATGGAGCGCTTAAACGATTCTTTTCAGAACATCTAAACTAAATTTCATCAAAAAGTGTATTGTGCTGTTTGTCTGACAAGGAGGTCTCATTTTCAAGTTTAGAATCTTTAAGTGCATCAAATTCCTATGCTTCAGAAGCAATTTTGCAATATATACCTCCAACACTCAGCAAAAATAATAGTCTATTGACTATCCTGGTGGATTCCCAGAACTGCTTCCATACTTTACAGGAACAGACATTTGCTCATCTTACAAGCACACAATTAACATCAAACAACTGGACCAGTCATGTCATTGCTCTCACACACAAATGCTCAGTGTTAACTACAGGTATAAATGCAACGTTTTATTGAATCACAGCCACACAATAATTCAATTTGCATTTCCAAATTAAAAATCCCCCCCCCATTTTTAGAGTAGGCAGAGATTTTCAATAGATTTTTTTCCAGATATACATCCTTTGATAGAGAAGTTACTCTTGTTACCTGCAGTGCTGTACAAGAAGTCACCTTTGCTATTTTGAGCTCCAGCTGCTCAAAGAACACTGCCAGTTTTATCTTTTCTGCTTTGAGCTTGTCTTTCTTCAACACGATGCTCTGAATTTCTAGAAGATCACTTAATGGAGTAATTCCCAACCAGTTTTGTCACTGGCAATCCATCAAGGTATTTCACACAACAGCTACACCAATCTGTGGATGTTTCTTTCATACTGAGATTTAAAGACCCTAATAGTCACCTGGCTCCACCACGATCTCATACTGTCTATTTTCTGACCTATAACTACATTAACATGAAGCCTGGTAAGTGCCCAGTGCAAGAAAGAGTGAATCTGATGAGCCTGGGCAAGCTAAGTTCATAATGAATTAGTTTGCTTTTGCTCTTCCTCACAGAGGTCTGTACAGCTCCTTGGTTAGACAATTATTTGCCTTTAACATCAACCCTCTCCCAGGAATAACTCATCGGCTCCCTGGCCAGGCCTCTCCAAAGGGCTGAGTGTCTTTCCAGAATGGAGGTATTTTGTAAGAAGAATCACTCCCATGCCCTTTTTGATCTGTTCTGCAGTAAGGTGAACTCATGTCCTCTGTAGACAGTAACAAATACATGCAAGTAACATGAGTATTGATAAACGGCAACATCCAGTTAATTTTGAAATAACTTCAAAACCTTTATGCAAATAAAGGACCCCACAAGCAGCACTTTAGAACTCTCAGTAATGCCAGTGAAGAGCACAAATGAGAAGATGCTGTGTACATACCACAGTGCTCCCATTGTGCATGTTGTGTGTGTCCTTGTGGGCGTGGGCACAGAAATCGATGCACGCGGTGACACCGGAGAAGGGCCGACCGTCCTTGGAGCCCAGCCGGCAGTCGGGGCCCATGTGCTCGTTTTCCACCTGGAGGGAAAATGAACTACAGCTGCTCGGCACTGAAAGCGTGGGTTTGCAACCCCACGAGGCAGCAGCAGCTCTGTGACAGAATCAAGGCAGCCAGGCAGACTCAGTGATTCAAAAGGATGTATTTTCCCATGAAACATGTAACATTTACAGCTGGATGCCAATGAGATTATCAGGTCAGCCACAATCAAAATGTCTTGCATAGTAAAAACATTTTATTTCCAGTATTATCTCTCAGCATTTTTCACATATGCCCAGCTCAGGGTGCTACTTAACCACCAGTTCAAGTGAAGAGGTGCAGTGTATGGAAACCTGCCAAATGCACCGGGATTCGTGGCCCCGGCGAGGGCTGTAGCTCCACCCAGGAACACACTCGGGTGCTTCTTGGATTGAAACTGTGCTGCTGTTCAGAGCTGGGTGTCACAGACCTACCTGGTTCTGGAAAGCTTCTGGAGCAAGCTTCTTATAAACCGGAGCCACATCAGTAGCTAACGTCTGCAAATTATTTTCAAGAAGTTCCTCCTGCAGGGAAAGGCAACATTCGGTGCTGCAGTTTGCTTTAAAAGAATCTCAGCCAGTTTAGAGATGCCCAGTAAGTCAGCTTCTATCTCATATGTTATTGAGCTGACTTCTGTTCTGCTGCCCTTTGTCACTAACCATAAATGTCTATCTTTGCATGACTAAACCAAAACTGTTAAACAGAAATCAGCCAAATAACAATGGAGGATACCTGCTAGGTCAGAGGAACCCAGCACACAGGAACTCATTTCTGCATTATTTTCCATACACAGTCAAGGAGTGAGGTATGTTGCACTCAAAAACATAGTAGTAACATCCAGAGGAGAAAAATCATACCCCAAGCTGAGTGAGGATGGAAGCCCAGGTCTTCTGTTAGTGTTTTGCTTATGGGGCCTCAGCCTATGCTGACACACCATATGAGAAACTCCTAACAGCATTTAACTTCAGCTCTTAGGTCTTCTCTCAGGTACTTTTCTCATATGGAAGCAGAACTTCTAACAAGAACATTTGTTAACTATTTTTCTTTGGAGGGGCAAAACTCAGGACTTAATGGAAATAACCACTAGATTCAGAAATAATATTCCCTTCCTTAGGCTAAGCCATATAAACACAGAATTAGCTAGGGGGGCTTCTATGGCAGTGTCATATTTAAGCTCTTATTTGTAGAAACAATCCCTAAATTCTTATCCTAAGTTTTTGCTTTTCCAGGAAAATCACCAACCAACTGGGAAAGCAGAGGGCAGACTCCCTAATTTCTTTTCCTCCAAGGACCAGGCTTTTAGAGACAACTGCAGCTTCAGTGTCTCATATTGTATAGTGGAAAAAATAACAGCTTGCTTCATGTTGTCTAAAAAAACCTCAAACCCACTTATCACCACATGCTGTAAACACCAAAATACATAACCACCAAAGAGACTTCACTTTTTTCAATGTGATGTAACATTACAAGACCATCTGTATTTTTAACTCATACTAAACCCAGGTTATCAGTTGTAAATGGCTACCACAAGGTTTTCTGAACTGCATTGAAGGGTTATGTGTCCTTAATTATCCGTGCTACCAGGAGGATATCTATCCTAGGAACCATTCTTTCCTCAGTATATTACACCCCTTACCTCATTTCATACCCCTTACCTGAACTAACATTTCAGAGTTACACAGTGAGCTAAATATGCATGCAGAAAAGCATTAAGAATAATTTTATGGTATTGAAATACAGATTAATTATTCCACTGAATGAAATCTCAGTGTCTTTTATTCTAAATACTACAGTTACAAAAACTGTTGGGTATAAGTCTGTGGTAAGTCACACATTCATGTGGGAGAGAGAAGGGGTGGAGAATGCCTAGTTCCGAAAATCATCAGAAAAGGCATTTTGAGAAGAATAAATAATAAGTAAATCTTACTTGTTTAGGGTCATCAGTGAGAAGCCTAAATTTCCTGGGGTTTTTGCTCCTGGCAAACTTACAGCCATTGAAATACATACTCCATGAACAGCCAAATGAGAATGATGCTCCACAAGTTTCTGGGTCAAGTCCTTGACAGGCACAAGTACGACTACAAAAGGAAAAAAAGACACATCAGGTCAGCTGGCAACACAGCTCTTGGGTCTGGGGGTTTTTTTAGGTCAGTGCTGTTTCTTTTATAATACAGAGCATAACAAAGGAATTTGTGAAATTCATGGCTTAACCAGTTATTTTCTGTTAAGAAAATACTCGTGTAGAGAGCTGACTTTTCTGCACAAAGTCTGAAGTCTCAACTTCCCCAATACCCGATTTTGGGACAGGAATATAAACAGTCAGTTACAGCTACATAAATACAGCCATGCTTTCATTTTGACTTCTCCAGTTGGATAACATTTTCAACCAAGAAAATAGCCCTGCTACTAAAGCTTACCCCAAATCCAATAGTTCTTGTGTTATGTGCAGCAAGACCATTAATTCCAAATTGATCTGACTTTTTGGGTAGACCCTTTAAGAACACAAGCATTAGATTTAGGTCCCCATACAGCTCTGAGAGTCAGTTAAATGTGGGCTACACAGAAATCAGCACACAGGCAGCACTGCAGTTGCAATGTATTCTCTAATCAATTAAACTAAATTCCTCTCAGAGGCATAGAGAGGAAGATCCTAGTTTTGAGTGTTCAACCTCACATCTACTCTACAAAGTCACAAAGCCACTTCTTGGCAGCTCTTTTAGCACAGCTGTGTGTGCACAGGGCACGCTGGCCACGTTTGGGCAGCACGCACAGAGCCAGGAGAGCGGGTCCTCGCCACCCCTCGCCGGGGCATGGCACGTACAGCTCCCACTAAGAGCCCTTCCTCTAGGAAAGGCCAGGAATGAGGTGGGACACCGAAATGACAGCCGGTGGTTTGGAACTGTGGATGTATGAGTTGAACTGCTGAGCTCTCAGGAACACTCAGGGGCCCCTGGGGCAGGGACTCACTCTTCGTTGAGGGCGCAGCGCCGGCTCGTGGGACAGCCGTACTTGCGCAGGCTCTGCGTCAGCTCCTTGTACAGCGTGTCTGCCAGGAGGTGGGGGATCCCCTCCCAGGCCAGGATCAGGATCACGATCACGGCAGTCTGGCAGTGGTGTCCCGCACGCTGACGGACCAAGCACAGCAACTTCTCCTCATCGCTGCTTCTTCGGATCACCTGCAACAACCACTTGGATTATGCTTTGCTAAGCACAGGCGTCACCTCATGAGCTGCTCTTCTCTGGGACAAGAAAGGCCTGGAAAAGCAAGAAATGCTGCCCAGAGTGTCAATCTGTGAGCAGGACTGGGACAGCATCACACACTAATCCCTGGTGTAGAACATGATTTTCTGTTGCTTTTTTACCTGCAGAAGAAATAGCAGTACATTTTACAGGAGGAGTAATATTTTAGGTGTTGTACACAAACAATAAAGAAGATGCATTACAAGGAAAATAACCTCTAGAAGAACAACAGATCCCCTGAGAACCTAACGTTACCTTGAATATATGACAGAAAACGTGGTGCCAAACACTCCAGAAGGCAGGTATGTGAAAACACACTCCAAAAGCACACAGGCATGTGCTAGGGCAGCTACCAGTGTTACAGATCAGGACCTAAGATGGTTACACCTTGCAAGGAAAAATTAGAAGAAAACGATGAAACAGATTGTGTTCTTAGCAAGGGAAGCAATGGGATTTTTCAGAACATATCTCTAGACTACCTACATTAAAGTTCTTAGAGTGCTGACGTTTTTACTAACCTGTATGACATACAGAACACAGAATCTTGTAAACCTTATTCCTCACACACAAGCTAACCAGTATGGAACAGTACGTACACCACTGAATAAAAAGGGAAAAAAATTATAGTCCTACTCCCACATATTTAGGTTTTTGCCACAATCTGAAACAGAGTTGCATTTAAGACCAACAAAAATGCATTAAAGCTAGGTAATACTAGAGCACAGTCTTTGAAAACAGTTTCATTTATTCATCCAACATATTTTAGCCAGCACAGCCTGCACAAGGCCTCCAGGAAAGGTGTCAGCGCTCCAGTGTAAAGCTTCAAAGGCCCGGCCCTGTCTGAGGCAGGAGAGGCTCCATCCTCCTGAGCCCTGTCACACACAGGCTAGGGAGCTGTGTGGCTCTTGCTGTGAGCACACAAGCTCCCACACTGCAGACCTCTCTGCCAGCTCCGTCCAAATCCCCTTGCTCCGGGCACGCAGCCGCTCAGCCCGGCCTTCACCCAGCACCCTCTCCATCAGCAGAGCTCCCACAGATAACACACAACAGCACTGGGCATGGACCATAAAAGCAGGAAGGCAACAGTTCACTTGCTCTTTGAATACCTCCAAATATCTGAGCATTCAGGCAGATTCCCTATTGAGCAGATGTCAAAGCTGCTTTGCTGCCAGATGTGCAGCTGTCATTCATATGGGACCCCTATCCTGATCACCTCTGAATATCTCAATCATTTGGACTCACTAAAAGCAGGGACCAAAGCACACTTGCAATTCATCTGCAAATGAAAAGGTTTGCAACAGATGAACAGTTGGAGAGCGCATCTGTGCAGGCTGAGCAGGAAGAAGCAAACTTAGAGAGAAAACATGGCCCTTCTAAAGTTAATCACACACTCTTACAATCAGCCTTAAGCTTAATGAGAATATAAGTAAATGCCTCTGATAGACCATTCCTCAAAAGGAGTCTTGGTTGTGACTCCCCAACAGTTCAGTATGTTTTATAAAGAAAGAAAACTAATCCAACTCACTTACATTTAGGTGAGGTTTACAGAAATCTGTATTGGCTGATACACAATACAGGTTACTTGTGTCAGTGTGAGTTTTACATTCCTGAGGCAGCACAGTTCTTTCAAGCCAGAAGAACAACTTAATTTTGTTACTCAGTGTGAAATGATGCTTTTACTCTTCTTTTTAATTTTTTTTTCATTTCTAGGCTGTAACTTCAATAGCACAGTCTGGTACTGTACAACATCAGGTTGCCCTTTTTAAGTTCTCATATTGCTCTAAACTAGAAACAGAGTCCAGGAAAAATGACAAGTGAAAACAAAGAAAATTTATCATTTCCTTTAAACCAAGACCACACTTTCCTGGAGTTAAATGTAGCTGGAATTTGCTTCATTATGTATACAGCAGAGAATCCAATACTCTTATTGGACCCCAAAACATTTCAGAGTTCATCACCTTTGCAGCCACAAAGGGATTTATGAGTTGTGTGAATTTCATGTCTGTGGGTCAGGTTACACCATGTGCTCACCCGACTGCACAGCCAGAGCACTGCTGTCCCTCTGTTCCCAGAGATCAGGCACTTCTCCCACCTGTGACAGGCTCACAGGAGCCCACTCTGCACCAGAGCAGGCCCAGGGCCAGGGCCAGGGCAGCCAGAGCTGGAGCTGAGCTGCTTTCCCATAGGAACTGAAGATTCCCTCCACATGCTACCCCTGACATCCTCACACAAGTAATAAACTGAGTCTCTCTTGTGTAATAATAATAAATCCACAGCAATGCCACACTCAATGTACAGAAAAGCCATTTTGAGCAGGACAAGTGAACTCTGGAGTGTTTCCTCAGACTGGGAACAATGCAGAAATCAGCTGGCAAGCCTTGTGTCCAAAGGTTTTTGGTATTACTCATGATTTCTGTGATGTAGTTAGCAACAGTGATAAAGTAAATAATTTAATACTTCAGTTTGTTTCATTTTGGTCCCTAATGCATTTAAAAGGCATGAGAAAGTAATCATTTGTTAAGTGGAGGAACTTAAAAGCTAGGTTTTTAGAATGGGAAAATAAAACCTTTCCCCTGCAATTGCTTTTCCACACAAGCTAACCATGACTGACTGACTGACTCACACTGAAAAAATAACATAAGCAACAAAACACACTTGTAACAAGTTTGTGAAGCATTATGTAACACTTAAATGCAACAAGCAATAGCACAAGAGCAAACAGCCTCAAGTTGCCCCAAGGAAGGTTTAGATTTGATATTAGGAAGAATTTCTTCACAGAAGGGACTGTCAAGCCTTGGCACAGCTGCCCGGGGCAGTGGTGGAGTCCCCATCCCTGGAGGAATTTAAAAGACGTGTAGATGTGGTGTTCAGGGATGTGGTTGAGTGGTGGACTTGGCAGTACTAATGATGGGTTAATGATGGGACTCAATGATCCTAGAGGGCTTTTCCAGCCTAAATGATTCTATGATGCCACGGTCAGCTTCTTCAAAGTATGCAGGGCCAGATCCCCCCTGAGCTCATTTCAGCAAGCACTCGATGTCATCAGTGCTAAGTCTCCATCAAGATTCCCACATTAACAATGAATAATCTGTTTCAGCTCCAACACAGAACTTCTGGAAAGAACAAAACTTCTAACAACTTCTCCACAAAGCTCAACTGATACCCATTGGCCCTGCTCTGCACTCCATAAGAGGGCATGAAGAGACAAGCCACCCACTGCCTCATCTGTGTGCAAACGTGACCATGGCTAGGACAAAAGGAAACCCTGACACGGGACACAGCCCCTTCCACAGAGCTTCCCTGGAGCACTCCCTATTGGACACACTGTACCATTAGTCTGTATAAACTCAAGGATGAAACAACTGCAGTATTAAATGTGATGGGCATTGTCTTGATTTTTAATACATTATTACCAGAGGGCCTGAACATTCCCAAGAGGGCCCAGCTTTATAAAATGCCCCTGGAAGAAATCAGTTGATTCTGTGATCCCATCAGCCTGGTATCTGTGTGGGCAAGGCAGGGATCACCCAGGAAAGCTGATGCACAGGGAGAGCTCAAACTTCTCAAGTCACAGCTCAGTGTTTCTGTGGTTTTGGATAGAGATGGACTCTGAGTTGGGCATTACCATGCAGGAATGAGAATCTGGCATAATGATTGAAAGTGCTATGAAAATGCCAAATCACTGCTCTGCAAGAGTGAAAAAGCAAAAACAACTGCAAGGAATTACTGGGAATGGAGCACAGGGCTGGAATCATCATTGACAGCATTTGAACTCCCAGCATAAGAGAACAGGCAGGAAAGGAAAAAAAAGATGACAACATTAAGGAAAGGCAATTGAACACAAAAACACTGCCTCCAGCTCAGGGAAGCACAAAGCTGTGAATTACTGGAAACCAAGTGAGTTTTCTGGGAGGCAACTGCCCTGCTCTTCCACCTTTGTGCTATTGATCAGTCATGGAGACACAATATTGGCAAAAAGAACCTCGGCCTGACCTGGAGGGTTTTGTCATTTCTTCTCTCTCATCTTTTTTCCAGAGCTGGAGCCTTAAAAATTGCATTGCAACTCCAAATGAAGGCAAAGATAGCAATGATACCTTAGGTGATCCAAGTCAACATCCACTGAAAGCAGGAGAAGGAACCCACAGGAAATGGATTTAATCCCAAACCAGCAAGACCCAAAGCTCAACCCCCTCTGAGGTCAGCAGTGATGTGCCTTTGGCTTCAGTGCTGCAGGATGATGCCTACAGTGAGCTACTCATGAACCACTCTCACATAAATTGAGGTAATTGTAATTTACCATCACACAGAGCAGGAGAAAACCAAACCACAAGACATCTGTTACCAGCTAAAGCTCTGATGAAACAGTGGGACCAGTGAGTCCATCACCACTGGCTGGTTCTAGGGGACGCACACTAACATGAAACCTTTCATTACACAAACAGGCTACTGAGAGTGACAGGCCAGTCACTTTAACATACCAAGGAACAGGATGCTGACATGGACAAAGCAAAAAAGGGCTTTAAATCCAAACAGAAAAGAAGGAAGAAGACACTCACCCCAGCAAGTGTCCCAGAATGCTGAGTTATTTTCTGACCACACACCGGTCACCTACACAGATATCCACACATTTGGAATCTGTGGCAAAACTCTCTTAATTCTGTTTTAAGAATGACAAACAGATGAGACAACACAATTTGATGGGGAAAAGAAAAAAACCCAGAGGTCAAGCAATGTTCTTGCTGCCTCATGCAGTGAAAACAATCACAAGCTCATCTTCCCAGTTCATGTGGGTGTCAGTCTCATACCTACACACAGAACAGGCACAAGGTTTCCAACCCTAGGCAGTATTTACTGAAGATGTTTACCTAATAGGAGCATTCTTGTTCATATCCAGAGGTGCACAGTATCACCCTAAAATATAACACATTGAAAAAATACAGAAAACGTGCTTGTTATAAAAAGAGTGAAATGAAAGAGAAACAATTCTGCAAGTTTATGGCAACCTGAAATCTAAGGAAGAGAACATCAGCTCCTCTGGGGGAAAGGAGTCTGTCTCAGATGATGTTTAACACACCAGGTGCATGTTGGGAGTCACTTAAGAGAAAATTAGGAGTCACTCAGTATTATGGAATGCAGTCACCAAGAAGGAATGCATGGACACAGGTACCTCCTTTAATTTTAAAATGTTTCCAATGAACCAAAAAGATAAAATAACCTAGTGGAAATAGGGGAAATTAATTGGAAAAATATAGTTCAGTGTGATCAACAGATAAGTTCCATTCTTTTATCCTGTTTGCTTCAGCAGTGCTCTCAGCAGTGAGTCCCTCAGGAGCCCTAAGGGCAAGAGCGTGTCCATCTGCAAAGCAGAAATGAGTCTGTTCCAAAGGACACTGGAAATGAGTAAGTGAAAGTCCCTGTGCAGCTACAGAGCCTCATAGCTGCAAGTATCAAAGAGCACAGCAAACCTTTTCCAGACGCTTTCAAACAAATTTCACCTTTAAGTTCCTTTGGTTTTAGCCAAAACCCAAATATGCTCCATAAAGGATTAAAAGTAGCACTGCCCATGAAAAATTAATGCAGCATATTAAGAACATCAACCCAAAATACGGATTTTATTCAGGATGAAACAGTTCTGCAGGAGATGTCAGGGATTCCCTTCCCTCTCTTGTACTGAACAGTCACACAGTAACAGCAGACTTGGAAAAACATTCTTCCTCGTTAGGTGCAAACTCACATAAAAGAAAGTCACTGCTCCCTAGAACTTCAATTAAATGCACATTGAAGGTGCCTCTCACAAACATTTTAGATTTTCACCTTGCTGTATGTAACTAGAGCAGGTCCCCATAGCTTACCCCCCTTTCCATCGGCACCCCAGCACTTTCTGACTGTCCCACTGCACACACCTGTGGGACACCTCCTGCCATGCACACACACCACAAACCCTGCCACTTGTCTGACATAAAACACAGTGTGTTGATACCACAGAAAAATCGGGGTTAAGAGTTACTTTTAAATGCCTTCTTCCTTTTAGCTGCTCACAGCTGTTTCTATGGTAAAATTTTTAGCTCATGTCCTCTGTTAAAACTAAGTGTTTTACTTAGCTGAAACCCTGAGAAAAATCTTTCCATTCTTTTTGGGTGAGTTGTTGATGAAATTAGTGTTCATTTTTTTTTTCTCTTGGATACTGGATTTGTTATTAAATATTATCCGAAGCACAAGCACATATGTGATTCCCTTCTGAAAAATACTTTATGTATTGAGTATAAAAACCACATTTTGACTGTTCCAAGCACGAGCAGTAAGTGTTTAACATGCAAATTCACTCCCATACAATATGCAATAACCTTATTTTTGGCATGTAGTTACAAACACTACCCTACCAACTGTACAGTTACCTTCACAGTTTTTTCAATCAAGTCTGCAATTCCTAAACACAGCAATACATTTTTTTTTCTTTTAACAATCAAGTTCTTTTATTATTTTCCAAAACTCAGTTTACAACATTTCCAGTCTACTTTTTACCTCCCTCAGTGGTTTCAGCAAAGATTAAGGACAATCAATTCTTTCCAAGCTCTCTCCTGGAGCTTGTGTCTGTTACCTCATTTCCTGGCTCCTATGAAGCAATGCAAGACAAGACTTTGGTGAAAACTATCATAACATTTACATTTTCAAATGCTGAGTTCAGTTCCTCAAAAATAGTAATGAACCCCTTGGCATATGACATTGAAATGCTTCCATCACTCTCTTTTCTTCAAGTGGTCATGCAACTGAGAAGGGTTTTTAAAAATGTTCCTGGATAGTTTTCCAACTCCCCCAAGCAACCATCCCTTCTTTTCTCTCTTTCACAACTTGCAGTGACATATTTCACAGAACACTCCAAATTTCAGACACTGTCAGGGTGCTCCTACCCTTGTTTATCTCTGCTGGCTCCGTTAAGCCTCTCCCTTTCACACTCATTCAAACCATAGTACATAACATACAGCATCATACCTTAAATTAAAACAAACCCAAAGAATTGTTTTCCTTAGCTTCATCATTCAGGCAGACTTTTTAATCAATTAAGAATCAGATCTTCATTAAAGACCAGATTATGTTTGAAGTCAAGGACTGCACATCGTTTGAAACCACACAAAACAAGTTTGTTGATTTAACATAAAAACTTACCCACTTGGCAATTGGACACCCCTGAGAGCTTTTTCCTTCCTTTCCTGTATAAACCACTACCTCTATTCTTACAGCGCTTCCTTTTGCTCCATACCTGCATTAAAAAAAGTTCATGAGTAAAACAAACTACTGCAGACCATTTTAAAAGAGGAAACATTTTCAATAAAAGATGAATGAATTTATTTTTACTGAGAACAGAAAAAACCCAAAGTATTTATAAAGCAAAAAGAATTCTTTTAATTTAAAACCCTACTTGCAAGAGTCGTTTTTGACATCTCTCTTCTGATAAACTTCTGCCACTAAGGAAATATTATCTGGGTAAGAAAATGTTATCTGCCTATAAATCCTAGTGCAATCAGTCACTAATAGGACCTTTTTCTTTCCAGTTTGCCACAGCTTCTTCCCAGGTAGGACACCAGAAAAGCCTTTTCTGCCAGCTGCTGATCTCTGTCCTTCCTACTGACTTCAAGGGCACCTCAGAACACACTGCACTCCAACTTCAGCCCTGAGGCTGCAAGGGCTCAGAAAAGACACATGAGTTTGGACCTGAAGTGCTCGTGTTCACCTCATGCACATCTGAACAAGAAAACACTTTACAAATGAGTCCTGACAAAAGTTCAGCAAAGCAAAGCTAAACACAGCACTTCATTTCTCAGAGCTCTACTTCTTCCCTGTTTAGACAGTCAAAAATACAATGAGCACTAAAAGCTGAATTTTCCTTACCTGTTCTCCATAATTTCTCTCACAGCAGCAACACTTGGTCCTGTCCCGAGGTGTGTGTAATAGGGCCCTTCATCTTTTTCTATAATTTGCTCTGTAAGCAGGTAAAGAAAACTATGTTGGCACATAAAAAATTTATTTACCCTATTAAAAGTAAACTTAGAAACAGTTTACGGAAATGCCTTCCAAATTAAATTAGAACACATAAAATTTGATCCTGAAGTATCATGAATAAAGAGTATGACAGGTTTTTTTCTTCAGACACTTTAACATTATTTTATACTTCTTTCCTCTGATGATTCTGCTAGGATTTTTTTTAATGTTATAAAGTAAAACACTAATTATAGCAATATTTTTGCATTCTTTCAAACTTTCATTAGAGGAGCTGGCATGTATTGACTAAGTAAAATTCCCAGTATCCTTGTTGGTAGGAGCATCATTAACTCATTTTAGACAAAGGGGAATTGAGGGCAATAAAATAAATTAACTGATAGTCGTATCCTACAGAACAGAAAACATAACCCAGGCCTCTTACCAAGCACTCTGGAGATGCAGAACACGAAAGCCAAGATGAAACAATCTGCCTGTCTACGATTTGTTGTGCAGGCTCTGACCTGTCTGTCCATGTGGGTGCTTTGGCAGTGACAGCACAGCGTGTGTCACACCTCGGCCAAGCAGAGTTTGCACAACCCTCCAGCAGAGCTTGCTCAGACATCTCCTGCTGCAACAGTTCATTTGCAAGTGGCCCCACCTCAGCTCCACCTGAGCTCTCCTCCACGTGGCCAGGTGGCAGGGCCCTTGGACATGGACTCTTCCAGGCCATGGGGACTAACAGTGACAGGAACAAGGCCACCCCCAGCTGTGCTCTCCTGCTTACCTAACAGATTTAGTTAACAAGGACAATACACTGGGACACTTGCCCAGCCCACTCAGGCACAAACCAGTTCCAGACCATCAAAACCATGACCTGACACAATGCAGGTAAGTACACATAAAGCACAAGTCAGCAATGGCAGAACAACGAACAGAACAACTCCCTTTCTTCCAGGTTTAAATTTAAGTGGAGGATTTAAACCTGCCAGCTGCAGTACAACAAATACTCAATTCTCCTGTGCTTTGCAGGCCCAAAGAACACCAGGCAAAAGTTACAAAGAGGAGAAAGATGATTTCCTCCTGTCTTCTAATGGTGAAACACTGATTCTTTTGCAACAGCTGTCACATACACTTCCTCACATTAAAGGAAGCAACATGAGCACACCTCCATTTGAAACGTACAGGCAAAAGTTAGCAAAAGCACTTACCAACACAGTCACAAGTTGGCAATTCAGATTGTCCTTTTTTGGTAGGTGTGTCTATTAAATTTTTTGTAGGGGTATCAAGAAACTTCATAGGTGATTCAAGGAAACTGCTGAGCGTGTTTTTTGCTGGGGAACACCCTGAGTCACCTGTGCTCTGGGCGTGGTCAGTACCCAAACTGGTTGATGTCAGAACGGTCACCTCACCCACACACTCCATATTCCTGAGAGCTTCAGCAGAACCTGGTACCTGGGCCCCAGCACAGGGAACAGGCAGCACCTGTGACTTCGGATCTACCTGTTGTTTGACCTGCTGAACATAGGCTTTGTTTTCACTACACGGTTCGTTAGCTCTCAGGTTAGACTGGTTAAAAGTTGGTGGCAAAGGATGCGCCTGACTGACATTTGCTGTTTGCTGTACCTGAGAATTACATTTTTCTGTAAACATCTGTAGGTTTTCAGTTGGTCTTTTCAACAAGGATGCTGTTTTCAGCTGTGAAACAGCCAGAGGATTACGGGAGGACAGGTCGCTATGCTGGCTACGCGCCACAACTTCATTTTTCAGTGGATCAGTGCCTAGTGGGTCACTGGCGCCTGCAGTTTTCATTTGCTCATTCACCACTTCACAGCCAAACAACCTGTCTTTTTTTTTCTCCTGCGGTGCCTCAGGTAAACATCTGTGGAATTTTATCTGTGCTTGTGGGAGAAATAATCTAGTTTTCTCTTGTGATGCTAAAGTATTTTGACCGAGCGCTCTCTGTACTTTGGTTCTTGGAGATTTTTTTTCAGCCGGAGCTACCCTGGAGTCCTGTGGCATGGTTTGACCAAGCTTGTGCAGTTTTGATGATATCCAAATGTCCTGCAATTCGCTATGCTGGCATGACAACAGCTCTAGCTGGTTTTGATTATTTTGTTGATAGCGTGCTTCTTGAGGCTTCTTTTTGTGTCTTGGTTTCCATGGCACAGCATTTCCTTTCTTATTTGTTGCTTGCTTTTGCTTTAACAGTAAGGAACTATAATTTTGCCTAAAAAATACAGATTCTTTTTTCTGCAATGCATCTTGGTTATATTTTGGCTGCCTCTCATGGGATATTAGATTAAGCAGTGATGCCTTTATGTCGTTCTTCTGCTCTAGATTTGTCTGGTTTGATTCAATCAGCGCTGCCAGCTGAGTTAGTTGTGCAGCTACATCCTCTTCATCCTGGCTGTGAATTCCTCCTTCTTTAATCAAAGAACTACCTTCCAATTTCAAATCATTACATGTTGGCTTTTGCTCTAACTGGCCAGGAGTTTCCAAGTTGTTCCCTGTTTGCTGGACATCACATGAAGCATTGCAATACCCTGCAAGGGCGACTGGCTCATGAGCACAACTTTTCTCGGAATCATATCCTGAAAATGATGTTGCATTAGACGTTAAGTCAGATAAAGTTTTGGTATCTCTTGAGGATAACTGTAATTTATACATCTCCCCAGCCAGATTGGCAGGTTTATCACACAATTCAGACACCGAACTTTGGCCATTGTATAACACTGCCTTATTAGGGAGCTGCTTCTGTGAGTGGGCGCAGTGAGCCAAGAGCTGTTGCTCATTCTGGAAGTAAGTGTCTTTGATTTCTTGTAATGCAGAGGATGTGAAGGAGGATGAGATATCCCTTTTAAAACTATGGAGCAAGTTGGAAGTTGTTTCTCCTGTACATTCAGTACTTTCAGTTTTAGCTGGTGAAGTTGTTTCTAAAGGAGCTTCAGACAACTGTGTTAAAGCTTCAATAGCTACAACCTGCTCCAGAGTTAAATTTCGGGTTTTAATGAGGGACAAGAAACTCGACTGGAGTGCGGAATTCTCAGGCTGTGTCTCCACATCAGGTACTTTAAAGCCATCCTTCCCTGCCTGCAGCTCCTCTTCAGGCAGTGGAGGACAACACAAGCTTTCTTGCAGATCCAAGCTGGAACCTGTCTGCAAAACTGACTTATCAGAATACTCGGAGATGCCACAAGTGCAGTTTTCCTCTCTCATTAAAACGTTCCCTTGGTTTTCTGGGTGAACACAGCCAGTGCCACTCGTCAGAGTGCTTACTACGTTATTCCCATTGGTACCCTTTGGCCATTGCACGTGTGAGTTGCTTGTCAAGTCTGTCCTCTCCTCTCCAGATACATTTTTCAGTGAAGCGACTGCTTCTGGTGGTGAATAATGCAGGGTTTTGACTCCATTTTTGATGGTGTGCACAAAGGGTTTTTTTGGCTCAGCGAACTGACTGGGAGCAGCTGCTCTCTCACTGTGCTCAGCGTGTTTCAAGTGTTCAGTGCCCGTCACAGCACCATGGATGTCACCATTGACATGGACACCGAAGGATGGCTTCTCGTTATGCGCCCACTTCTCTGCTTCTAGCCCAGTCATTCTCTCTTTCTCCTTCGACTGCACATTTTCAATGGGTACTGCTTGGTTTGTCTTCACCCTGTATTTTTCACCATGACCACATATACTGCATTCCATGAGTTCTGGTCTGCGGCCATTTACTGGTTTGTTTTCTAAATTTGCCTACAAAACAATAATAAAAAACCCTTGTTGTAACAGCTGCTCAAAGCATATTAAAAATAAGAGGCTTCATATTTACAGCAATTGAACCCTACTTTGACAGATACGAGGAATATCCTGATTAGGCACAGACATTGGAAAAGAAACAAAACAGGAAGTTATAAAATAACCTGAAGGCTAAAGACCCTATCCATATTTAGAGCTATTTTTCCCCACTACTGAGGGCCAGAGGAAGAAGTTGTGTAAATGTGGTGGGTGGTGGTGGGAGACTAATGAAATAAATAGTCAGATAAAGGATGTTAGCATTTAGAATTAGATGTAAGGATTCAATTTTTAATTAATTTGCATAAACAGATTAAAAATAGGTAAAAAACTTTTGTTAAAAGCAAGACTGAAATCCAAAGGCTTATACCACAAAGCTCAGCAGTATTTTGGCATAACTACATTAATTTGGCTAGACCAATAAACTGGCTAAACCAATAGCCCACTTTGTTGGATGCTCTAGGTAATCCTGAAAACCAACCAGTCTTGTTTCAAGTCCTTAAATAATTGCAAACCCTAAGTAGAAACGAATAGAAAGCCAATTTACATCAGCTCACTTGGAAGTTATTCTTTAAACAGTTGTTTAGCTTCTGTATTTAGATGGAAACTTCCAGGTTTCTCAACAGTCTCTCATGTAAGCTATTCAAAACTGTATTTTAGTAAATGCTAAATTCTAATATTTTGTTAAATATCTTCTTCATCTTCACTGATATTATACAGAACATGTGATTAAAGCAATGTCAGAATCTAGACAGAGTCAAAATAGCTCCTCTGGATCCTGGGGATTTTCAGTGAAAGATTCCCTGACCCAGGGGTCACTGAGCACTTTCTAAGGGATCCACAAAAGCTGAACAGGTTCCACAATTCTATTGCTAGCAGGGGTAAATGCATTGCACAGGTCTCTGTAACAGTACCAGAAAATATTTTAAGGATCTACCATAAAAGAGTAAAACCCCACAATTCCATACCTGCACAAAAGCTGAGTTTCAATTACCTTAACTTCAGAAAGGACTAAAATATGAAATTGTTGTTCTTTCTTAGGCAAAAGTACCAAAAGTATCTGATATCTCTACTAACCCAAAAATTGCCCAACCATGTAAAATTGTTATTAAAAATATTTAATCACACAATTAGGAGGCTGAGGACATAAAATCAAATAGATGAAAACTAATTCCCCATCATTTGCACACTTTCAACATAACACCACATTCTGTATTCCATTCATCATTAGAAGGATTGTTCACGACATTTAAAAAACTAATAACCTAAGTCTGGTAATTTGGGAGCAATAAGAGGCATAGGGAAGGAAGAGGCTTCATCCACAATTAGCAGAGATGAGAAGATCTGACACAGAACCCACAAAAGTGTAATCACAGTCCTCCCAACTAGACTGTTACTCAATAAAATACTTTATCTGATCAAAACCCACTGCTATGCTCCAAAATACTCAGGATATCCCCTTATCTGCTAGTACTGCACAGGTACAGCGCTGTGTCTCTACAGAACCCCAGTGATCCCAGCAGCAAAGGTGGAATTGCTTCAAAAAAAAAATATTCTTCATACTTCATATTTTCCACTAACATTACTAGAAGCTGCCCACATGCAATGAGGAAGAAAAAAACCCCTGATGAATCATATCACTGGCATGAGTGAGTTCATATTTCATTTTTCCACATGAAGACAAAATATTGTCATAAAATCAGATGTTATTGTTTTAATCAAACTCTGCCTTTTGAGCACGGTGTTGATTTATCTCCTGTTACTGAACTGCAATGGATCCTAAAAGATAGTTTTTCTTTTCCCTCACAAACAGAAAAGGCCACTGGATAGTCTGTTAGTATGTGAAGTTAATATTCCCACCACAAAGAGAAATGCAGACACACTACCAGGGACAGAGCTCATTTGATTCTTCCCCTCAGCCAAGGAACAATCTATCTTTTCACTTCCAACTTCCCTGAGTATAAAACCACCCAGTCACCAACTGCAGCATCACAGCAGGTAGCATTTCACACTGGATCTCAAAACAGCTGAAAAATCTGCTCTAGTTGCTTGTTGCTTTTTTCCCACATCTGTAGCCACAACAGCAAAGAATATTCTCCAAGCTACAGCTTAGCTCTCAGTTTCATCTCCATTTAATCTCCATTTATATCCTCTTTGCTACGTTCTTCAAACACCAGCCAACCTTCCCACCAGAAAAGCTCCTTATCGTCTCTTTCCAGGAGGAATTAGTACATTATGGCCTCGAAGTCTTTACATCTTTGTTCTCTTCCTTTTCTCTCCCACACCACTACCAGAGCAGAGCCCTCCCACTCACCTTGCCTAACAACTTCAGCGAGACCACTCAGAAAGAAGATCTACAGTATCAGACTCTAAAGGATACACTTACCAACAAAATAAAAAACTACAGGATACTGACTGTAAAGGTTTCAAATGATGACTCCCATAGAAATGTATTTATTGGATTACTACTTGGAAATGGGCGCTCTCAGCCACAAACTCAAATTGTTTCCATCAACTCCTAGCTCTATCTCGTAAAAGCTACAAACAGGAGCAAGAAAAAACAGAGGGTGAAGGACACTCCATTCTCCTACACAGGCATCCAAGAAGTGGATTTGTTAAGAAAGAAAAAACCCCAAACATTACAGTAATTTTTATGCCACGGAAGCAAATATAAAGAAGCATCTTGCCTGGTCGTTTTTGTTTTCCTTGGGTTTTGCATTTGGTTTGGTTTGTTTTTTATTGGTGTTTTGAATTACTCAATCATTTGTCTTCAACACTGAAACCAAGCACTCAAAAGAGACCCTGGCAGCTCTGGAAAATATAGCACTCAATTAAGCCAGAAAAGAAAAATTATACAATCAGCAGCAATATGTATTCCCTATTGGAACTTTCCCCTAATGTGCTCTAGCTCAAAAGCAGAGAGGAAAGAAATTCAGTCTCTGAATTTACCCACCCTAGCTGATGTCTCTTGTGGTCCACTCATTTATGAAACCATCAGCACAGTGTTCAGGAAGTGCTGCCTGGCCCTTCCTGCAAATGGAGAATGATCACAGTGTTCATAGCAGGGGCTTCAGGGAGCAAATCACAGCCCTGTGTAACATTCTTAGCAACACTCTGAAAAAGCAGTAAATTCATACTTATAAAAATAGCAAATAATTCAAAGACCAGACATGATGCTTCCTAAATTAAGCTGGCAAGACAACCATTTCATTACAGCTAAAGAGAAATTGTGTATTTAGCAAGAAACACGGGACTGTATTTACAAAAGGCAGGTTTCTACCTTGGAAAGCAGTGCCTTCCAGGAGGACATTAACATGGTCAATTATCAACTGCACAGTAACTATAGAAACTCCTGGTGCAACTTTATGGCTGAAAGGGTTAGTTAGACTTTTGGATGCATAAATAACAATATAATTAGGAAAAGACTGGTTACTTTCTATCCTGTACTTGGCACTTTTGCACCTGCTAGCAGAATAAAGCATCCTGCGCTGGCATCCCCAATTCAAGCCAGACATTGATATGCTGGAGAGGGCTTCGAGGACCACAGGAGTGACAAAGGATTGAAACATCTTGAAGTGAAAGCCTCAAGTTCACTCTCTACTCACTCTCTGCAATTTACCAAAGAGAAAGAAAATTGAAAAGCCACAAACTCCTGCTCAGTCTATGTGGAAAAGAATGCTGATAACAGAGGGCTCCTTGTTCTAGTAGACAAAAGTACAACAAGACTCCATGACTTTAAGTTAAGGCCAGAGAAGTCTGGCCTTGAAGTATGGTGCACATTTTTGCAGCAAGACAGAGAAAGAGCAAAGAAACTTTTAAAAGCATCTACCTTTTTCAAAGCTCCACTTCTAAATACAACAAAGTGGAAGACCCTGCACTAAAACATACCACGAGAGTCAAGATCTACAAATAAATAGTGATTGAAAACAAGCAAAGCCCTTCAAAACCACTGTGATCACGAGGTTCAGCCTGGCCTTACTCAATGCCCCCCCAATCCCTGAGGAGTGGCACTACCCTCACAACTGCTCTGCTACAGCAACAAATGAGTTAAAACAGAAAACCCTGCTCCTCCCTGTCTCCTCTCCAAGGACAGTGTCCCCTTCTTCCCTCAACATTTTGGGGGAAAGAGCAGCACAGGGATGGGAGGAGGCATGGATGGGAGAGGGAGCAGCACTGAATAAGGGGGCCCTCCAGGAAGAGGGGGCAAGGGCAGCACAGCATCTCTGCACACCCCATGAAAGAGTTCACAAGGGACAGGCTTCAACTCTACCAGAAACTGGGAAAATTAAGGATCAGAAAACAGCTACAGTAAGATTAATAATTTACAGATCACTTACAAAGGCTTTCTTTGTTAGAGCTCTATTCAAAAACATCTACATACATGAGTAATCCTGGCAGAACTGTACAAACAACATGCAAGTGCTTCACATGTTCATGAGTGCATTCATGTGGAAGTGCTGGGAAAGCTGCACAGGCCAGTGTCCTGTGCTAAATCACAACCACAATCATGCCTGCTCACATCAACTGGTTGTATGAGCCTACCAGCAGCAAAAAAGAGTTAAAGACTTCATCCCATTTAGACAGATGCACATTCAGCTTGAAAAAGGTGAAAATTAGAACATTTCTTTAAAAAAATATTGGAAAAAATCCAGGTAATGAGTAATTATCTTACTTTTAAGAATATAAGTAAACTTATTTGTGTAGGACGCTCCGATACCAAAAGTAAGGTCTACCTATCAAAAAAAGGGAGCAAAAAACAGGCAGAAACTTTCAACCACTACTCAAAGCAATTTTAAATTGTATTTACTGAAGGAATATGCTCCAAGGTGATAATGTCTATTTAAAAAAACCCACAACAAATATGGTAAGTGCTTTCTGGACAGTATCTTTTCCAACTTGTATTGTACCGTTCTTCCTTCTTTCCCTGTAAAATTCCACAGCAGTGCAATTCCATCCACTGACTTGCTCATATCTCAGTTTAAAGGGGAAAAAAGTAATAAAACTTAATTTCATCCAGCTAAATATTTTGGCAGATATTCTGCACTAAAAATATGCACCGTAATTTAGAATAAATGTTCAAAATCAGTTCAATCCTTGCTCACTCCAAGCATTATCACGAACTTTAGCGCTTGCTTTCCTAAACCTTGTTAACACATATATGACCTTGATCAAAAAAAGTGTATTTTTAGTTTCTTTGAGCTGCAAAACTAAAACTACAGCATAAAAAGGGCAACAGCAGGTCTGCCAAGCCAACTTTGTTTTAAAGTTGGTTTTTTTACAAGACTATGCTTTGTATGCACGGAGGAGAAAAATTAAGAGGGTGCTCAATCAGCTATTTGCAGCCTTGATGGAAATGAAACTTTTATGTTCCTAATATGATGTTTATAAACAACCCCAAAGTTCTAGATACTGAGTCATCTCTGGCTTTTGGCTTGCCTTCAGCTGAGGGGATTTTACAGAGTGTGAGCAGGCACTGTTCGCACTTCGCTGGCGCCCTTGATCAGCACTGCCATGTTTATGCAGAAACACACAAACAGACCCAGAGAACACAGACTGCAGCCAGTCACAAAACTCACTTCAACACTGTGTGTGTAATCCTGGATTTCTCCCACAGTCTCTTCCCTATTTTTCCCCCTCCCTTTTTTCCATCTTCTATTTGGTTTGTTGTTGTTTTGGGTTTCTTTAATCTCCCTCAGGGCAACAAACACCCGCAGCCATCCATAAGGCAGCCTTGGCTCCCCAGAGCGCCCAGGAAGGACCATGGATTGTGCTTCACCAGCTGCCTCCTGATCTGTGGGGAGGTTTCCTCACTGGTGCCACCGCTGCCTACCTGTGCTACATGCAGATTTCCCTGACAACACGAAGCCACGTGCAACTGTCCCATTCTTCTAAGCTGTGTGTTAATGAACTTGCGAGTGACTGCAAGCATTTCCCCATCCCTAGGAAGAGGTGCACTGCACTGCCCAAACTGAGCCACACCACCAGTAAGTGGCTAAAAAGGATGATGTTAAGTGAAGCAGGGTGTATAATGTGACTTCTGAAATGCAGACAAATGAATTTTTAAGTATGGATCCCTTCTATACAGATTTTCCATTACCAGGAATAAAATTAAAGAAGTGGCTGCTTAACTGAGAGAAGAACACAATATAAACCCTAAGGAAAACTAAGTCTATTCCTTCCCTTATATCCATTACTGTGAGCTTACAAAGACTCTTTCTTTAATGAGCACTTGCTTGCTAGAAGTGATGAATATTTCAGATGTTCGTTCAAAATAAACATGGAGAACTGAATACAGTATTTATGGCATGGATGAATTTCCTAAATGAGTCCTCCAATAACCAGAAAGGAGCACTGAGACATGAGTGTGGAAAATTATAAATAGTCCACAAAAGGTACAGAGTAATAGTGTGTATCACTTTTAGTCTTGTTTATATCTGTCCAACCCATTTTCAACTGGAAAGCACTGCTTATTTTCCCCCTGTACAGAATTTGTGAATAGGTTGGTCCTAAGCAGCACAATTAGAAAGAACACAAGCCCTCTAAGTAAATAAATGTACATCTATCAACACTTAGGAGGGTTAGGAAAAAAACCAAAACTCCATGTATTACTGGAAGAAAGTACTACAAATCCTCCTTTAAGAAAGTTAAGAATGCTACTTGAGGAAAATACAAAGAAAACGGGACATATCCTGTTGAAATTTTGAAAATGTCACTGGTCAGATGCCCTCAGCCACTACCAACCATAAAATCAACCACTGAAGTTATAATTCAACAGATAAGACAACACTACTTTACGTGGCTGTCCCACCAATAGCAGAAGCCAGGTTAGAGTCATATAACAATGTCACATCTCTAAAAATGCCCTAGTAAAGAGGTCTGAAAATTAGGCAGCTTTTTTAAAGGTTGTTGCAGCTGACAGAGCTGCAATGTAACTTAAGGCGCCCAGCCTCCCTTCTCCCATCCAAAAACAAAGGCCAACCTCACCAACCCCAATCCAGCATTTCATGAGATGCCTTCAGATGTACTGTGCCTTCTTTGGTGGGTGTAACTGAACAAACTCTTAGGAAATACACTTCAGCACCACAAAACAAAGACAAACACTAGAAAACACAAAGAACAGTACCTAAAACCAAAGAGGAAATACCACAGAATCGCTCAGCAAATGAAAAGTCAAACCAGAAATCAGCCCAGGTCCAACGATTGACATGGATACTACGCACGCACACAGAACCAGACAAGCCTTTCCATTCAAGAGCCAAGGGTGGAAAAAAACTCTTCAGAAGGCTTTTTGGAAAGGAGAGGAATGACAGAATCACATTGCATAGCAACCTGCTTGGCCATCAAATCACAAACAGGGGCAAAATGAGCTCAAGAGGAAAACCCCGAGACCAGCTGTGAGCCACTGCCGCAGACAGACACCCAGTACAAGGGATCTGTCTGTGACCAGAAAAACACGTCTTCCACACCTTGCCACAACAGGCATCACACCAATTACACATTATGAACTGACTCATTTACAAACACTCCTTATTTTGCATGCTACTGTCAACAGTACAAAACACACGAGTAAATACTTCAAGTTTTAGCTACACCCATGTGCAATGTTACAAAGAGGAGCAATTAAAACAAATAATTAAAATCACACCCACCACAACGAAACAAAAAGAGTGCTAGTGTTGTACAACCACAATTAGTGTTTGCACACAGGTAGGTGGTTTGCACAACTACTCCACGTGAAAAGACAGACGCCCTTGAGGTTGGACAGGTTACTTGCTCTTTACTTAATCTTAACTTTGGTTTGTTTTACCAACGTTTCTGTAATGTGTAACAGTGACAACACAACCGTTAAGAAATTGGGATGTTTTCAAGTAAAATTACACCACAGACCAGCCAGCATTTATGAAATCCAGTATGTCCAGTAACTTCTGAAATTTTAGTATACTTAAACAATACTAAACTATCTTATTACATTTAGCTGGTGTAAGAGAATAGTTCAACAAAGTAAGTTTAACAACCTACATTTGTTCTCATTTTCACTAGCTTCATCTTACACATACCATCCATCATACTTGCCCCATCCATCCTCCAACAGTTTGCAACAACAGAATTAATGACTTATTTCTACTCAAAACATTCTAAGATTAACTGAAAGAAGCAATATCAGTATACTACCTGTTACTTAAAAACAAAACACCCCCTCCCAAAAACATTAGCCATGAGTGTAGCAAGTCTGTATTTTGGTATAAAAACGAAGACATTTGCATTTGAAAGACCAATCTTTTGTTATCGTGAAAGATAGCCATCTTAAAAGTGTGGAAGGAATGCGTTACCACGTGAAACTGAAGGTTGTTGTAAGTTTACAGAATTTTCAGTTTCAGACGAGGTATTCTGAAGTTTAAAGAAAGAGACGAAATCAAAACTTAACTAAAGTAAGTATAAAAATCCCACTTTTGTTAACTTGGCTTGCAGTTTAACGTTGACTTGTCACAAGAAATTTCAGATGCCATAAAACCTGTATGCTAAAAACATTTAACTGTTACCTTTGGAAGTATGAAACTAGGAACAGAAGAAATTAAAGGGAACGTTCAATGCAAGGGAAAGCAAACTTTTGGTCTGCAGGCTTGTGCAGGAAGGTTCAAATATGTCTACAACATGCTGGAGAGAAAGAGGAAAGAAAGGACATGTTCTGTGCTTTTAAAATTAGCTAATCTGCTGAATAGCTGGAAAGCGCCGCTACCCAGCGTTTAACCCTTTGCCTTCCTGGGCTGTAGGACACGAAAATGCTGCTCAAAATGGGAGGGGATAAATATCAAAGCAATCATCGGTTACCTTTAAAACTCTTTGNGGCACCGGCACCGAGCCCGGGGCCGCTCGGCTCGGCCAGGGCCGCGACGAGAGCGGGGTCAGGCGAGGACACGGGCCCCGTGCACCCGCACGCGTGCGCAGACCGCCGCGCACCGGGCGGCACGGCCCCGAGCCTCTCCNTTTACTTAATCTTAACTTTGGTTTGTTTTACCAACGTTTCTGTAATGTGTAACAGTGACAACACAACTGTTAAGAAATTGGGATGTTTCAAGTAAAATTACACCACAGACCAGCCAGCATTTATGAAATCCAGTATGTCCAGTAACTTCTGAAATTTTAGTATACTTAAACAATACTAAACTATCTTATTACATTTAGCTGGTGTAAGAGAATAGTTCAACAAAGTAAGTTTAACAACCTACATTTGTTCTCATTTTCACTAGCTTCATCTTACACATACCATCCATCATACTTGCCCCATCCATCCTCCAACAGTTTGCAACAACAGAATTAATGACTTATTTCTACTCAAAACATTCTAAGATTAACTGAAAGAAGCAATATCAGTATACTACCTGTTACTTAAAAACAAAACACCCCCTCCCAAAAACATTAGCCATGAGTGTAGCAAGTCTGTATTTTGGTATAAAAACGAAGACATTTGCATTTGAAAGACCAATCTTTTGTTATCGTGAAAGATAGCCATCTTAAAAGTGTGGAAGGAATGCGTTACCACGTGAAACTGAAGGTTGTTGTAAGTTTACAGAATTTTCAGTTTCAGACGAGGTATTCTAAAGTTTAAAGAAGGAGAGGAAATCAAAACTTAACTAAAGTAAGTATAAAAATCCCACTTTTGTTAACTTGGCTTGCAGTTTAACGTTGACTTGTCACAAGAAATTTCAGATGCCATAAAACCTGTATGCTAAAAACATTTAACTGTTACCTTTGGAAGTATGAAACTAGGAACAGAAGAAATTAAAGGGAACGTTCAATGCAAGGGAAAGCAAACTTTTGGTCTGCAGGCTTGTGCAGGAAGGTTCAAATATGTCTACAACATGCTGGAGAGAAAGAGGAAAGAAAGGACATGTTCTGTGCTTTTAAAATTAGCTAATCTGCTGAATAGCTGGAAAGCGCCGCTACCCAGCGTTTAACCCTTTGCCTTCCTGGGCTGTAGGACACGAAAATGCTGCTCAAAATGGGAGGGGATAAATATCAAAGCAATCATCGGTTACCTTTAAAACTCTTTGCTTCCTCCTCTGAGGCCTTTTGTTTTCTGTTAGAACCTAAAAAAACATCAAATTGCAGAGTATAAGTTGTGGTCACAAAGGCAGGCAGACACCTCCGATTTTTATTATGGAACAGCGATATTTCTGCAATACCCCGAGTGCTTTACACGCGGCACTTGCCCGGGCCGGCGGCGGCTCCCGGCGGCCCGTCCGCCGCCCCCGCGGCGNCAGCAGCAGCAGCAGCAGCGGGGAGGCACCGTCGGGCACCAGCGGCCGCCGTGGGGCTCCGCACCCGGATCGCCCCGGAAAGAGCGGGCACCGCCGCTCACCTGGGGGAGGCCGCAGCCCAAGGGCCGGCCTGCACCTGCTCTCCGCAGCCGAGGGAACGCGACGCTGCCCCAGCCCGCTGCACGGTCTGAGCCTGGGGCCGGCAGCCCAGCGCCCACCGCACTCCACAGCCAGCGGCCCCTGCCCGCCCGCCGCAGTCCCGGTGCAAGACGCTCCTCTGTCTTCATCTACTCCTACAGCACCCAACAGAGCAAATCTGCTGCAAACGGATTGCGATGGGAACTGGCCACCATAGAAACATCAAGTGCAATGATTTTCCCACAACTCCACCTGCTTAAAACGTTCATCCGGATGGAAGGAGGACGGAGGGATCACAGCTCTACCAGTTGTCACACCGAGCCCTCATGGATCACACAGACATTCGCTAACTAGGGACAACAAACAAATAACAACGTATCTAACACTGCAGCCACCGAAGCATTCCCTGAAACAATTGGCAGTTGACATCTAAACCAGAGCGCTGGCCATGGATTTATGCACTAAAGATAAAAACCAGTAAGAGAACACCTTTTCATCACTACAAACTGCAATCTCAAGCTGTTTTCTTATCTAGTGCTACACTGTAATTAATTACTGTCCACTTATTGGTGCAAATCACTTAAATAGCAGAAATGCTCAGCCGCAGACAACTCATTCCCCGGTGTAGCAATTAAGTCAGAGAAAGCCGTTGCCCATTTTTTGTTGTCTGATGCTACCTTGTATCTAAGCTCTTCATTTGTTGCACCAGAGTGATGTATTAAATAAGATTTAGGATAAGGTAAAATTAAAAAACTGATTTATAATTTTTTCCCCAAATACCCCAAGTCTGCAAGGGTCTTTATGCATATTACAAATGAGAGAGCGGAAATCACATACACTCAGTGATCTGATTCTTCTTTTATTTTTGGCTACTTAAGATGTTTTACAATATAAGGGAAAAAAGGAAGAGTATTTTGTTTGCTTAGAAACCTAAGACCCCATATTCTGATTTAGTCCCCAGACTGGTGTGTGCACTGGACAGTAGTTTCAGGTTTCCCTTTTACTCATGCACTTTCCCCTCGTGTAAGGGGTCCTCAGACATAAGGAAGGAAAGAAACCTCTTCAAATAATTTCCCCATAAAAGCTTTAAGAACCAGCACAGAAAATAAGGAGCAGTGAAGAGGCAACTTGTGAAATACAGCCTCTGAAAATAACCAGAGCACAAACTAATCCGTCTCACTGTAATTTAGGCTGCATTACAGTCCACACCCAGGATCACAGAGAAATGGCAAAGTACTGCGAGTTGTAATTATTTTACACTCCCGTGGAGTGTGTCTGTGTAAAATAAGAGTAAACTGCACAACTCCAACTCCCTGCCCTGCATTTGTGGAGTAGGGCAGGCTGCATGCAGCTTTGCTCATCACCCACATTACCAAACTCCTCTAGCTGGGTGCTATTCCCTCACAAAACTCTCAAGTATCATACCAAGGAGTGTTTTTATGTGCACTCATTTTAAAATTCAACTGGCTTAAATATCTCTGGAGTCGATTGTAAAATAAATACCACAAAGTCTAAATTTCTTGATTATAGCTAGGCCTGGATGGAAAACAAGAATTCCATTTTGCTTTTATTTTTTTGAGATTTCGACACTTGGTTGTGTTCCAAAGCAGAGCAAGCCTTTCAAAAATTCAAGAGGACACAGATGGGATGTGGAAGACCAAAGTTCAAGCCCCTGGTCTGCATCAGGCAAAAAGCCCTTACCACCAACATGTTCTAATAATTCTCATCCACTTTCTAAGTTTTAAACAGAAATTTCATTTGAAGCCTTGAGAAACTCCCCCCCAAAATAGCTGCATTAAGACAGATAGTAGCTGTGAAAAATTCCTGTTAAATCAGCATTTTCCATTCAAGGAATGGCTTACTGGAAAGCTCCCAACCAACTTGAATTGCAGCATCCTTTTTTAATATGTCTGGGTTTTTCGGCAGCGTGTTAAAAACCCACAGACAAGCAAGCCCTTATTGTTATTTAATATTCCACGTTACTCAGATTACAGCTATTAAATAAGATGCCTCCGAGACACCTTGGGCAACCCAAGTGAACTTACACTCAGTGACCTCATTTTTTTGGTCAGTTTGTTGACTACAGGTCCCACTAAATCTAGCTATTTAGTTCTAATAGGAATTAAAGCTCTCTCCAGCAGATGCTTTCAACCCAAGAGGGCTCCCAGCCTAGGTAAGACCCTAAAATCTAGGCACCTTGCCTTGAAAAGCCCTGCAGAAAGCAGCTTTTGGAGATGAGGGCTGGCCAAAACGGGAACCCTTCTGCCACGGAGAAAAGAAAATAAACCCTGAGCCACCTTCCCTGTCCACGTGCTACTTTTGAAGCCTACAAAGTCCTCGCTCCACGCTGCAGCTCGTCAAGGCAGCCCTGACAGTATGCAATGCAATGGCAGCAAATCAGACCACTTCTCGGAACTAAATCTGCTTTTTGGAACAAAATAGCTGCAAAATAGCCCTCAGCAACTGCTATACTATTTCAGAAAACAGCAGCCCTTAAAGACAAGGCAAAAATGTGGAAGCATCACAATCCTGTGTAAGCGTCTCAAACTCTTCACTCTGAAGTATTCCTGCATTATTCACTCTGAGAGGGGCAGCAACCCACGATAAAGCCTTTTTCCTCTTCTTATGAAGACTTGCTTACATTTTATTTACTGGGCTGCTCTTTCAACAAATACAATAAGCAAAAAAATGTTTTCCCTTATATATTTTAGGATTCTTCCTTACCAGCTCCTAACCAAACAGGCACAGCGTGAATCCCTCAGGAAGAGGGGCATTACATGCAGCAACATTGCTACACACAGGGGCTGGGAACTACAGCCTACAATCCAGACTTTCATGATGTCACATCCCTGCAAAACCCATTACATTCAGGAAGGTACAATATCACTGAAGGCTTATGTGGCTGTTATTTTTAAATGGTATTTTTCAAGCCCAATGCAGTTCTCCAATCTTTATCTGGATTATGTGTGAATTAATGGAAATAACAGTAACCTAACTAATGCCAGTTCCAAACACGCAACTGATGTTCTCCAGGGGCTGAGTACTTGTGCACACGTGGGCATGGCTGCTGGAATATGCACTTCAGCTTACATTCATGGCTTCTACCAGCCAGGCCTTGCTCCCTGTAACTGTAAATCCACCTAAGTTCTTAAAGAAAACCAACACTTCTTTCATAAGCAGCACGTGTGGATGGGCAAACCCCCCACTGGCTATAGAGCCATTTAGTGCACAGAGCCCTCACTGACTTCACTGGGACTTCTGCATTTTCCAGTTAGAATGGGGAGAGGTAATTCCCTTTAAGGCAAAACACCAACATTTAAACTATGCTCCTGCAGAGCAGCAGAGCATGTCTATCCCCCTACACTCTCCTCCCAGTTAATCACCTCCAAAAAATGCTTACATTCCACCAACAGGAGAGAAAGAAGCATGACTCTTCTGAACAAGGAACACACTGAAGCCAAACGAATTTCTTTTAATTATTTATGTTCACTTTCTATACCATGGACAGAGACATACAGTTTTGGGGTTTCCCCAGCTGCTTTGTATTTTAAACACATTACTGTCACAGAAGTCCCAGTAATACCAGTCTGAGAAAACAATGGGATTCCCTACAATCTTATCTAAAGGATAGATGCTGAACTGGGTGATAGCATTCCCCATCCCCCAACACCTTCCCCTGTATCTCAAAATCTTTAAAGAGCTCATGTAACATTGTAGAAATACTTTACTCTCTCATTTCCTCAGAGCAGTTTCTAGAGACTGAAAATGAGGCAAGGCTTCTTTCTAGGAATATCTGAAAAGGCACCAGGTTTCATTCAAATACAATTTTATACGAAAATACCTGACATGTTCTTAAATGTCAGGAATCCTTCATTTCCTCCATGCAGCACCCTGAAATTTCATACAAAATTTAACGAGAAATGAAGGAGGCCTCTGGTGCAGCTCTGAATGCATCATACAGAATGTGACCAGTCTAATGAAATAAAAGCACACCAAAATAAAAGCTGCCAAAGAAAAGAATAAAAACAAGGAATCTCTCATAAAGAAAGTAAAAGAAGTGCCCAGAGAGGACAAAGGTGAAGGGGCAAAGCTAATCTGCAAGGAGAAGGTCAGGCTGAGCAACAAGAAAAGAAGTATGTTTAGCCTGGAAAACAAAGGTTGACAGAAAAGCTGGAGTGCTTCCTTTCACGAACCCTGCCAAAACCCTTCTTAAAACATGGCTTTTAGATCACTTCCTACCTCAACTCCACAAATTCTCTCCCATGAGCTTTTCTTCAATCCCACTGACTAAATATACAAAAGGACACAATGTCACTACTCTTTTGCTGTAAAAAGTCAGGGCAAGTCTCTACCACCTTTATTGTTTTAATATCTATCTTAAGTCACATTATAGCTGTCCCTCTCCCCCCCCCCTTTTTTTTTTTTAAGAGCATTAAGGAGTAGTTGAGACAGAAAGAGTTTTTTTGAATGAATTCTGAGCCAAACTGTTTAAGCCTACTTCCCTAAACCTCATGCCTTAAAATATACTTCCCCCACAAAAGGGGAATATATCACATCTCCTCACTGCTACAGGACTCTTCTTTCTGCTTGCCTACCTTAAAACCAGAACAGACTTCTCTGCCAGCCCTGGTAAGAACAGGACAGAGCAGTGAAAACAGGAGGTCTCCTGAGATCTCTGCAGCTGATGGGAATTTCTACCTGCTGTAAGAACACACCATTTTAATGAAACTGCTCTTGAGAAAGGTTTTGCAGGTGCATTCTCCCCAGTATGAACTGCTCCACTCAGAGTACACACTGGTGCAGAGACTGAACCTCAGTTTCCCACATCCTAAGGCAAATGTCCCAGTGATTTAACCACCAAGACAGCCTCTCCCCCTCTGTGGTTCAGGTACTAGTGGATCATAAGAAGAGAACACTCCCAGCAGGACCTGGCAGTGCAGAGTCTAACTCTGCAGCTCAGAGGTCAGGGAATTCAGTTGGGATGTGGGAAATCTATGGTCAACTCCCTACTTACCTGATTTAAAGCCTGATCTTGAACTGAAATCCCTCAGAAGGTCAGTGCTGTTATCACATGGGCATACAGACTGTCTTTTCCCCTCCTCTTTGTTCCAAAAGTTATGACCTGGGTTATAAAAGGCTGATGGATCAGAAAAATGAGTAAGAAACACAGAAAAAGAAAGTATGTATGGGGAATGTGGTAAAAGACAAAGGGAGAGAGGAAGGAGAAGTGAAATGAGAGAAACAGAAGAACAGACAATTAGAAAGGCAGAGAGATGCGAAAGAGGAAAATGCAGCTACAACTTGGTCCTGAAGTTTATAAATTGATTTCCACCAAATCTGTCATCACAAGCACATTACTTTAACTGAACCAAAGAGCAAACAACCTGCCTTCCTTCACTTTTAGCCTTCAGTATCTTAACATACCAACACTCTCCCTAGTAATTCGCAGTCTCCTAAGACTACCCTCAATCTCCCTCCTCCCCTCATTTAGTGCTTAAATCTTTCCCATTTCTCCATACACTCCAATTAATCCATTGTTTTGGCCAATATACCAACATCTGGGACACAGAGTTAAAGCCATATTTACCTTTGATTTTACAAAACAGGAACAAGACTAACTCCAGCTCACTCTAACCTAACCCACACTTCTGCAGGTGACAAGATCCCGTTACTGTACAACCTGTTAGCGCCAACAGTAACCCCGAACTCTCTAAAGCTGTAACGTGGCCAGCATTTCCCTTTGCAGAATTAAACGATGCACCTCAAGCCTCAAAAGAGTGACTTAATTTTGAAACTTCTCTGTCTTACCTCAAAAGGCAGCATGAGTGGTGGTGGTGGCTTTTTCAGTTCTTCACATTTTCTCTTTTTACATATCCGGTGACTAGTTTTGCGCTTCCTGCAGCAGCTGCATTCCTCACAATTCGTTTTCCGCAGACAGGGCTCACAGACTCCACAACGCCTTCGTTTCTTTTTCTCCAGCATAGGGAGCAGAGATGAATATGGAACAGGGTAATCACCAGCTGGATTTTTGAGAGAGGATGGCCCCGAGGCCTCAACTGCTTCAGTGTTGTTGCTCACGTTGTCCTGAACCAAATTCAAGCTTACTCCGACACTTCCCAGCTGTGATGAATAATCATTATGCTGCAGTCTTGAGTCAGCTGGCAAATCTGCATTTATGGCTTTTTCTGAGGCAAAAGCAGAGATTTCCATGCTTGAAGGCAACTCCGAAAGGAAACCTGCAGAGAATTGTCCAGAGCTTTCAGCAGAGATTTTATCAACTGTACTTTTTTCTAAATCTGAAGATAAAGTGGGGACATATCCTGAATTCAAAATTAATGTCTCTGCATCAATACATTTAACAAGCTGTTCAATGTCCTCTACTCCAATATTGTTTAAAGAGGTATTGGAGACTGGTTCACATACTGTAAATATGTTTTTTGTGTCAAATTCTGAATTCTGTCTCGTACAACTCAAATGTGAATTTGAATCAAGTTCTTTGTGAATGGGTACAAAATCCACAACCAATTTCATGGGGTATTCTGCAAGTGAGCTTGCACCTTGAAAATGTAAAAGCAAATTTGATTCAGAGGCAGCTACAGAACTGGAATTTGAACCAATGTCTTTATTCTCAGGTTCCAAGTCCCAGCCTGCCTTCAAGCAGGACTCTGCAAGTGACCTTGCATCTTCTAACAAATGTTCTTGTGAGTTAAACTCAGAGGTAACTAGAGGTGCAGAATGCAAGTCTTGTTCTTCCCTAGGTAGCACCATGTCCAACCCTGCTCCAATGTGGAATTTGGCAAGTGTGACCGACTCTATCAGTACTGCTGAGCTGAGGTCTGAGGTATCAGCAGAGCTGGAGTCAGGTTCTGTACTGTTAGGCACCACATTGAAGGGAGTTTCTGCATGCACCTTCGAGCTTGATTCAGAGGCAATGACAGAGTCAGGAGGAAAAGATGGAAGCACCAGCGCATCTTCAACAAATGCTTCAGCCAAACTGCCTGTAACAGGATCACTGGGTATCTGCTCACAGGGCAGGTCTTCATGCTTAGATTTCACCTCTGAAGCTTCTGTACCATCATCAGTTACCTGACTGTTTGGAATGGAGTCATCTGTTTCAGATATTTCTACCCCCTTGTCCTGACTGGCACATGGGATAACAGGCTCCTCACCTGCACTCCACAGACAGCCTTCTGCAGGCAGAGCAGCTAACTCATTTTGTGCTAAATCTTGTTTCAAAGCTATTTCACCTGTGTCATCATTTTTCTCTTCTACTACTGCCAGGGCTTCTTGTTCCTGTTTTTCCTTTGTTTCCAGCCTTTTCTGTGCTGCAGCTTTCCTGGGTTTTGCAATGGCTGGAGTTTGGGACAATCTTCGGGAGAAAGATCGGTTACGGAGAGACATTGTAAAGCCATTGATGTTGAAAGAATCCTGGCTGTGAAAGAGGATGTTGTCAGCTTTCTCCAAACTCACCCAAGATGCTCCAGACAAGGTTCTGCTTACACTGCTCCTGAGAAGTCTACCTGAAGAGCTCATGATTGGTTTCTTTTCTTGCTGTTTTTTCTTAACATCTTTTTCTTGCACTGGCTTTTTACCTTTTCCAGAACTAACAACTTTTGTGGAAGTCTTTGTGGTTTTCTTTCTCACTTGGCTAGATTTCTTTTTGCTCTGGTTAGTTTTCCTTTTGCCTAACTCCTCTTTTTTGGCTGATCTGGAAGGCCTCGCATGGTGAGCCATGTCTGCGGAGCAGGAGCAATGTTAAGAGGAGAGATGGAAAAAAATCATGAGCTCTTGAGAGACCTCTTCAATAGAAAACTGCATACTCCCATTGCTGCTTTCTGTGCTGATATTATGTCAACTCTGAAATAGAAAAAGATACAAAACAGCATTAATAGACTTGTAATTAATAAGAGGTGCACATATATTCAACTGACAGTTTTTAATATTTAAAAATACAGAGGTAGAATCAGAAACAGCACTATGGGGTGTTGTGTTCAACTAGCACAAGCTTTGAAAATATTAGTATACTACAAAATAAAAAGCTTGCCTAAAGGCCTGCAACACAAACAAAGAAGCAAACTGAACTTGAATGACCAGGCAACATCACATATTTTATGTCAGTTCTAAAAAGTTTGAGTTCTCAATTTTATTAACAGTTCATTAACCAATAAACTTCCTTTGAGTAAGGGGAAGTTCATATTTATCAGTGTAAGGAGTTTATTTTGTGTGTGTGTACTCAATATATCATCACCAGGGTACCTATCATTCTTTCACCATCCACTGGTAGCTCACCATGGTACAATTCCAGATAAAATGGGAGAAGTAACTGGCTCCCCAAAGAGATCAATTTGTGGTATTACAGGGGAATGGGTCCAGGGAAGAAGTGGTCTTTCCCAGTGTTATCTTCCAGAATACCTTCACAGCACACTGTATTACACTCCAAGCCTTGATCCCACACTGTCTACCTATATCAGATATTTTATCCAGGGCAGCTGGCTCGGCTTCATCACTATGACTTAATAAACTTAACTTCAAAAAACCACCATACATCTGTCCCAAGCTTTTGTCCCCAAACACAACTGTAATGCACAGGTCCCCCAACTCCCCAAACACAACTGAATCATCTCAAAAGATACAACAAATTTCTCATGCTCCAAACCAATTTCCTTCAAGGTAGGTCAAGTTTTTTTAAAATAAAGCAATTCTCACAAGTACATATTTTTAAGCACATAGTGCTTTTTAAACGCCTGTGGAAGACTTTTAAAGCTTTATTTAGCTGTTTGGATAGGTGGGTGGACAAGGGCAGTCTTAAAATGGGAACAGGCAGAGCCAGAGGCTCTACAGTCTCCAGTTGGAATGTACCTTCCCTTCACCATCATTCCTCTGAATTCCTTAAGCCCAAATCAAGTCACCTCCAGGACATCTGCACCTCATTGATGGGAAGAGACCAAGAAAAGAAAGAACGAGTATGGGGATGATGTCTAAAATCCTGACCACAAATGGAAGTAAAAGAAAAGGAATCTTGGCTTCTAAAGGAAATTGAAAAGGAAAGAAGAGTGCTACCGGGCTCCTGACATCACCATCCCCTCCCATGACCTCAATCCCCACCTTGAAGCCAACAGGGTGATTTCATGGAGGCTGCACTTCCCCACAGCCTGGTCTGAGCTCAGCTGAGGGCGGGGAGAGTTTTGCTAATGCAGCCCAAACAGCACTGCCCCAAGAGAAGTTCATCATCCTGCTGAGGGGATGGACTGGTCAACTGACATGGCCTCAGTGTGGGGCCACCAGCTTGCTGCTCCCCACAGCCACATGCTGGCAGGCAGCCTGTTTCTGGCCAGCTGTTTGGTCACAGCCCTGGGCAGGCTGCCCAGTGGCCACAGCACATCCCAAGGCTAACAGTAACTCCTCAAACTCTTCTGGAGTAGCTCATTGAAAGCATTTTGAAGCCTGGCTCTTGTTTATTCAGCTGTAGTAAGCCAACTGATCCTCTGTACTACAACATATAAACCAAGTATCTTATCTAAACATGATGTGATGCTCTTGTATCACATCTTCATATTACATATCAGATGGACATGATTACTGAGACAGCAGGTTTTTTCACACACACAAATACCATTTAGAGCCAGTAGTGCTGTACAAGACAAGGTTAAACACTTCTCAGGTCAGATGAGAAAACGGTGCCCATCAAATACACAATGAACAAGCTGAATAAATAGCATCCCTCCTCCATCACAGCAACACATGCAGCCTGGAGAAACTAAGCAGACACGTGCAGTTGTTTATAGTTGTGGGTAAAGCATCAAAGGTCACAGAAGAGACCTGAACAGCTCCCACAGAAGTGCTCTATAAAAGCTGGGTCAGATACTGAAATAGTAAAACAAATACAGCACTGAAATGAAGGTAATCCAAGTACTCTCCTCCCTCTACCCTTCTCTGGAGACGCATGAGGGAAGGGGGACATGGCCACTGGGAGTCACTCCATGAATCAAAGACAGCATCGGCAGGTCCATGGAATAGTTGTCAGCAGCCTGCAAAAAGTCTTCCCAGTTTCTTCGGGTTGTGACAGAGACTGGGATCCTCATTCCAAAGGATGGCCTGCCTGGGGGGCTGCAAAAGCAGCCGGGAGCAAGCAGCAGGCACATCTGTAGCCATTAGCAGAGGAGCTACATAACAGTAGCAGGAGAGGAAATGCGAGGTACTTTCAGAGCCTATAGCCAGGAAAGCAAGGAAGAAAGCAAGCCATCAACAAAGGCCAGGCAACGTGGGAATGTGTGAATCAGGAGGGGGACCGAAGAGATAAAGTCTTTTCTCTCCATCAGCCCTAAAACAGAAGAAGAGTGACCAGACAATACAGGAGATCTGGAGTGGAAACAGTGACTGGATTTTTGAGAATACTGGATGTGAATAATGCTTTGCTCACACTGCTTCTCTACACAAGCAGTTGTTACTGTTATTGTGGAAGTTCAGGAAGCATAACCATCAAAATTATCAATCAGAAGCCTAATTTATAACAATTAGGTAATTTTTTTTAATCATTACTACAATTATATGATAATGTGTCTTTACCTGCATTGGGACAGTGATAGGACAGGGGGGTGGCTTCAAGGTGAAGGAGGGCAAGTTTACATTAGATACAAGGAAGAAATTCTTCTCTGTGAGGAAGTTGAGGTCCTGGCACAGGGTGCCCAGAGAAGCTGAGGCTGCCCCACCCCTGGAAGTGTCCAAGCCCAGGTTGGATGGGGTTTGGAGCAATCTGGGATAGTGGAAGGTGTCCCTGCCCATGGCAGGGGGTTGGAATGAGGCAATCTTTAAGGTCCCTTCCCACTCAAACCATTCTGTGTTTGAAAATTGTAAAATAGTTGCTTAAGGACTGAAGAGGCAAGATCATCCTGGGGTTCTTTGGTTGGTTGGTGGTGTCTTTTTTTTTTTTAATCTTTTAATACAGAGAAACACACCTGTCTGGCAAGAATGTAGAAAACTGTCAATGCCAAAGCACTGCTGCTCTTCAGGGCCAAAATGAGAGAGGCTATGAACAGAGTGGTTCAAGACTTCCCTTTTTCTTGCTAGAAAAAGAATGCTGATATTTGTAGGAAATTGCCTGGCTTTAAATGCTGCATTATAAAAGATGGCAAAGGCTTTGTCTGACTCAGAGATGACAATACAGGGTCACAAGAACAGCAACACTTTTATCCATTTTGTTTCAATTTTGTCACTGGAATGACTAGGTTTTTCAGAAGAGATCTGAATAGACCCCAAAAGGAAATTTTTTGGGAGGTAGGGAGTTAATGCTTAACTTTAGTTATATTTGTCTGGGACTTTGAGTACCTGACCTGCAAGGTGATTGTATGCTCTTGGGCAAAATGCTTGTCAGGAACAGATCTCTGCTTCCCTTTGAAAAAAGCTCCTGTTCTTGAATACTAGTCTGCCACAACCACCTTAACTGCTAGCTAAAAACTGTCTGACATTTTAAGTAACATGCCCTATAAGTTACGTTCCTATTTCTTTGTTTCCTCTTCCACAATTAGGACCAGAATGTTAGGTAGCTGCAAGGTTGGTATTCCAGTTTTGTTTTCTGTAACACTAGGAAATACTTCACCTGTTCCATTCAGAGCACTGGCAAGGACTGTTGATATCTGCAACAGTTGCAAATCATCTCATGCCACTTCTTAAGGACAACAAATGGCTTTATCACATTGGTCATACTTCACAGCAAGTAATGAAATATATTTCCAAAACATCTATGTGGACTCCACAGGTTTATAAAACATAAATCTCATGAGGCAATATAATAACTGGTCACTTTTCCATCATCCTGAAGAGAAGCAAACTTACTTCAATGCTTTCTTCTGAAAGCCAAACCAGGTGAGATCTGCCATGCCTTCCCTCACAGGGGAGCACAGGCATCTCTAAGATGTAAAAGGGGCAATAGGTGACAGGAGAGTTTGCAGGGAACTGCCCCAAATAATACCAGTGCATCCTGAAGCTGTCTGTTACTTGAGCCAACTTATCTCTTGCTTAAGTTTTGCTCATTCATGGTAATAAATCTGGAACAATTTCACTGACTGCTATAATCCTCAATGAATACTGCTATAAAAAGCTAATCAAAGGCTAAATCTTTTAGTCCTGTCTCGGTCAAAATTCCAAACAATTATAATGAGAATTCTGTCTACAAAGCAATTAAGAAATTTAACCCCGTACTGTCAGAATGCCTCCAGAAAAAACAAAACAAAAACCCCAAACAAGCAAACAACCACCCCAAACAAACCCACCCACAATGTTTCACTTCACACAAATGGGTAAAAAAAAGACAAAGCAAGTTTTCATTCTAGAGACAGTGTCAATCAAGATTCTGTTACATAACTTGATTCTTGTTGGAAGACGGCAGGGGAAAAAGAAAGATATTAGATGTGTCCTCATAAAAATTGGCAGCAGCTTTTTTATGGTGTTGTGAAAGATGGCAAGTGACCCCTGAACAAACAGAGCAGTACAGGGGAAAAAAATGACAGCTAGCAGTCACTAGTTTCACTGGTCACCTGCTTTCACTACCAGATCTAAGTCAGATGTACTTAAATACATTTTGTTTCAGTGTTTAGGTATCTTTTAAAAAGTCCCTTGAGATTTGCCCTTAGGGGAAACAGACCTGGAAGCTTTCATAAAAGCCACTTAATAATATGCTGGTCCCAAGCAATAAGGGCCGCAATGTGACTAAGTTTTCACACAAGCTCAGATGCACAACTTAGAATTGAAAAGCACCTCATGTTCTGGCAGCAAATGCTCTAGAGGAAGATGCAAGACACAACAGAGAAGACAGACATTAAAAAAAACCTGACCCTCAGGTGCAAAAGCATGTCATATCATCTGCATTTTCTTCCCAGCTCCACCAAAGCCAACCTGCTTTCCAATTTGGCCTAGTTCCCTGCATCTACTCATTGCTCTGTAGAACACTTTGTATATGAAAAGAAGGGAAATGGGGTAGGAGGAGGGAATCAGCTTTAATTTTCCCTTTCCCCCTTCTTTAATCCTCGAATACACATTTGGCTTTGGTTAAGAAATCAAAATGAAACTTCTCATCTGCCATCTCAGTACCGTGAGTTATTTCATACACGGCCTTGTACAGAGGCCTCCCCACTCCATTTTCTGCCATACAGGTTTTCTGCTTTACGTTACAGGACTATGCCACTCTTAAGGCAACCAGCCATATTTCATCCACATGCATTAAACTTTGATTTAAGCCAACACTTTCCAGCAGCATACGAATGTGGGACAGGCACTGCAGGATGCCACCTCAGTTTCTCACAGACAAAGGCACATAAAGCACAATCCTTGACTCACTCATCAGCAGCACAGGATGATGCTGTGCAGACCAAGCACCAAGGCCTTCATCCTAAATTTTTGTCCTTGCTGGCCCTGGAAGGCCACCTCTGTGTTTGGAGGATAAGGCAGGGCTGCCACCTTGCTGCACAAGGAGCTGGAGGCTGCTGTGAAATAGGCACGCTCCATGAATTCAGCAGGAGATGTCCATGGTTAGCATTTTGCAGTATCATGACTTCATGCACCTTGGAGCCTGCACAGTGACTCACACAGATAAAAAAATACCACAAAAATACTCCTCCCAGTTTAGGGAAAGCTCTATTAGAACGATTAGAGAAAAAAAAAAGGAAAAAATAGAACTGTGGCAAGGAACCACACATGCCTAAACCACAAATCAGATTAAGCCTCAGACAAACAACTTGAACCAAAAATCTATTGTGAAGACTCACACCACAATGTGCAAGTATCCTCCCTTCAGCCAGGCAGGAGCACGGGCTTACTTTAACCTATGTGCAGTGCAGCCAAACACAGACCTTCACAGGAGGGATGCTAAAAAGTAAAAAGATATGAAGTCATTTCTAAAGGCTCACCAAAGAAAAACCCCATCCACCAGAATACTCCAGATACATTCGAACTCAAAAAAAAAAGCAAGCAAAGCAAACAGAACACCCTTGCTAATCATATGCCTCTCGAATTCTGCATTTATGCTGTTTAAAGCACTGCATTTCTTTTTGATAATATGACTCCATTCTTCAGGGGGTTGCCTTTTCTTAAAAACAACAAAAAAATCCACAAAAAAACCCGCACCACCATTAACTGAATCACCTTATCTCAAACTCAGCCAAAAGAAGGGGGAGGTGGAGGGAAGAACCTTCAGGCAAAGATTAAGCCTGGAAAATTTCAGCCTGAAAGGTGTTTTGAAATTTTAAGTATCTGAAAACAGAAAGCAGGATGGAAGTGCTTAGGCCAGCTTTAACAACCACGGGTACCATGCCAGTCATAATAAAACAATATCAGTGAAGATTCTGAATGACTACACAGTGAAGAATTAGGTCTTACAGAAACTATGAATATCAGAGTTCCTTGGTACATCTCACCTTGAATTCTTCCCCAGTTACCTGCTTTGCACAACCTAGCCTGCCCTTGTCTCCTCCAAGCACAACAAACTCCTCTTATCTTGAGGGACTGACCCTCATCCCAAGAGCAACCACCAGCACCCCTTGTGCTGGTGGAGCAACTGCCTCTGAAAAGCATAAACCAGCTTTCTCCTCCTTTACAGTCAGGGTCGACCAGGCTACCTGCCCAGACCAAGACTAAATGCTAAGTTTTCCCAATTCAATCTGTATTCTTAATTCATCTTGACTGACATAATGAAAACAGGCTAATTACACCACAGAATAGCTTTCTGCCTCTCCACAAGAGTACCTCAAAAAGCACTGAGCACAGCTGGGGAAAACTATTATTATTTGGAAGATTATTATTATTATTTCCACTGGTTTTTCCATTGTCTTGAAAATTTAAAGAGACACCTCTGCCTTAGAAATCCACTCGGTCATGTTTAAATATCTAATGCTGTGATCTTCGCCCAATTTGCCATTATTGTATTGTAATTTCTAGAATAAGAGGTCTTTAGCCAGATCCAAGCTGGTGCAGCCACCCCGGCCAGCTTGTTTACAGGAGTCCACTCCCACCGCCTCACTCCAGGCTCTGCGCTGACATTGGTGTGCTCACGCCCTGCTCCAGATGCCCGCTGCACATTCCCCTCTCCTCCTTAAAGGAGTAGCAATCTCACCACGCTTGGTAGCTGCTACGTAGGCCGAGATACAAGTGATGCGGACTACGTTGCTCTTTAAATATCTTTGGGGTGCAGCAGGATAGGCTGGCTGAGTGCAGGACAGGCTGGGCACACAACTGGCGCGTCTCCTTTGACTACTGCTGAGCCTGGTCCCTTCGCAAATCCAGCCTGTTCCACTGCTCGCTCCTCGGGCGCCAGCAGCCATACCTTTGTAAGGTTAGCTGCTCCTGCCTCCCAGCAGGCCGCCTCGTCCTTCCTCCTTACCCGTTCGGCGAACCATATCCTTCTCCCCTGGTTCTATCACGAGCACGGCAGGGAGCATTCCCGCCAGCACCAAGCCTCCAGCTGCCACAAGACCACCACCTCTTCTCCCCCAGCTCCAAGGACAGCTGGACAAGCGCTCAGTGCCCAGCAGCACGCCGGGGGCTACAGCCCTGCAGGGCTCCGGTTCCTTAGTGCAGGCAGGCGGACCCCAAGGGGGGAAGGGAAGGGGCAGGAGGGCCCTCCTGGGGGGGAGGCAGCGGCTCCTCGTGGCCCGGCCCCGCCGCTGGCCGTGCCCCCCCAACCCCGGGAGCCTTCCCCGGGGCTGCAGACAATGGGGCCGACCCCAGCGGCGGCGCTGGGGACCCGCAGCGCCCATCCGGACGCGCCCGGCTTCTCCCGCGGCAAAGGCGGGGAGCCACCCCCGGGGATGCTCCCCCCAGCCCCTCACACCAGCGGCATCTCCACGGGGTGATCCTGCACGGCCCTCGCTCGCCAGTTTTATTGGGGGGGCGGGGGTGGGCTGCGGGGTTTTTCCGGCTGGCCGGGGGCCCCTACGGCCCGGCAGGGTCCCTTTTAATTGTTCCCTGTCGTCCATGCAGGCAGTTTCTCCTGCCTGGCGGGTTTTTCCAGGCAGGCTCTGGCTGCTGCAGCTCAAACACGCTCCAGCACAGCCAGGGATACCGGACTTTTTCGCTTTTTCGGCCAACAAACTGCGTTTTGCATTTGAATAACCCCAGCCTGCCTTCCTCCCCGCCTCGGAACGGCCCGAGCCGCGGGGCTCCGAGCCTGGCCGCGGCGGTGCCTCTGCCTCCCCCTCCCCACTCCACCCTAGCTCAACTTTGCAACTAGCCAAGGGGATAAGAGAGAGGGGAAGGAGTGGGAAAAAAGG
>VZTH01017844.1:227165-294467 GCA_013397815.1 Aleadryas rufinucha | reverse complement strand
CTTTTTTTTTTTTTTTTTTTTATCCTTTGCAAATGGAAACAAAAAAGTTTGCTTGTTTTAGGAATGGATTTAAGAAGCAGAGCAGTAAAAGTAAAAATAAGGCGAGGAAAAAGAAAACAGGTCAACAGACAAAAATGAGACTTTTGTTCCATTATTTTGCATCCTGCTGACACTGATTTACAGCTGGGGCTAAATCCATGGTGTGAAGCTGTGTGATGTCAAACATGCAACTAAAGCTGTGCCTCTGGATATTATGAGAAACCAGACAGGTGACCTGACAGCTAAGAAGGGAAGTTGGGTGTGTGTCCTGCCTTCACAGAGAACCCAATATACCTCCCTTCTCTAGAGTGTTATGGCCTTAGAGATGTGACCATCACCAGGACCAGCATTTTCTTACAAGAGAAGGGACAGGGAAGGTGGGAGATATCCTGTCTGACCTGGAGCAGGAATGGGCCTGCAGATATGTCAAGGAAAAGCCCTGCCAGTAGTGCTCCTGGGCTCACTGTGCCTTCCCTTTCCCAACTCTTTTCCTGTTTCTCTCTGCTGTCACCCACCTTCAGCTCTCACTGCTCTTTCAGTTTGGTCTAGAGCCTCATGTCCGGGCTGTGTCTAAATCTTGCAGATTCTTTCATTGAATCATAAAGGCTGGAAAAAACCTCCAAGATCATCGAGTTCAAACCTTGACGGATCCCCACCCTGTCACCCAGACCAGAGCTCTGAGTGCCATGTCCGGTTGTTCCTTGGACACCTCCAGGGGTGGGGACTCCAATGTTTTGCAGCCCTTTCTGTGAAGAGTTGCTGTGTCCTCTCGTCCTGTCAAATCACTTCTCTTTTAGCGCAGGATCTGTCCTGGTGGTCACACCTGCCCTGTTGTGTCAGCATCTTCCTGAGTTTCACTTTGGTGTGACTCCCTGTCTTTCTCCTCCACACTGACCATGAGCTGCATCTCTTCATTTTCAGAACCAGTCACTGCCCCATCTCATAAAGAGGGAAAAATTAGCTCCTACATCCCATAACACTGCCCCTACTTGCCAGAAGTATTTCTAAAGATCCTCTCCTGTGGTGAAAAGCTTAGACATCCTAACACGAGCTCCAATGAAATTAATGCCTTCTTTAATCCAGAGAGTAGCGAGGTGGGAATAATACAGCAAGAAACTGGACAACATCTCTGCTTTCTTATTAATTCACAGTGGAAACTTGGGTAAGTCAGCTACTGAATGTCTCTCATCAATTCAGAGGTGACCTCTTAAATGAGAATAAATCCTTTTAACTCACTATAGTGGTTCAGGATCTTACTCTGTAAGGCTTGAGTGTGATGGACATGGGCAGCCAAATGTGAATCAGTTTGGAGCTGCCAGAGAAATTACTGTTCTTTGTTGAAAGCTACCTTCTGCCAGGCTGAGATACTATAACTGATGCGTGTGAAAGAGAGGACAGGGAAGGAAATGTGCCTTAGGACATTTTAGTGTGGAAGACGGCACATTCAATTTAGCTTCTGCTGAAGGTAATTTTAGGCAGCCTGTTCATGTTGCAGTAAGGTTGGAGGCAGTCCTGTGGTCAGTCTAAAAGGCTGGGGACTGAATAAAAGATGGTAGGGACATGAGCCCCTTCGCAGGGGCAGTGGTTGAGGGTGATGATTCCTGCTTCAGCTGCCCACCCAATCTACAAGAGCTCAAAGAGGGCTTTGAACAAGGAAGCTTTTCTGGTTTTCTGTGGGGCTGCTCAGGTGGTGCCATGTGGTTTTCTCACGTCAGGAAGCACGAAGGGCAAGGCAGGGCTGGAGCATCCATGGCTCCATCACTGCTCTGCAGGGACAGGTGATGATTGGTGATCTGTGCTCCAAGACCAAATGGCTGATGTTGACATACACTGAGAAACCTTGCTTATTCTGTGCAGTTTCCTTGTTGCTAAACCTGTAATCTCTTCATCTGGGGTTGGATATCCTGTAAGAGCCTTGGGGAGTTGGCAACCCCCCTTCATTTTGGTGTGAAATACACGGCTATTTTTTCCTAGGCTAGATTAGCAAAGCTTTGCCTGTAAATATTTTAACTGCAAGTACAATCGCACGGTGCCTGCTGCTCCTGGGCTGATCCAGCTGAATACTGGGCTGTCTTTAGCAATGCATGGTAAACCACAGGCTGTAAAGTGCTAGGTGCTGCTCACAGTGAATTAAAATGTCAGAGCTTGGCCATTATATGGTTAATCTTGGGACAAAGCACTCAGCATTTTAATATGGTAACCGTAAAGGCATTTCTCCATACAGTTCACATTGCTTGCTCTTTAATAGAAAGTTAATGGGGATTTTCTTTTTTAGATAGCAACAATTTATCATGTGTTTCCCTGGTAACTACAACATCGTGAACCTTCCTTGAAAACTCCGTTGGGATTCCTGCAATGTTTGTGAGCATAATGAATGGTAAGTGTAAGGCAAACCCATTGAATCACTTTATTTTAAATTCTGGCAGAGACATAATTTCCCACAGTTCATAAACATTTACAAAAAAGGAGTTTACATGAAGAAAAACAGTTGTTTTTATCACTCAGATCAAAGAATACGTTTATCTGGATGTATGGATGCGTTTTCTGCCAGCTCTTGATAAACTCAGGTGACAATCTTTAAGAGGCTTCACAGACTAATGCGGAACCTTTGAAGTCTGCAGCTTTGCTCACCTGAAAACACAGGCATCACTTCTGCTCTCTGTTCTGCGTGAGCCTGAAGTTTGCACTTCAAAGATTGTAAACGACAGGACAAAATTTCCCGAGCTGCCGACTCCAGACTTACTGGAATAAAATGGGACAGTGTGGCGCGTTGCAGGATGCTCAGGAGCAGGTTGGATGGGGCTTGGAGCACCCTGGTCTAGTGGAACGTTGTCCCTGTCCATGGCAGGGGGGTTGGAGCTAAAAGACCTTTAAGGTCCCATCTGAACCAAGCTATCCAAGGATTCTGTAATTTGGGGTATTGTCTTCACACCCTGGTGGCAGCTTAGCTGCTCCTGTGCCGTGGGATTGGCATTTATGCACTGGACAAATGGCCTTTTGTCTTTTAGAAGTGCAGTGTAAGGGATTCCCTGAATGTTAATGGTCTTTTCATCAGACCTAAGATGGGAGAGATGGAGAGGACTGAGGGCTGCAGATAAGAACTTATGTGATGGAGTCTGGCTGTCATCTCGGGTTTTATTCCTCTGTAGTTAATGGAACATCACTTATACAGGTGAGAGAAGGGTCATATCCATCAGTCTCAGTGGAGCTGCTCTGGATTCTTGTTGTTGTACATAAAAAATGTTTCTGGTGCTGTTTGCAAGTGGGGACTTGTTTACTGCAGGATGGAGCAAGGTTTCTCCTGCTCTTCCTTTTGTGGAAGATTTTGAAGGGGTGTTGCAGAGCAACCCTGTTCCTTTACAGAAGCTTCTAACAAGAAAAGAATTAAAATGGCTATATATATATTTTAAAAATTTACATCTTTCAAAATGTTTAATTTTGCTTTAATATATTTTTAAAGGTAATATTATTTATCGATAATATCACATGTAAGTGTGACCTGTGGCTGTGAGGCCAGTGGGGACATCACTGGCCCATTTTGAGGCTGCCTGGAGTTGTGTCAAGTGTTGTCTAGGGTTCAGCCTTACCCATGGATGCAGGTGGTGCTATCTCCTCTTTCCAAATATGCTCCTGGTCCAGGACTTCAACTAAGACCAGAATCTGCCTTCTGTCTTCTGGAGACTGACTGAGTTATGGATTTAGTAACAGTCTCAGGGTTAAGATTTGTGAAATTCAGCATAGCACATCACAGCATATTGATTTATCTTCTTTTGTACAGAGAGCATTTTTTACCCATTTCTCTTGGCTGTGGTGGCAGCTGGGGCCAGTGGATGCCCAGTCCATATCTAATGCTGGGAATGGGGTCAGTACCCATTGTACAGGGATAAATGAGACTAAAATCTATGTAATCATATAGTTTAGATGAAACATCCACGTTTGTGAGGAAAGGGAAGGCAGACAAAAAAGAAAGAACATTTTGCCAGATCTCCTTCTGTGTATCACTTGTAAGTGTGAGTGCTGTGAATCCCCCAGACAAGGCTTGGAGATGTGTTCAGTTTGAGCTTCCAGAGAAAAAAGTTTGGAGATCCAGGGGGAGGTCAGTGTTTGACTCTTCCACAGGAGAGGAAAGGAGGGAGTGGGATATAGCGACCAGATTAGAGTCTGTGAAACAGGGAAGGGGAGACAAAGTCACAGCCAATTTCTGCAATTAACACCTAGTTCTTCAAGTGGAAAAGAGGTGGAAATGTGGTATTGGTGTCTCTGAGTAAGGTACTCCCAATTTCACCCTCTGTGTGTGAATAACACCAGGTTCACTCTCACATCTGGGTGGGTGAACGAGTTTGGGGATCACCTTTAGGCTGAGCAGAGTTTCTTGCCTGCCTCTGGGAGTTCGTTGCAGGTGCAAAAGTGATTTGGAAGAACATGGAGGAAGGTATTTGGAATTTAAAATTTAAATTTATTAGCTGAAGATTTTTTTTGAATTAAAAAAATTATCAGTTTTAGAATTGGTTCATGTTTTGTACAGTTTGGGCTTTTTAAAAAATGTTGTATTACTAGTTTTTGTTTAGCAGTAGGAGCATGTAAGAAGACAGTGTTCAGGTGGGGTTATGAATATGAAATGAGTTACTGCAGGGTGATGGTTAAGGTTGAATTTTGCTCACCCCATAAAGAAAAGCTGTGTGCTGCTCTCAGTAGATTTGCCTGCCTTATCCTGAGTTTTTTCTTGGTGTGTATTCCTGCCCTTAGATCAGAGATAACCTCTATGAAACTGGTGGCTACAGAGCTACAGTTATGTTCAAATTTGCAAGTCCTGTGATGGAGAATATTGATATCACTTTGTTGGAATACTTTAAGCTCTAGCCTCTTGATGTGCTTTATGCCTTTTTCGTTCTCTGTGTTATTAGAACAAGTTACTTTTGCAGGATTTGAAGGATGCATTGCAGAACCTTACTGCTGAACTTTGGCATGCCGGTGAAGGAAAATACAGAGTTTGCATCAGCTTGTTTTACTCACAGTAAATTTTCACCCTGAGGAATATGCCTTATCTGCAGCCAAGGTTAGGTTTAGCGCTGGGTTCTATTGTAATGCTCAAAATGCAACATTTTGTTTCAATGAAGGCTTCCAGCTACGTGGAGGAAACATCTAACTAGTGTGAGTTATTTAAATGCCACACTCTTAGGCTTGTGTGACCCTGAGTGCTTTCTGCATAGCCAGTTCTTGGGTAATACAGGATTTATGAGACCAAAGGAGGCTTAATGAGGCTTACAATATAAATTTGCCAGTTGTACTGAGTCCAGTGCAAAGGTTGGGATTAGTTTGGAGGTCATGAAAAGTTGATTTGGAAAGCCAGGGGTTTGGCTGAAGCTTGTCTGATGCGAAGGGGAGAGCCAAGGGCTGCTTCCACTTGCTTTGAATCCCTTAGCCTGAACCTCATCTGAGGTGGGGTTAGACTTGGGCTGCACCCCAGGGTCCTTGCTGTGGACCAAAATACCTCTCCACAAGGCTGCTCTGGGATTTCCTGTGTTCTCAGGAAGAGCTGAAATGCTGTGGAGACATAGTCAGTGAAGAAACACACTTTAAATAATGTTGCCCTTGACATTAGATATGTCACCTCTGTGCCATGGTTATGTTTTCCATGGCTACAGCACAAGTCAAATCCCATGGCTGATTCCCATGCCCCACCATGAGCAAATACTTAGTTTTGTGCTTTGAGAGAGGAAAAAGTTAGATTTCTTTCTCTCTTTGGATACAAAAGAATAATTTTAGAGAGAAAGATGCCTTTTATTGCTAAAAAAGCAGTTTCAGGTCGCTCCATATCCAGAAGTAACAGCTGTATTTAGAAGAGTATTTTGTCAGGAGAAAATAAAAAAAGATCAAATGCAGAAAGGGGAAATAAAAGAGTTATAGTCTGCATGTTTTAAAGCCTAGTTTAGCTAAATTCAGTGATAATTTTTCAAAGGAGAAAAGTACTGCAATAAAACATTTATTGTGTTTTTGTGCTTGTTTTCATTCATTTGAGAAAAATGAAACAGTTTTAAGATTCATTCTATACTAATTTTTTTCTTAGTTTTTCAGTTCAAGCATGAAACAACAACAAAAAATCAGTTATTCACACAGTTCTCATAATAGATTTTACTAGAGGAAAAAGTTGTAGCTTTCTGGATGTCCTGACCCATTCAAGAAGGCATCATTTGGTTTAAATGGACTTTGGCAAAGTCCTTAATAAGGATATGAATCATTAAAGAAAATCAGATATTTGGAATTGAAATGAGGAAAAAAATAAAAATATCTGAGTATAAAAAACCCTAAAATACATGTGCTAGGAATAACTCATCCACATGACTTGTGCTCAGACCCATTTGGTGGAGAATTTTTGAGGCCTGAGGCACAAAAAAGGATGTTTGGGCAGCAGAAGCCAACTTGGAGGCTGTAAAGTGATTTGTTTCTATTTCCTTCTATCAATTTAAACAGTCAAATCAGCTTTACAGCTCTGAAATAAACACAGTTGGGAGTTTATGTGAGTTCAGGATGGTGTAACTGTAAGTTTTGGACATGGTAGGGAAAGGAGAAGAAACATTTGCATCCAATTTGCCAACATGTTCCTCAGCTGACATATCAACAAGCTGGTTGAGGTAATGGGAGAGATAAGTGTTTTAAGCTGTAACAGTGTGAGAAGCTGAGAATCCGGAAAAGGGAGTTAGTTTTGAAGTTCAGCAGTCATTCGTAGCCAGATACAGGGGATGGTGTGAGGGCACCTTGGGGTCTGCTTTTCCTGCCTTTTCCCCTGACTCACACTGGAGGTGGCTGCTCCTGAGGCATTCATCCAGCAGTGACTTGGTGCAAGGGACTTGTGACTCGCTGAAGCATGGACATGATGAGGCAGAGGACAAGTGACCTGTGGGTTGCATTCAGCCTGCCAAAATATCATCCAGCCTGGCAGCTGCCTCTCCCTGACTCCTGTCCCGGGCACAATGAGCTGCTTCACCTCTGCTGGCAGCTGGTTCCTGGCTGCTCCTGTCCTGGGATGAGGCTTGATCAGAAAATACTTCTCCTAGTTTTCAAGCCAAACATGGAAGAATGTCTTGCTTGTTGACTGAGCTGAAAATGAGGGCGGCTGAAGGAGATATCATTATGTTATCAGACCTGTATTAACTTCCTCCTTTTCTGCAGTGACGTGAGTGCCTGAATTCTCTGGTGCCAATGGGGTTGGTTGAAGATCAGGATCTGTCCAAACCTCCAGCATTCGTGACTCAAAGACATGAAGCCCCTGTCCAAGCCCTGCTGAAGTCAGGGGACACAGGGATTGCTCTGTTGTCCTCTCTGGATCAGGCACTGGAACGGGCCACCTGCTGAGCTGAAGCTTTTGGCTTTTCATCAGTGTTAAAAGTAATTGATATGGATCGTGATAATGACTGGTTTGTAGATCTCGCCTTTGGCTGTCCACAAAGCTGCTTAGAGAATTGCAGTCTTTATATGACTGTGGATATCTCAGCCATGTCGCTGAACTCAAGGGCAGCAAAACCTTCAGGGATTTATTAGTACAGAGAAACTCTTCCTGCTTCTGAAAGCCTCTTAAAATATTTTATGCAGCGTATACTTACTTATCCCTGGACTGTCTGAGCATGGTTCTTCCATTGCCTAAGGCCTCAGTCAGCTCTAGAAATAACCCTGCCCTAGCTTTTGAAAAGTGCATGAAGTGCCTTGTTTCATGATTTACAGGTGGGGAGCCTAAGAGTAGGATCATTTAAGTCTGACATATTTGCTTGTGATTATGGAAATATCTGTAATCAAACATTTTAACAGTCAGTGCTATTTTCCAATCTGTGTGTGTGCAGTCTGATGTCTTTTGAAGGCAGCAGGAGGCAGGAAGGCCTCACAACAGGGAAAATTAAGCCAATTATCTCTGAGTAGATGTAAGGACTAAATGCCCCAATTTCGACCTACCCACTTCAATACCTCTATGATTCAGCCTTTCCCTCTGCAGTGAAATGGGAATCACACTGCTGGGAGCTTGGGACTGGACCTCAGGGAGGGAGGTGAGGGTTTAAAGAGCTTTTGAGCCCTTTGCCTCTGTTCTGACAAGCCTTTACAGCACCACGGGAGGTGTCTTGATGTCCCTTGGATGGTATGGTGACAATTTGCCATCCCAAGCAGGCCTTAGGGATCACCACAGGATCACACAATGGTTCGGGCTGAAAGGGACCTTGAAGACCATCTCGTTTCCACCTCCTTCCATGGGCAGGGACACCTTCCACTATCTCAGGTTACTCCAAGCCCCATCCAACCTGGCCCTGAACACTTCCAGGGATGGGATTGGGCTTGTGGTGTGAGCTGCCATGGCTAAACCCTCTGGGTTGGGTGGTCCTACCAAGGGTGGGCTGATGAGTGTCAGTCCTTTCCTCCTGCCTGCTCAGACTGGGACCCGAGATCCCAGGGATTGTTAATGACAGCACCTGTCATTAACAGGTCATTAGCCCTGTCCCTCCTGCAAGACTGCTGCTGTGTGTAGAGATTACTTCTGTATCATGGCTGAAGTACCTGATGAAATTTGTAGAGGTCAGCACAGACAGGTATCCCACAAAAGCCCTGTCGTAGAAGTTTAAGTGGGTTTAAATATCCAAGTGATGTCACGTGAAAAACTGAGTTTCAGGGATTTCGGTATTGCCATTGGTTAAATAGGTTTCAGGTCTTTATTATGCTATTGAAATACTTGAATCACCACTTGAACTAAATGAAAGCTTACTCTGTGTGCATATAATTGTTTTTCTTGCTACCTATTACTTGATTGGGGTTGAGTAAGGTTAGCAAAAGCATTAAATTAATTTTCTTGTAAAGTTATGCATTATGAAGTAAGAGGTATAAAAGTTACATTATACATGGCAAATGTCTTGAGGGTTTGGTTTATAGACTTGTTTATATTTTTATTTTAATGATTATTGCTTTCTTCGTGTCATTTCCACTTTTGAATCTCCATACTCATTACATTTTTATTATCTCTTTTATAAAATAAATGGCAGCAAACCAGACAATTTCGTTCTTGAAATAAATAGATCCAAATATATCTCTCGATAAATTAAATGTTGTGGCTGCAAGAGGGACTTTTCTGAAGTCACTAAGCTGAAGGCAAAGCCAATTAATAGCTGGCCTTTCATTTTTATGGACCACGGCGTGCAGCACATCCATCTGACTTGGCAGATTTGAAATTATCCAAGAGATAGCTGAACAACAGTGAAAGACACGTCAGTAAAATTAGTGCTCATGGAAGGCAACAGGTCAACAGCCCTGGAAATCAAATCCTCGTGAGCTACGTGCAAACCCCACTGAAGTAATTTTGAACACTTTCTATTGACTTCAGTGGGTTCTGTGTGAGGGTCTCTGCCCCCAAAGCCTTTTCAGGGGCTAAGCAAATGTTGGCCAGTGATTATCGCTGTGGATCTCAACTGATGCATGTTCCCAAATATGTTGTGAGACCTGTAGGTGTAACTTGTAATTACTGGGAATCTTTCAAAGCACCAAACAGAAGTGGGGCTGTTGCAGAATCACAGGATGGTTTGGGCTGGAAGGGACCTTAAAGATCATCTCATTCCACCCTCTGCCATGGGCAGGGACACCTTCCACTAGACCAGCTTGCTCCAAGCCCTGTCCAACCTGGCCCTGAATACCTCCTAGGGGCTGGACATAGAAAATAGGAGTTTAGTTTTTATATCTGCAGTACAAGTGCAATTACTCTTCATAACCTTGAAGGTGAAGGGTCTAGAAAACACATCTTATGAGGAGCAGCTGAGGGAGCTGGAGGTGTTTGGCCTGGAGAAAAGGAGGCTCAGGGGGCACCTTCTTGCTCTCTACAACTCCCCGACAGGAGGGTGGAATGAGGTAGCAGTCAGTCTTGGCTGCCATGTCTGAAGTGCAAGGATGAGAAGAAATGGCTTTAAGTTCTGCCAGAGGAAGTTCAGATAGATACTTGAAAAAAAAGTGTTCACTGCAAGAGTGGTCAGGCATCGGAATAAATTACCCAAGGAGGGGGTGGAGTCATCATCTCTGTAACTGTTCAAGAATCATCTCGGTTTTAGGGGTGGTTGTGGTGTGATGGTGGGACTAGATGGTCTTGAATGTCTCTTCCAACCTCTGTGATGATTCTGTGATAAAATTAACTGGTACTTTCCAGTTATATGCAGCCTCTGTTTTCCGTAAAAATATTTTTTTGGTGTATAGATTCTGTTTTTAACAGCCCTTATTTTCTTTGTATAATTTTGTTGTTCTGAAACATATCTCTATTCAATTTTTTCCTTTGGGTCTAACACTACAATCCCCACTATATATACACAACAAGTCCTGGGCTACCAAGTCCTCCTCCTGGTTGCCACCCATAAATCCAATTTATAACCCTGTAGACAAACCCTTTCTGCCTCTAAGAACCAGCCAGGTTTCTCCCAGGGTATTTCCATGTAAAATCCGTTCTAGAGCTTTGTCAGATTTGAAGTTAATCAGTTCCTTCCAATTTCCTCTTGCTCTCCCAGTCTTCTCCAGGCTCACTGAGAAAGTTGAGCCATGGTGGTAGTGAGACTCATTGCCTCGTTAGGAAGAAGTGACCTGATTGAAATCAGCCCAGTGGTGTGAGCAGTGACATTTGGTAGCAGTCAGGCTCTGGTGTGTTGAGCTCGTGCCTGCTCAGCTGACCAGATTTGCCTTGTATTGTGCTCGTGTTTTCACACGTTTGTCTGTACCAAACTTTTCCTTTGTTCCATGTTTCTATCCCACAGTATCTTGGAGCAGAGCCGTGTTTTTGGACTGGGTATGCAGAACATGTGGCCTAGTTGGGATTTATTATTAAGGCTTCCAAAAGGAACCCAATATGAATAGTAAGAATAATGTGAATAATACTGAAGAATATAATCTTGTTATAACAGCTAACATTAATCCTATATCTAAAAACAGAACACCAGCAAGAGAGTTCAAATTAATTTAAAATAGGGTGTTTTGGGTTTTGTTTTGGTCACTGGGATTTGCAAGTGCTTTGGGAATTGTTTTTCAAAAAACTAGCATTTTCCCTTATAAATTTTCTAAACTGGAATTCTAGGAAATAACTGTTAAATTGTGCATCCCTGTTACTCCATGGCAAACACCCCTCCAATGCATAGTAAGCAGGATGCCAGTAATGATATAGTTGTTTTGAACTCTCTTGTTGGAGTTTTGCCTTGGGCAGCAGGGAAGGATTTGGGATCTGGTGCCTTGTGTGGTGGACAAAGCATTTCATTGCGTTTAAGCAATAAGCAAAATGTTTCTTTTTACACAGCCTTATTGTTGTTGGAGAGGGGGAAGAGAGATTGTGATCCAAAAGCCTCTTAAATGGGATTTGAAGTGATGAATAGCTGTGGTTATTGAAGCGAGAATTTACGGAGCCATTGACTATTGCTGCCAATCCCATTGATAATGTTCCATCAGGTATGTCATTTGCATGATGGTAAAAATTTCGGTGTTCATCGTGGAGCTGGGTGGACTGTAATACACTGCACGGATGCAGAACCAAGGGACAGCCTTTCCAGAGGTAGGTAGGATCCTGGTTCCACAAGGAGACTTTGATCCAAATTGAAATCATGAAGAAATGAGGAGAGAGCTTAGGTACAGAAGTGTGTGTAATCCATTCTATTTTTGGGGGCTTTCTGTTTATTTTAGAATCATGGAGTCACAGAATGGTTTGGGATGGGAGAGACCTTAAAGACCATGCAGCTCCACCCCTTGCCATGGGCAGGGACACCTTCCACTAGACCAGGTTACTCAGGACCCCATCCAGTCTGACCTTGAACAGCTCCAGAAAAGGGTGGTCTACAACCTCTTTATCCTGTCCCTCCATGCCTTGTCCCAAGTCCCTCTGCAGCTCTCCTGGAGCCCCTTTAGGCACTGCCAGGGGCTCTCAGCTCTCCCTGGAGCCTTCTCTTGTCCGGCTGACCTCCCCCAGCTCTCTCAGCCTGGCTCCAGAGCAGAGGGGCTCCAGGCCTGAGAGCATCTCTGTGGCCTCCTCCAACACGCCCATGACTTTTTGTATGCTTTGTTGTATAAGTAAAGAGTAACAGGGCTAAAGACCTTTGTGAGTTCTGTGGATTGTGTTCCTCACCTCCATGGGGTCTCTGGAAACAGCCTCTAAATCCATGTTGGTGAGGCTCTGGTCCGAGATGGCTCACACGGCCGGGGAATTTGGGACCTCTGGTGCTGTGTGGCAGGATGAGACATCTTGGTCAGAGATGGTAATGAGTGCACCAGGGAGCCTGATGTCACCTCTAGTTCATGTTCCCTCCTGTGTCAGGGGGCTTTGGAATGACAGGCACTCAAATGCATGCACACTGGTCACTGCCACCAGTGGTAGCCCTGCAAGGAATGTGTCCCTGTCAAAAGGGCTGTGTGGTGATGGGTGCAACCAGCAAGGGCTGGGGTTGGAGTGCGGAGGTTAAGAGAATGCCAAGGGCATTCCAAATTTTATTTTCCCTCAGCTTGTTCACTGGATATCCAGTTAAATATTCCCAGGCCATTTCTGTCTGTTTCTTTTAAACAATCTTCCTTGCCAGTAAATACATGCTTCCTGTAGCTGCCACTTTATATATCGAATTAGTAAAGCTTGTTAAGTCCCCATTATTTTGTTGCATGATGGAGAATACAGGTGTTTTTCTGCATAAAATGTTCACATGACACAGCAGGAGTAGCACTTTAAGCCTAAATGGCATGCACTTGGTTATCTAATTTTTGCACATTAATCCTCTCAAGATGTCTGTTAACACAAACCTTGCTAATTAACGTTGCTTTAGTGTCTGCAAATGTATGTTTCAGTTTTTTAAAGGAAATTGGAAGACCACAGAGTATTGTATTATGAATCATAATATCAATGACATTTAAAGACATGTAAAGTAACTCAGCTGGTATGTAATACAGAATTATACCACACTCTAACCTCATCAACAAAAAAGTCATATCTCTGATACACCCATTTTTGTTTATGCTCTTAGACAATTACTACTGTAGCAAGACTTGGGAAAATGTCTTTATTTCAATGTGTTCTTGTAAGGAAAAAAGAAGACATTCACACTCCAAAAAAATGTCTAAAAAGAAGTGGAAGTCCAAATAAGTTACTCTAGACTTCCTTTTTAGTAAGTAGAGATGTACAGGCACCTATGGAAGATAAATCATCTAATCAAAACCTAAGAGAATTCACATCTAACCCTTATGCAAACAACAATGTTGAAACAAGCTCAAGTTCAAAACTATTTATACCAAAAAAGTGAGTACCTAAGGGACTTTAGGCATTCCTTTTCCCTTCTTATTTGGAATGGGAAATAGCAGACAGGCTGTTGTCTTTGTTTTGGCATATCTGAGGCCAGTGAATGTGTCAAACTTGCACTGTGGTCCTGAAATTTTAGCCTTTATTTCCATTCCAAAGGGATCTGGAATTTTAAATTTACATGGACAAATTTCTGAATATTTGACTTGCAAAGCAATTTCTAGTCTTGAATTGATTTTTTGCTTGCAATAGCACTGTTCATCAGAAAATCTGAACCTAAATAACAAGCATCCAGCCTCCATCTTTCCATCATCCACCAACAGAAAATGCATATAACAGAAATGGGAAACTTTGTACCAAAATCATGAAGAGATATTCAAATATAATCACCATTTCTACACAAAATCTTAAGAATTATCTGTGGATTTGGTGGAGCAGAGCTTGGTAGAGACCTTGGACAGAAAAGGCTGCACCTTATCACAATTTTTGCTCAAAAAGTTTGGAGTTAAGACTCCTGTGGACAATCTTAACCACAGACACACAATTTAAATCCTCCTCTTAGCAATATTATCTTAAACCTCATGGGTTACTTATTGCATGGTAATGTTTTTAACAGAAGGACTGGTTAACTGTTGGAGCAATCTACCAGAGAAGGCAGTGGATCCCTCTTCTCTTGAAGTCTCCATCTCGAAACTGGAAGTCAACGTTGCTGCGCTCAATACAGCAGCTACAGGATGAAGTTTACAGTCAGTATTACATGGGCTGAGTGCTCAAATGCCCTGTCTGGCCCGAGCATTTATGAACCTCGGTGTTTGTAAAGTACCTACAGATCCTTGAATAAAAGTTGGAAGTACAACGTATTTTATGGGCGAGCTCCGTCTGCCTCACGCGGAGGTGAGGAAAACCTCACGTGGCTGCGTGGTGAGCTCAGGTACAGCCACATTTCATTAAACTTATTACAACTTTCAGCCACGTGGGTGCCTAGACATAAATAAGCAAGGGCAGGCCAGCTTTACTAAAATACATATTTTTCTCACTCTGACAGGCATGCAAGGGGCCGCAACCGCCCTTGTCTCGAGGACAATTTTAACAGCAAGACCTTTCTCCTCAGGGGACTGCTCTCACTTTTTCATTTAGAAGAGGAGAAAAGAAACCCAATCCTAAACATATGATGATTTTATTATGTGAAACCCAATAGGAAATGAAGTAAGAATATCAGCCTGCTTTCAGTTTCCTAGCAAGGGATTTTGTTTTAAGTTGGAAGAGGGGCAGCTGTGTTGGACTCTCGTTTCCCTCCGCCTAAACATCAGGACCTCTTTAATTGTTGGGGGCCATTGGGTGAGTTGTGTGGTGCAAAGACAGAGAAGGCTTGATGGGAACTCCTGAGCTTTAACCCAGGCTCTGCTGGTTTGGAGAGGAAGATTTGGTTGAAGAAGCAGAGGATAAAGGACTGCAGCAGCTCCTGGTTGGGTCTTGGTGTGCACACAGGGATGCCTGAGTGTGTACGTGTGTGTGTGTGTGTGTGTGTGTGTGTGTGTCTGTGAGCACCATAAGCAAGCCAGCCAAATTCCATCTTCACGGACAGTTCAATGGAAAGTTAGCTCGAAAATGCAGTATATCATATTTCATGAATTTAATAGGGTTTTCATGATTTTACAAAGTGCTTCAACCAGACACTCATGGCTGGAGGCTGCACAGCAGGAGACCTAAAACACTGCATCTGTGTTTTTCAACTCTTGCCAGAATCCATTGAATTTGATCCGGAATGACTATGCATCTTTGGAATGTACATTCACTTTTCTCTTGCCTTATCCAAATAAAAGAGGGAGATGGGGGGGTTGGAGGGGAGGGAGAAAAGAGTCCTATGAGAATTCCATATGGAAACACTAAACTAGCATTATAAAGGATTTCCTATAAACAAAATTACGGTCACAAATTTTGGACTCGGACCACATTTGAAACAAAGGGCCCTTTGTCTCCCTCTTTTTAATATATTATTTTATCTATGTTAACACACACGTTTTTATTTTTTTTATGGCAATAGATAAACAGATGTACACATATACACTCATGCAAAAATGAATGTATATATTAGTTTGAGGTCCAGTTGCAATCTCTCTTTTAATTTTTTTTTCAATTGCAGAACTCCTAACAAGAGCAAACTTTAATCGTTCTGTGCACTAAATCCCTTGAAAATAAATATCCAGGGCAACTTCAAAAGCCCTTAATTAGAAGCACATGTGTGGTGTTACAAATTTCTGGCTGAGGCGGCTGAGTTGTAATTTAACGTTATGATCTGCCATAAATATTATCCATAATGAGCAGACTTCATGTTACACTTCTGTATGTCAGATAACTGCAATATTTTTTGTCTGCTTTTGTTCAGTCACTGAACCTTAAGTGAAGTTTAAAATTGAAAGAAAGGAAGAAAGAAAGAACCAGTTTTCCCACTGGGGAGCTGAATATTTCTGTCCTCCTAGCTGTAAAGAGAGCTATTGATTTTATTCTGTTTTCTTTGTTACAGTTTAAAAATGTGGTTAGCAGATAATAACTTGGAGATGATGGGGGAGGGGGAATGATAAGGATTGGAAGTTGGTGAGATGATGGGTTGTTTTCCAGAACTTTCTGATAGCAGCTTCCTGGGATATATGCTGTGTTCCCCTCTCCCAAAGCAAACTCCAAACCCCCATAAGCTCGTTTCTACATGAAAATCTAAACCATTTCTGCCCCTGTGCTGTACCTGAACCAAGTCTATCACACTGCAGAAACTTGATGGTGGAGGATAAAATTTTCTCTGTTAATTTTAGGCAGTTTATGAATTGGTTTTGCAGCCTTGGCACAGACTGAGCATGATTATATGTACGTGTGTGTGTGTGTATAGAGGGGGTAGTGAACCAGACAGTAAATTTACAGTGCAAATGTGCAGCTGTGGGGATTATGCACTGGTTGCCTAAATGTGTGTGAAAAAATGCATAACTAGCATGGGGCTGTAGAACAAGTCCACAGCCTCCTGACTCGTATAAAGAGGCAGTTTGGTTTGGACTTGGACCAGACACATGGGCCGCGTGTTCCTTGCCTCAGAAAGTGCCCTGGGACTCTGTACCTATTTAAAATGACAAGCCTTATCTGGTGTTTCTGACTTCAGGTACCTGAGTCCTGCCTGGGCAGGCTGTTCATGTGGCCACAGCCATGTCTTATTGTTCAGCCTGGAGAAGAGAAGGCTTCAGGGTGACCTTATTGCAGCCTTCAAGTACCTAAAGGAGCCACAGGAGGGCTGGAAAGGGACTTTGGACAAGGGATGGAGGGACAGGATAAGGGGGAATGGCTTCGCACTGAAAAAAGGCTGGGTTAGATGGGATATTGGGAAGGAATTCTTGGCTGTGAGGAGGGAGGCCCTGGCACAGGGTGCCCAGAGAAGCTGTGGCTGCCCCCGGATCCCTGGAAATGTTCCAGGCCAGGTTGGATGGGGTTTGGAGTAATCTGGGATAGTGGAAGGTGTCCCTGCCCATGGCAAGGGGTGGAACTGGATGAGCTTTAAGGTGCCTTCCTACCCAGACCATTCTGTGATGATTCTGTGACCCTTTTAGCCTGAGTGCAGGGCACAGGAGTGATGCTCTCTCCTGGGATATCTCTCCTAGACAGAAGACGTTGCATGTCCTCAGCCTACATTCCCTCCAGCAGAATGAGCATATCCTGCCTCTTCTCCTAGGCACACCAGCCTTTTCATTGGAGCTGCTTTTCTTCTTGATTAAAATAAAATAAAATAAAATAAAAAAAACACCAACAAAAGACTGCAAGAGTGAGTAAAAATCTCTCTCCAAGTGCCTGGGGTGGGGACGTGTCTCTGTTGACTGCAGCACCTCAACATAAAGTGTGGCCCTTGTGGCTACAGGCTCAAGGAGCAATTCAGAGCAGGGAAGAGTGGTGAGCAGAGACACAAGAGCTCCAAGCTGCAGGCACCACAGGCCCAGCTATACAGGAAATAGATGGCTGGAAGCAGCACACTCTCTGGGCATGGTAACTAGTGGTCAGATGGCTCTGTGGTATTGGTACCTGTCTGTTTGGTTTTGGCCAGGCTCTCTGGCTGCTGACACTGCTGCTAGGGAGAGACTGGGGTGCCTGGGGTTATAACTCCTCCCAGGAGATGTCAGGCTCTCGTAGGAACAGTACCAATTTTTGTGGCAGCAGGAGGAGCTGCAAATCCAATTCTCCGGGGTTTCCCCCACAAGGCTTTCTGTCTCAGCTCTGTCTCTCATTCTGAAAACGCCTGTATGCAATTTTTGCGTCTGCCTTTGCAGAGCCTTGAGCTGGATCACATCCTATCAGTTCTCACAGCTCATATCAGATACCGCAAGCTGCAAGCCAAGTTCATTCCCTGGGTTACCTCCCCTCAGCCCAGCTGAGTTCACAGAGATGGGTTTGTACACCTCTTTTCCCTCCTTAGGTAGTGCAGAGCAGAAGCAAGGCTGTAAACCTTCCAGGTGACAGGTTATCTCCAGAAAGGTTTGCCAAATTACTTTATAAACTTCAGATATGTAGGGCAGAAGATAAAAGCTGTAATGTTGCCCTTCAGAACCCCATGATGGATGTGTTGCTCAGTCTCTGACTGTGTTGGATGTATCTGACCAAATCTTTCATTGTGATGGCAGAAATAGAATACCTCTAATCTCCCCTTCCCCTTCCACTTCCATCTCTAGTTTCTGGGACCACAAGTGCCCAGACATGGAGAGTCTGTTGTCAAGATATTTCTACCAGAGATGATGGAAATGCCCATTTCTCTGTGACTTCCAGCATCAATCTGTAGGCTGGGAGGGTTCAGATAATGCTTGCAGACCTCCAGAGCTGTGAGTGTGTTTCTGAATACAATCAGCACTCAGAGTCACCTCCAGTAATGCTTTTAGAGGCACATCCAGTATTTTGGACTACCTACCAAACCAAATTTAAACCAAATATATTGCTGGAGAAAAGTTTTCCACTCCTGGTTTCAAAATTACATTTGGCACTTCACGGTTTGCTTCCAACCAAGGATCACCAAGTTATTTAGAAGTATGAATCATTTAGTGTTTCAGAGCAACCCCCTGAAGTCACCCACTGCCACCACCACACCTCTGTCTGACCACGGAGCCACAGGTGACTTTCCCAGCATGGACTGGAGCGATGTAACTCTGCTGGAAGTGGAACCTCTCTCCATTGTGATGTTATTTGCCATCAATTATTTGGGTGTGTGCCATTCTGGGTAAAATGGGGACTATCTGGCACACTCCTTCAAACATGAGCATAGGAAAGCTGTGTGTGAAAGATGCTAAGAGATACCTAAAGCAAAAAATCACTTTGTAATCAAGGCCAAACTCTAGTAGTAAGTTTGAGCCAAATTAGAGCTCAGATTTCATGTGGCTACACACTTTTTCATCTGCATTTCTTCGCCTCTCCATAGTTTACCCTGTTTGCCTCCTATAGCCTTGGGACAGCCTTCAAACCAAGAAGTCTGGTAATGATGGTAACGATAACTCTTCCTTTTGGCTGGCTTACATTCAACTTTTCTTAACTAAAGCACAGTTCCCTGTCACAGCCCAAAAAATTAATATCCAGACAAACACAGTAGAGTACAGCTTGTCTGATCAGCTGTCCCGGACCCACGGAGGTCAGTAGTGCCCCTCAAGCTGCTAAACCACGGCCGTGTGAGGGGCAGAGGTCACCCGTGTGCGGGTCCGGGGCCGGGTGATGCGCTCAGGACAGATGCAGGGACCTGCTGCCCCGGCCGCTCATTTTTCAGGACGTCGATAGGTGGAGCTGAAGAAACAACGCAGAGAGTGCGACTGAAGGCATACATGGGTGTGATTGCTGTTTTTAGTGTGCTGGGAAGGCACTGCACTCGTGAAATGACAGAAGTGTAGCTGCGCAGTGAAGGGAGGGCATGAGGGACACAAGGCTGCTGCAGAGAACGATGGAGGAGAGACGGAAAAGGAATGGAGGGCAGAGAAACCTACATCTGGGACAAAATACCTTTTCTCTTTTCTACAGGCCTCTCCAGGGTATATTCTGCATCTGATTCAACTTCTACACATACAGCATCAAAATAGACTTTATTTTTCCTGTTAAATCTTGCAGAGAATGAATTCCAGCATATGATTTTGCATATCTAGCTTGGATTAGGCAACCACTAAAATGTTTTGTGCATCAGAGATGTCCAGCTTGAGATGATCTAGAACTCAGTTGAGGCAGATCAGGTACACTTAAACTGTCCCTCTGCCTAAATAAATCACTTTGTGAAAGAATCCTTAGTAGTCAGTGTAAATAAGGATTCTCATGTCATGGTTTGCTTAGTCTGCTAATCAAAACATGTAGCTCTGAGCACTTACCATTTAGTGCAGCTTATGAAAATCAAGCGTCATTATTGCTGTCTGATACATTATCACCAGCAGCCATATAATGGGCAAAATGTTCCTGGGTTGGAATGAGTGCAATTTATGATTCTAAATTGTTATGTATAAAGAAAGAAGAGTGCAGCTGGATATTCATTAGACACATTCAATTTAATGTATTGAAAACAGTAAAGAATATGTTTTAATTAATAAGCCAAGTGCACATGGCAATGGAATCTGTAAAGAGAGCCCACAGAGCTCTGCAGCTCCTACTGGGAAGTGAAATGCCAAAGCTGCTCCTTTCTCTAGAGTGAGGTGACCTGTATTCACCTGCTTTGGTTGTCTTAGCTTTATTGCCACACTTAGAGGATTTTGCCCCTCAGACCCATCAGTGATGCAAAAGACATCAGATGTTTTTATGCACCTCAGTGTTTGGACTTCCAGTTTGAAAATCAGTTTCAGGAGGAAGATAGCTAGCATATTCCAAAAATGAGGGCCTCTGGTCAGATTGCTTTCAGAAAGGGCACTTAAGAAGGGTTAAAAAAGACATTAAAAACATTGCAAGTGTTTCTTCTGTACTGCAGTGTTGGAAGGAATGAATAGGAAAAAACAGGACATCTTCAACAACTGTGAAGTTCATGTCCCTAGATGACCTCCAAAATCCAAACTTCATCACTGACATTTCCCCTAAGGGTTTGAAAATGTACTGAAGATATCAACCGAATGATCTATTTCTTGTGAGGTCTTCTTACGAAGACCCAAAAATAGAAAAGCAGTAGCATGAACAATTATTAAAGTTTCTCTTTGGAATGGAACTTTCATTCTAGCTCAAAAATCTTGTTGAAGAAATTTTTTGGCACCTGACATTTACCAGGTTTGTTAGAAGCCAGGAAGTGAATCACCTTGGAAAATCTGAACAAAATTTTCTTGGCTGCCGTCATACAAAGGCAGATGAAATGTATTTCCAAAATATAAGAACTTTTTAATGTGATTGTTAATTCATACCAGCTAGCTCAAAATAAGCCAATATTTGCAGTTTGTAATTTAAATGGAATCTTTTTGACTCTCATTCCATTGATAATTTGTTATTTGATAGAGAGGGATGGGGGATGAGTTACAGTGTTATACTATTTATATTCATCCCTACTAAGGGCCTTTCCTAAAAAAAATCCACAAGTCAGATGTGACCATTGCCAGCCAAAACTGGGATCTCTCACTGCCAGGGCCCACTGAGTGGGGTCATAAACATCCCCTCAGGGACTGACTGTGAAAGGTAAATCCATTTCTCCTGAAACGCTGTGGGTTACACCACTCATGGAGTCCATGCTGAAGGGAATAACCTCGATGCCCATGCCCTGCTTAACCTTTTGGCGATTAAACCATGTCAAGAGAAGCTCAACATGACCCATCAATGTGCACTTGAACTCCCAAAGCCAACTGTGCCCTGGGCTGAGCCCCAGACTGGGGGCAGCAGGGGAGGGGGGATTCTGCCCCTCTGCCCCTGTGCTCAGGTGAGACCCCACCTGCAGAGCTGCCCCAGCCCTGGGGAACAACAGCACAAGCACCTGGAGCTGCTGCAGCCAGTCCAGAGGAGGCCACCGAGATGCTCCCAGGCCTGGAGCCCCTCTGCTCTGGAGCCAGCCTGGGGCAGCTGGGGGTGTTCAGCTGCACAAGAGAAGGCTCCAGGGAGACCTGAGAGCCCCTGGCAGTGCCTAAAGGGGCTCCAGGAGAGCTGCAGAGGGACTTGGGCCAAGGCATGGAGGGACAGGACACAGGGAATGGCTTCCCAGTGTCAGAGGGCAGGGTTAGATGGGATATTGGGAAGGAATTCCTGTCTGTGAGGGTGGGGAGGCCCTGGCACAAGTTTTCCAGAGAAGCTGTGGCTGCCTCTGGATCCCTGGCAGTGTCCCAGGCCAGGTTGGATGGGGCTTGGAGCAACCTGGGCTGGTGGATGGTGTCCTAATCCCAACCATTCTGTGATTCTAAGGAGGGAATTCCAAGCAGAAGCTCTGCTACCACAGGCAATGTGTGCACACAACTCTCCCTTCTCCACGTAGTAATTGCAGTGAGAAGTGGTGGCTTTTTAGTTACAATACAGCCCTTGTACCACCCCATCTTCCCAGATATCCTGTAATGAACTAAATAGGTGTTCATCTGGAGAAGCAATTGCTCCTTACAACACCCTGAAAGCGACCCTTGAGGGTGTCTGAACTAGAGGGTGGGCTGAGAGCCTTCCTATAGCCTTGACGTGTTCACAGCGCTGCAAACCCATGACAAGGATCCTGCGCCCGGTGTTGTGTCTGCCAGGGTGTCCTCCAGTGAAGGTGTGGGGTTGGCTGTGCTTCCCTGCACAGCTGAGAAACTACTTTGAAAGGCAGCTGGGAAGAAATCACCTTCTCTGCAAATTAAATGAATTTCTGGCCTGAATGGAAGCGTCTGGCCTTGCAGAGAGGTGAACAGCACACTCAGATGAGAGACTTCCATGGGCCGGAAGAAACACCCCTCCACACACACTCAGGGAGCCTGAACTCACCAGGGAAATGTGGGATGATCTTGTCCTCTTGCAGAGTCAAGCCTCTCTGCTTCAGCCTGCAGAGTGTTGGTAACTGGGGATGGCTCCTGGGCACGTCTTCCTAAAGCAAAGAGATACAGGAGTCTGAAATGTTGGACAGCCATAGAGCAAGAGAGACTGTAGGATCATAACGTCAGAGAAGGGTTTGTGTTGGAGGGACCTTAAAGAGCATCCAGTTCCAAACCCCCCTGCCATGGGCAAGGACACCTTCCACTATCCCAGGTTGCTCCAAGCCCCGTCCAACCTGGCCTTGGTCACTTCCAGGGATGGGGCAGCCACAGCTGCTCTGGGCACCCTGTGCCAGGGCCTCACCAAGCTCATAGGGAAGAATTTCTTTCTGATATCCCATCTAACACTACTACTCTCTGGGCACTGGGAAGCCATTCCCCCTTGTCCTGTCCCTACAGGCCCTTGTAAATAGTCTTTCTCCATCTTTTTGTTGTTCCCTTCAGGTATTAAGGACCTCAATTAGGTCACACCAAAGCTCCCTCTTCTCCAGGCTGAACAATCCCAATTTTCTCAGCCTTTCCTCCCAGCAAAGCTGCTTCATCTCTCTGATCATCTCCGTGGCCTCCTCTGGACTGGCTGCAGCAGCTCCAGGTGCTTGTGCTGTTGTTCCCCAGGGCTGGGGCAGCTCTGCAGGTGGGGTCTCACCTGAGCACAGGGGCAGAGGGGCAGAATCCCCCCTCCCCTGCTGCCCACACTGGGGCTCAGCCCAGGGCAGGGGCGGTTCAGGGCTGGGGCAGGTCCAACTCTCACCCACAGCACTCCCAGGTCCTTCTCCCAGGGCTGCCGCCTCTGCTCATCCCTATCCTGGACTGATCCCGGGGATTGCCCTGACCCAGACGCAGCTCCAGCACTCGGCCCTGTTAAACCTCAGAGGTTCTCATGGGCCACTTCTCCAGCCTGTCCAGGTCCCTCTGGATGTCATCCCATCCTCCAGGTGTGTCAACTGCACCTCTCAGCTTGGTGTCGTCTGCAAATTTACTGAGGATGCCCCCGATCCCTCTGTGTCATTAATGATGATATTCAATAACACTGGTGCCCATATGGAGCCCTGAGGGACACCACCTGTCCCTGATGTCCAGTGGGACTCTGAGCCATTGACCACAACCCTCTGGATGCCACCATCCAACCAGTTCCTAACCCATCTAATAGTTCTCCCATCAAATCCATCTCAATTTAGAGAGAAAGATGATGTGGGAGACGGTGTCAAAGGCTTTACGGGACATCAGTAAATAAAAGGTGAACGTGTTTATAGGGCAACACACCAACAACTTGTCTAGGTGTAAAAAAGCTTTGAGAAGCACCAGGGGCTCATAGGATAAAGGACCCTGTTGCTGGGACCACTGTGAGCATGTGGCAGGTCCATCCCTAGGGGGTGAGCAGAAAGCAGCTCCTTTCTGCTGTGCTTTGAAAAGATTTCCCAGAGTCAATACAAAGACAGACCCCTTGGTGCCTTTCCTCGTGTACAACACACCCGGCCTGCGCTCAGAGGAGCTGTGGATTGCTGACCCAGATGCTCACCACTCACATTTCAGCACAATGAAACAGACATATGCTTGTGTAAGGAGTTTCTTTGCATAGAAGGCCCAGAAGAGTCACCGATCTAAAAAGTCTGTAAAAGGCTTTTTTTTTCCTTTTGCTGTCAAAACCTGATGATTTTTGGAAACTACGGTTTTAATGGAAGAAGTGTCATCTTTGCTAATATCTTCAACGAAAGATGTAAGTGGGAACAAGCTGTTCCATGAGCAGCAGAGTTAACAAAACCGTGTTTCTTGTGGATGTGTGTCTCAGGTTTGAACTTTCTGGTTAAACTAGGGTGCCAATTTAAGATTTTCCCATAGCTGTGATATGAATAATGTCTCCGCCCAACACAGATTCTCCACACTCCGATAAAGGGTAACTGGAGCCTCTCTTATTCTGTCTGGTGCAACTAATCAAGTCCCTGTCTTCCCCCAGGCTGTAAATTTTCACGAAACATGTACAATTCTAACAGATTTTGTTGAAACAGGTTCAAAAGTTGTCAGGGGGACATGAAGAGATGAGATGATACACACAAAAGTTGGATCATGTAAGCCCTTGTTTTCTTTGGAAACCAGGGTAGAAACATTCTCCACGGGCAGCTTGTAATGCAGAAAATGGCTATTTATGGAAATCTTTACACTCTTTTCTAACTTATAAAGGGATAAGATAGAAAGGGATGTGGCTTGGCTTCTCTCCTCTGTATTATTTATGATGTATAGGAGAAGGAGTGTATAGAGGTAACCTACAAGGGTTTTTCAGCAATTGTCCCTCTTACAGGTTTTCTAAATTCTTGTTGTGCATCCTTTTGACAAACAGAACCTCAACAATAGGCTTTCACATTTTAAATTCTAGTATTCACTGCTTGTCCTTGCTGAGACTTCCAGTGAATAATCTTTGAGCTGTTTCGCAAAGACTGTGTGAATCAGTTCGAGTGCCAGTATTTAAATTTTAAGACAGGTTTTCTGAAGACCAAAGGTTAAGCACTGGTGTTATATAAACACTTAACAAAAGTTCCCCTTTCAGATACTTTTCTTTTTCTTATCTTACATTTTAGTAGACTGTCTGTCGTCAGACAGTACTTTAGACTAGACATAACAAAAATAGAAAATAAGCTATTTTAAAGAATCCATCATTTTTCTATCTTTATATAAGATAGAAACATCAATGATGTTTTCCCACTCACATGTCCTCTTTCTTACCTGAAGGAATGGTGGAAGACTTTGGATGACCCACCCCTGGAAACATCCAAGGCCAGGTTGGACGGGGTTTGGAGCAGCCAGGGACAGTGGAAGCTGCCCCTTCCCATGGCAGGGGTGGAAGTGGATGATCTTTAAGGTCCCTTCCATCCCAAACCATTCTGTAATTCTATAATAAAGTTTGAATATATCATCTCAAGACAATATCCGCTCAAAGCCTGGTTAGATTTATTTTTCTCTTCATGTCTCTCTTCACTAATTCAAGACTGAGAAGTGATAAAAAGATCACTGTTTTGATTTTAAACAGGCCACTCTTCTTAGGAGCTGGACCTCAAAGCTCCATGTGTCCTGGGTGCACTGCAAAGCACAAACCTACTCCTTATAATTTCCGCTCTTTTGATTTTCAGAGAGTGTTTTTTTTTAGCCAGTCCTTGTTGTGGCCAGTACCAATGACAAGGGAAATATTTATAGTGCTGAAATCAAAGGGGCACAAGGCAGTGCTAACAGCGCTCCATCACTTCCTTTTTCAAGGGAGGGACGTAGCTGCAGACTTAAAGATCAGTCATCATGATAGGAATATTTATCTCTTGGAAAGCCTTTGTGTTACAACTGCAGGGCAGTGAAATGAGCACTGGGTTTTTTGCATGATTCACAGTTTTTCATTATCCAGTTGGAACATTGCTGGTTCAATCAGCACACTGTTCTTTTGATGGAGACAGTGGTGCACAGGGCTGTTCCTCAGGCATCTTCACCCGCTGTTTCTTGTTCTGCCCGTGCACTCAACCTTTCATTTACTTATTTTATTTCTTTTCACACACTGCCTATTTTTGTGGTTCATGATGGATTTTACACAACAATTCAGAGGGTCAGCTGAGATCTGTAGGTACCCACAGCTCTCGTGCTTCACTGTATGTCCTCAATGGCTTCAGGCTCTGAACCTAAAACCAGAGGATCAGCTTCATCAGTCCCTAAGCTCCTCTAAATCTGGGTGAGTGTTTGTCTCAGGCCACCCATATCAGGAGAATGACAAAGGCAGGGCAGGAGAGTTTGACATGAGTTGGGGTGGAAAAGCTCTGGAAAATGTGGGAGATGCAGGCAGGAACTGCAATGTGGGTTGTCACCTTACACTGAAATGTTCAAAGGTGCAAAATCTGCAGGGCCGTATCAACTTTTACTTCTTGTCTCTCATTTTCCTCCTGCCCTCCTGCAGCAACAACCTGCCCCGGGGAGCTGCCTCTTTTGCCTGTGCAGGGAGCTGGCCCAGGCTGCACCACCTGGCCATGGCTGTTTCCTCTTGCCTCTGCTCTGGCTGCTGAAAACCTGGCAGCAGCTCCATGGAGTGATGGGAGCCTGACAGAGGGGATGTGAATAGCTTGCTCTTGATTGACAGCCCCTCCATAGAGTAGTCTGTCAGATTAATTATCTGTACTTCAGAAATCCCTGGAGATCCCATCACCATTTCACAGGGTGCTGTAGAAACACATCATGAAGTTCCAGCCCCCTTTCCCTGAAAAGGCAATCTGTCTCTGTGATAAGAGGCAGCAGGTGGAATCAGCTTGTGGACGGCAGTAAGGAAAGAAAAAGGGTTTGAAGGGTTTGGGAAATACACAGGCAGCACAAAGTGGTCTTTCCCTTTGGCTAATGGCATCAGTGTTTCCAGAGTGTCCTCTGAAAGTAGTGGTCTCCAGTAGCTGACCACCAGCCTGGGTCTTGTTCCCTATCCGGATGGGTGTGCTCCAGCCACAAGGTAGCAGAGAGCATCATGTTGGATGAAGACCCAGAAATTTGGGTTCCAGTGCTTGAACCTGCAGATGTTCACTCTGTTGATAAAGAAATAAGGCTAAGATGATTTATTATTATTATTATTATTATTTCCAAAGCAGCTGTCAAAGCGAATTTGAGAAAAGGGACTTTTAAGTAGTGCTTACATGAGGAATTACTAATGGAAAATTCCTCCTCTGAACTTTTCCAATTTCATTAACAAAGGAATGTTTATAAAGCAAAGCCCTGTGCTAGGCACTGACATTTCTAAGTTTGAAATTGCTCTTGTAGCAGTTGAAATGAAGTTCATGCATCAGTTTGTGAGCAGGTAGTACATCCGGGTGGGACAAGGACCTACTTGTGGCAATCAAGAGAGAAAAATATTCCTTGTGAGACAATGGGGCAAGCACTGAGACTATGAGTGAAAGCATCTGAGACAGCCTGGTGAAAGCAGTTCCTTGATCAGACTATTTTCTAAAGTCACCATTACTTAAAAAAAGTAAATAATTATTTGTATCTTGAGCAAATATTGGCAATCTCTAAAAGAGAGATGAATCATATAATGATAGAATCATGGAATGGTTTGGGCTGGTAGGGATCTTTAAAAGGGAAGGGGTCTTTAAAGATAATTCATTTCCAAGCCCTTTTCCACGAGCAGGGACACCTTCCACTAGACCAGGCGCCTCCAAGCCCCATCCAACCTGGCCTTGGACACTTCCAGGGATGGGGCAGCCACAGCTGCTCTGGGCAACCTGTGCCAGGGCCTCCCCACCCTCACAAGGAAGAATTTCATCCTAATATCAATCTAACCCTGTCCCCTGACAGTGTTTCCTCTTGTCATCTCCCCTCCTACTACCACTCCACGAACTTTCCCAAGTCCTTCTCCGTCTCCCTCTCTCATGTGGTTTATGGACTGCCAGTGCACTTCGATGGATCATATTGAGCTTCTCATCCCTCGGCACTCCCAAGTCCCTCATCTCAGAGATTCTCTTAATCCATTCTCTGTCCAGCCTATGCCTGTGTTTTGGATTGCCCCAGACCAGTTGCAGAACCTTGCACATGGCCTTGTTGAATTTTGTCAGGTTCACACAAGTCCAGCTCTCAGGGCTGCCGAGCACCATGAATGTCCCATTGTTTGTTACCAGTAACTACTCAATGTCTGCCTTGAGGCAGAGGTTTCTTATGCAGAGACCAGATTCCTGATAGACTTTCTGGCCCATAATTGCATCCTCATTAAAGCTAGGCTACCATCATCTTTGTTCTCTTTTGTTTTCTTGCTTTTTGTATTTCAGCCAATGCTGAAAACCCCTGCTCTCCCTATATCCTTCTAAACTATATTGTTCCCAAAGCCACCTAGCTTTAAGGACCATCCTGTGTCATTCATGGGCTCATGATCTCTAAGGTGTAGGTTGAAAGTTTTCTTTTATAAAGTACCACGTGCTACTCCTGGAACTGATCAGTGATTTGAACTTCCACTTCAACTTTCACTGAAGGGTGATGAGAACATTCTGCAAACACAAGGACTCCTGTGCCCATTTTGCTAATGGATCATAAAGGCTCAATGTGGCCACATGTCAATGGTGTCAAACACAGAAGCATCACCTTTCAGTCTAGAATTTCCAGATATTTCTGGTCTCTGTCATTTATCAGCTTCTAAAACTCATCTCTGCAAAGCATACTCAAATTTAACAAGAAGTGAAGAACTGGAATACCTCATTTATTACAAAGAAATTCTTTACTGTGGGGGTGGTGAGGGCCTGGCACAGGGTGCCCAGAGAAGCTGTGGCTGCCCCATCCCTGGAAGTGTCCAAGGCCAGGCTGGACAGGACTTGGGGTAACCTGGTCTAGTGGAAGGTGTCCCTGCCCATGGCATGAGGTGAAATAGGATGAGCTTTAAGGTCTCTTCCAAACCCTTCTGTGATTCTATGATTTTATAACTGTGGGCCATTTTGATTGAGATTTGGTGTGGAACACACAGTACCTGCGATTTCTAGTAGAAATGGAATAACAGTCATGAGAGTAAGAACATTTGGCAAAGTTTTTGTTCATAGCACTTGTAGAAAAAGGCAGGCAAGGATCTCCTAGCCTGAAAAGCTGATAAATAGGCTTGAAGGAAAGAAAATTTCTCAATGTCACCTTCCTGAGAGAAACTTCTGAGACCCCAAATATAGCTTCCCTGATGCTAATGCTATGCAGAAAGGAAGCTTGGGCTATGTCACCAAGGTACTCAGCAGTTACGAGGTGTATATTTTAAAAGATCATGTGAGGAATTAAGCATGAAGATGGCATTTAATTATACATTTATGCACTTGCCTTTTTTTTTTTTTTTTTTTAAGCAGACTCTTTGCTGAGCATTTACTTCTCTGAGTTAATGACAATAATTACATGAAAATCCATTCGGGCTTCTCAAGATGCTGAATTTGCAAACTGGCAATACAAATACTTTAATACTCATTTAAATACACTGTAATTGCACTTGATTCTAAGTAGTGGCTTTTTAAAAGCCATGCCATTTGTAAACATTAGATGTCCCCCTCCCCACCCTCACTTTAACATCACTCCTTAGTGTATCTGGTTGATGTCAGTCTTGATAAATTATTCTGCTGAAAGAGCTGACCATAAAGAATAACATGTTCCATTAAAAATTAATATATTCCCATGCCACAGGTCCTCATGTAAGCGCAATACAATGGTCTGTATTGTCTGTCTGTCAGCAGATCCATGTCTGATTTGTGGTTTACCTAGATCCTACAAAGTCCTGAGAAAATTACAGTTTTGATACCTGTCATTCATTAGTAATATTTATATTGCTAGCGTATTACAATGTTTGCACACTGGCAAGTGACACCTGCAGTCTGGTTAGCTGTCAGCCAGGCTCACAACATGAAAGAAAAGAAATGTCTTTTCCTTGTTATTGAATGCAAGGACCAAATTTTTGCTGCCTTTCCCTCAGCGCTCGGTTTTCCGAAGGGATTTCAAACAGCTCTCTGGTGGTTTGGTTTAGGATGGGCACAGCTTTCTGCAGCCCTGGGGAAAGCTGGAGCAGCAGAAACAAAGCCATCAAGCCCAATTACCTACACTGCAGGTCCTGATTCACATCTGTCTGCTCAGAAACTCACTGGGTATCATGCCAAAAGTAGTTTGAGCTTCTCCTCTCGTCTTCCTTTTGCCATGATGGACATGTCAGGACCTAATATCCTGTGTGCACAGGAAGATGTCCTCCCTTCCAGACTGAATGCAGCCTTGGAAATTTTAAACTTCTCCTTTTTTGGCAATATTTTTCTTTCCTTTATATTGCTTTTCTGTGTACCTAATTATTGTAAATGTAGATGACTGTTTTATTGCATATTTTCAGGGAACATTTTTTTGCTTATGTACACATTGTCTGTGTACATGTTTTGTGCCAACTGTTTAAAAAAAAAGCGTTTTCCTTCTCCTTTGCATTTCAACCTGTTCAGAAAAGTCTGATGGAGGAATGATGTTTCACCTGTGGAAGTGGCTTTGCTCAAGCGCTAGTACTTTGCAAAACTTACGTAGTATTAAGGAGGTTTTGTTTCAGAATGGTACCAAACCAAGGTCCTATGAAGTCTTTACCAATTTATTTGATTATTCTTTGTTTTGATTTTTCTGGTTTTGTGTTGGATGACAATAATGAAAAAACCCAAGAGAATGTGACTCAAAACACTTCATTTTGTAGGAAACGGGTTTTTCATTATTTCTGTGAGGCTGTTCCCAAATGGAATGAAGACAGCTGCTGAGAAATTAAACATTTTGCAACTTACCTACTGTAGAAAGAGAAAAGTGAGAGCTATCTATGGGGTCAGGCCAAATATTAAAAGAGATCTTGTAATGAAAATCTTCTAAAGATAAAGTTGAATCTCAGTCGGCCCAAGGATCCAATATTTTCCATTCTATTATGGTAATAGATACGGGAGTGAAATATCTTTCTCTCTTTCTCTTTCCCCCTTTTTTTCTCCCTTCTCTTTTCCCTTTTCCTTTCCCACATAGGATTTGTTGCTTTCAGGGATCACTAGCCCCTTCACTTGGATAGTGTCCTGGACTTTCATTCTGACTGCATATTTAATATGAGCGCAAATCAGAGTTTGTAGTCAGCCTTGCTCACATGAGGCTGAAGATCCATCAAATATTTTGTTGGTAGAAAATGCACTCTCTGTATAATTAAAATGCCCCAAAATTTCTTGTTGTGTGAGGCAGCTGAAACCAATACAGTTTCAAAATTCTGTTTAAGATTAATCTAAAGAAATCTGTTTTGCAATGAGAGTAAGCAAAAATATGTGTTGTGTGGAAAATTTTGCCCAACAATCTACCAACCCTTGCACATATCTCAGTGTTTTTGTTGAAGTTCATCTGCCCAAACTCAGGGACCTCTAAGGGAGATTTGAGGAGGTCATCCAATGACTGAAGAACTATCCTTGGTGGTAGAGGTATCAATAAGTTGTGTTAGAAGACATATTCTTAAATCCTGATTTGCATAACTGCATGGCCGTTGTGTATCTGTTGTAAATACATAAAATAAAAATTCCATGTACACCTTCTGTTAATAGTTACTGCAGTTTTGCTCAGAACCTCATTCCCCTGTGGATGTTTATGTATGTGCACCACACACCCAGAAAAGTGTCCAAATATTCCTATGCCCCACATTTCCCATTCTTTCTTCTGACAAGAGGGTTTTCTGAAAGACTGGTTATTTTAGCACTGATGTGACATGCTGATACCCCACATACTGAGAAGAATGAAAGGATCTGCTTTTCAGTGAGAACTCTTTTGGTAAACTCACATGCTCGAATGATTAAACCCAAGGATTAAAATATCTTTTACAATGTGTAATTTTTTTCCTTTCTCTCAATAACTTTAACACAGGAAGGGAGGACAGAGGCAGAGAGAGAAATAAGCTTATATTCTTAACTTTCTTAACCCATATTCCATTCCAGAACTATAAGATGTGATAAAGATAGGTAAGCAGATTAATTTAGCAGACTTCCAGACTTCTGAAGCAAAAGAGGGAGGTAGAAACATTTTATCATTTCTGACATATGGAGCATGTAGTTCTGACTGCAATATGGAATGGATGATCAAAGTCATGTTTTCAATAGATTCTAGGAACATTTTTAGCCTTAAAGTCATTAGTAAACTTCAATTTAGGAGCTGAACCCTAAAACCTTAATTTGGACAAAGCACTCCTACTTGGGAGCATAGCAACTCACTCACAGGTCAAAATTTAATATAATTCTTGAACCAGGCAGCTCAATGTCTTGGAGAAAATGACTAAAAAATACTTAGAAAATACCTTCAAGGGATGAGGACGAAATTGAGAGCTAAGCACAGGAAAAATAAGAACTAGGGCTTTCAAAGAAAATTGAAGCTTTGGAGAGCCTTCAACTATTTTGATTTATATTTAAACATTTTAGAGATTGGAGCTTTGATTAGCTGAGACCCTCTCCAATTCCCCTTCAGCTCTGATTTATGGGCAGGCTGAATCTCAGTAAAATGAAAGCTAAATGAGGTGTTCTTTAAAATTACCTTTGAACACTTAAAGAAGGTAAGGAAGAGGGCAACTTGGTTGGGGCTTACATGAAGGGGAATGGGATATGAGGGTGAGTGTTTTTAGGAGCTGAAGTATTTTGAATACTGGAGAGAGGGAAGGAGCAGAAAGAACAGGGTGTTTCTAATTGCTACATGTGATAGCAGTTATATATACACCACTTTTGACTGAGAGATGCATGAAACTAGACTTGTTAGCACAAACAAGGCTGTTTGTGCATATGTAAGATGGAATTTGATGGGGGTTTTTATGGGGGCTTTTTCTGTTGGGAAGAAATTATTTTCTCTATTTACAGAAGAAATGGCTTTCTCATTTTTGTGTTTACAATTGATTGTCTCAGCCTATCCAAGGTTATTCTGATAGAAATTTTGTAGCTCCCAGGAAGCAGCTAGACATCTCCAGGTGAAGGGGTGATTCGTGGTGAATGACCCCACTGGCTCAGCTTAGAATCATAGAATGGTTTGGGTTGGAAGGGAACTTAAGGATAATTTTGTTCCAAGCTCTCTGCCATGGGCAGGGACACCTTCCACTATCCCAGGTTGCTCCAAGCCCTGTCCAGCCCGCCCTTGGTCACTTCCAGGGATGGGTCAGCCACAGCTTCTCTGGGCAACATGTGCCAGGGCCTCACCACCCTCACAGACAAGAATTCCTTCCCAATATCCCATCTAATCCAGCCTTTTTTCGATGTGAAGCCATTCCCCCTTGTCCTGTCCCTCCATGCCTTGTCCCAGGCTCCTCTCCAGCTTTCCTAGAGCTCCTTAAGGTATTTTCTACTCCAGGTTGAACAACCCCAACAATCTCAACCTGTCTTCCCAAGAGAGGTGCTCCAGCCCTCTGATAATTTTTGTGGCAATCATCTCGGACTAGCATCCTTTCATCATACGGTGGATACAGAAAGTTCTGTACATGACCATGGTCTTCCCAGTCCTCCCCAGTTTTTGCTTTTCATGTTGCCATTCTATCTAATAGAGAAGAAACACACTAGCACTGGCATTATCAGAAGCCAGCCAGAGATGGATAAAAGTGCCCCTTAAGGCAGTATCCAGGTCTACAAATGTTCTCAGCCCTGCTCTCCTCACAGCTGCTGGCGTAGGAACTGTCTCTGCTCAAGGATGTGCACGGTGTGACAGCGGCACACAAGGGGTCAGAGTCCCACCCCACCACGCTGCTGCAGTTGTCTCATCCCTGCAAGAAAAATATCAGGTGCAGAGGAAATTGCACATGACAATTGTTTGAAAACATGTCTCTTAAATGAAGTAAGGAATGTGTCATAAGCAGATGATCCCTGTGAGAGTGGTAGCTGCCAAAATCATGAGTTAGGTCATGATGTTTGTGGAAGATTTTAATACTTTGCAGCTGGAATGTGCCTGTAATGACGTATTCCCACCCCACATTCTTGCTGAGTTCGAAGGCATGGATACAAATGATTACTGACTGGCTCAAAACCTTCCTTGCAGATACTGTGGATTTGTTTCTTGACAGCCTTTATCATGGCAAGACAAACTGTTGAAGTATTACGAGTGCAAAAGATTGAGTCTGACTGTGGGGGAATGTTTAAGTTTTCCTAGTTAGTTAAACAGCCCTAGGGCATCTTGGATTGGGTTCAGCTTCGTAGCTTGGACACAGATCTCAGTTATCCTCTATTCTTGGCACTGGTCTTTGCTTGCCTGACAGCCTAGTGATGGGAATCCAGGATCTTCGACTATATAAATCTGTTCCCGCATAGGTGTCACCTCATTCCGCAGTTGCGTGCTCAGCACTCAAACATTTCCCCTGGTCGTTTCCCACTGACAACTGTTTCTTCCCAGCGGGGAGCAGATGAGCCATGGCAAGCCATTATCACTCCTCTAAGACGATGTTGAGTCAGCTTCGACATCAGTCCCGAAGATAACTGCGGCCTTGTGCAGTCAGTGGCTTGGATCTTTTCCTGTTTGCCAGGATATTGTCCCAGCAAGGCTGTCTCACCCTTATCAGCGCGAATAGCTCACATACGTACCCTGGAACGTGCACATGGGTGAGTAGAGGCCTTCTTGTGATGTCTCTTGCGCTCCTTGTAGGGCTTTTATTCCAGACACATGCAACAATTTTGCTGCCAGTGATGTGGCTGTTCGCAGCCAGTTTGAGAGAGCCACTGTGCACTGAGGATCATAGTTACTATTTTTGTAACTACTGGCATCAACTAATGACTTAAATGGTGTTGCTTCTGGAATTAGCCAGATCCCACAGTTTTTCATCTTTATTCTTGAGACATTTGGCTTCCCCTGTCTCCCTAATCGCTTTCTTATGCGTTAAGTCAGGGTTGAGCCTTTCTGACGCAGAGCACTCGTTCATGCACAAACCATAAAGTCACACAGAGTTTCATCATGCTTGAGACAGAGAAATGGCAGCTTCTTAGGAGAATTGCATTGGGACTGGAACCTCAGTGCAAAAGTTCCCCCTCTCCACAACTCCTGAGAGACAGCGAAGGCCCTAAGAAGGTCACCAGAGCTTCTTGCCTGCCTGAATAAGACCCATGGCTGAACCAAAGAAGGAGCTGGAGCAGAGGAAAGAGATCTGTGCAGGCATGCAATATGCAGTCACAGCAGACGAGGCTGCTAGTCCTGCTGTCTCTGAGTGGCAGGTGCCATTGGTGTTTCCTTTGCAAACATCTCAGTATTGGTGATGTCCTGTGGCTGGTCCCAAAGGGGCTGCTGCCAATCCCAGGGAGCACATTGCAAGTGGTGATGGGGCTGCCTGCAAATGGCAACACACAGACATCCCCACGATGATGTTCCCTGTCTGCCACCCACTATCGTGCACAGAGACTAAACAGATGTCTCACTTCTCCAAAAAAATTGGATTGCTTATTTCTTTGCAAAGATAGAACAGGCAATAAAAGGATTGCAAAGACAGGATGGACACCACCAATCTGTGGCTGGAGAGTAGGAACTGGAGGTATTTTATGGCTTAAGTCATCATGCCACAAGCACTCCTGAAGGATAAATGGGAAAAAAGTAATGTTAAGGAGTGGTTCTGAAGCAGTTCAGAGGTTTTAAGAAGGAGAAAGTTGTGCATTTCCTTGTCCGTCAGGTCCATAACTAGCCTTGGCTGTCTGCACTGATTCTCACTTAGCTAACACCCATGCAGCAAACAATTTGGCGATGTTTAAAACCACCCCTGTTCAGCAAAGCACAGAGGCAAGTGTTCCATATGAAATATGTACTGAAATCCTTCTCCCAGGAGTCTCTTTGCCAACCTGACCTCTGCATCCAAATTCTAGCCTAAACTGAACTGATGGAGGAGGTTTGGCCGAAGGATGTTGCTCAGAGTGGTATCACAGTTTGAATGTGCACAACAACTGAAATTTGAACATAGGGGCTAAACCTAATCTCTGATACAGGTGCAAAATCACCATCCTTCTTCAGCTATGGAAACCACCTTTGCTGGAGCTTTACCAGCCAGGATTTCTGACTAGTTTTATGCAGGAAAAAACAGAGTGATTTCTAAGGATCTCTACTGCATTCACACTAAGTTAACATAATGGAGGTTGTTCAATTGAAAAAAAAGAGAGACACCTCATATCTGGTCCCAGGTTTAATTTCAGATATATGCTGTCTGAAGCTGGAATGTCTGAGTGTGTGGAACAAGGCTGCTATTGCAGCTTGTCACTGCCTGGGTAGCGAGGGACAAAGAGAGTACATGAAATGGATGTATGCAGGCACAAAATCTGAATGCTTACACTTTTGCAAAGGTGCAAGAGTTTAATCAGTGTAAATTGCTGTGGGAGTACCAAGTCTAAAATAACTGAAAATTGATTTCCACTTTGAAAATATCCTGGTGAACTGACAATTATTTTTGAACAGCTCCATGACTATTGAAGTCCAAGGAAGTCTTGCCACTGATTTCAGCGTGAGCAGAAAATTGCTGAGTAATTCTAAAAGACCACCCTCTTCTCAAATTCAAGTTGTCCAAATTAAATCAGCACATTTCAGGTCTCTCTTTTCCTTGTCAACCCCTGTCCTAAAAGACATAATCTCCCATGATGTGCTGCTTGAAAACAGAACGAGTCAAGTGGCAAAAGGAAGGTGAAATGCTATTTTCAGAGCCCAGGCTATCAAAGACTAAGTGCACACTCAATGTTAGCTATTTACATATCAGACTTTTCCTATGATGGCCACAATCCCCTTCAGACTACACCTCCCTATCAAGAGGGAACTGCAAAGTTAAGATTTTCCAACGAGTAATTCACAGACAGCAAACACATGCAGATCTATCACTTCTCTTCTGATATATACGGTTACTATATTCTATATAATATATGGAGTATGTATTTATACTATATATATATATTACATGAGTATATTCTGATATATAGACTTACTGTTCAGCCCTGAGTCAGAGGAATGAATGTCATTCCTCCTCCAATGACCATCTCATCTTCATGCAGCATCTACAAAATGCCCCCAAAAATCACATTTTGAGCACTAACCACATCTTCCTGGTGTGGTTTAAAGTTGTGTGACAAGACAAAACTCTGATGTGGTGGCCTGGGTCATGATGTCGTTGTTACATGCCAATTATAACAATAAAATAGCAGCAGCTAAATGTTATCCAATGGCTGCACTAAGAATAGGTTGACTGAAATGTAATGACTATGCATCATCATTAGAGAGCTGCTGAGTCTCAGAGAATCTTTTCTAATGAACAATTGGATAATCACCATCAAACGATGACTTTTGCAATTGAATCTAAAAGATGAACTCATTGATACCATTGGATTATTAGGAGCTTATGTATTGATGTTCAATCATTTTAATAGATGTGCTTTTCTTATTGTAGAATATGACAGTAAAAGTGCTGTGAATAGTAATTTCCTAATAATAACCCTAATGATGCTAATAATACCATAATCTTATTTAATCTAATTTAAATAGACAGAAAAAAAAGACCTACTTAGAACCACTTGTCTTTTGTTGGTGGAAATACTCTCAATATAAAAATTAAATTTCTTTCCAACTCCTTTGGCACACAGAAATCAAAGCCACTCACCACTTACAAATCAGGCAGGAGTCCCAAATCTGTAAAATCTTTAGGGAAGCACTAATGTGTTGTGTTTAATAGGGATGAATTTAAGCATCTGCTTACAGACTTTGCTGAACTGAGCTTTCTCAGGCTTTTGGGCAGGGACTCAGTTCTAAATGAGATTAATTTTGCATCCATGTTGGGATGTCTATTATTACCTGAGTCGATTTGGTTTGTAATGGAGCCTCAGCAAATGAGTGCATGAGTTAACAGAGAAGAAGAGAGTGTAGATGAAGGCACACGGCAAAGACACAGCTGAAATCAGCTGTCTGGCACACCAAACTCTCAGCATATAATAAATTTTCTTGACTCCACATGTACATTTAATATCCCATATCAGAGAGAAATCCTCCGAGAGCATGCCACCCATGCATGGACTTGCCCCAACAGTGTTTAAAATAAACTCCATCATCCAATATTTTCGTTTGGGTCCACCCTGAAATTGGAATACCTTTGCTACGTGTATAAACACTGAAAATTTGACAGAGGTAGTCCTGCAACAGAAGAATTAAAAGCAACTCCTTTTTATATTGCTAGCCCTATTTCATCTGTGTGTTATATATGTGGTTTTGTATTTCAGTCATATCTTCCTTTGTGCAAACAAAGTCAGGATTTCTGTGTTCTGCAGAGCTGACGTGTCCCTGGGAATAAGGGCTGGATTCTCTCGTGGCTAACACTTCACTCTGAGAGAGAACTTCTGGTTGCAAAATTTTTATTGGTGGCAACGAGAGAGACAGGAGAAACAAAATCTGAATTCTGGACTATTTGTGAAGCTGACAGCCAGGCTAAAAATACTTTTCCTGCTCAGCAACACAGATGAGTGGTCAAATAAACAAGGTAGTTGTCATTTTCTCTGAAAAAGTCCCTTTTCAGAATCAAAAAGTAAGTTCAAAGCAAGCAAGTTTTACAAGGGTAAAATGCCATGATTGCTGAAAAATTCAGTGTTGCTGGCAGTGGTGTCTTGTGGGAGACACCACAAGTGGACTCAGTGGTGGCGATTGTGTGTGGATAAAAATGGGACTGGGTTATTACAGGAAGAGAAATGAGGAATGGTGGTGGGATCCTGTACTAACTCAGCCCCAAACCCCCCACTTTTCTTTCCTACCTGAGTCCCTAATGGTTCAGCAAGAGCCAGGATGAAGGGTATTAATTCCAGAAAGATCTAGAACTACAGGAGCTTGTGCACTGTCAGTGTCCAGGCTGGCGGTGTTTGGTAGGCAGGGTGAGATCTGGCTGTGTCCTTTTACACTGAAGGAGATGAAATTCTGAGTATTCCCAGCTGGAAACCTTTTACAGTGGGAAAGGAAGGAGGAACACTACACTTTTCCTACAAAGAAACCCTTTTACAGCAGAGTAATTTTGGAAACAGGCAGGCGCATTATAAATCCCCACAATGCTACTTCTCTGGAAAACAGCTCAGAATATGCAATTTTCTCACAGAAAATCAACAGCTTTTTGTTACTCTCAGTTTTCCAAGCCCAGCATTTGCCTGCCCACCAGCCTCAGCATCAAATGAGGAGCATGCCCATGCGCAGGAGAGGACTGCAGTGCAGGTACCAGCTTAGACGACCATGCTCTGGTAAACCCTGCTCAGCTCTCCTTAAAAGCGGCCCCCAAAGTCACTGTGGGTGACTCCAGACTTGCTCTGACTTGTGCTGCCTGTTTGTGGTGTCAGTGCCCAAGAGGATGAGCAGGGTGTGAGGGTGCCTTGGGCCATGCCTCAAGTGTATGGAGTGTGGTGGTGATGGGACCTGTCACTGCAGAGTCCCCCTGTGAACATCTCCCTCCCAGAAGGGTTTGAACAGACCATGGGATGATTGCACTGCTCAGTTTATCCCTGGGAGCACTGGGATTTAGGTATTCCCACCTGTCTTTGCTCCTGCAGGGTGTAGTGGAGGGGAATGTGCTCCTCTGGGACGCCCTTGCTACAGAGCGAGCCCAGGGAGACAGACCGACAGTGTTAAAAATAAAATTAAAGGAAGGCTGCAAATGACAGAAAAGTTGAAGACAGGACTTTCAGAGAGCACAGTTTGTCAGGAAGACAGCTGCTTTTTATAGCATGCCTGGCATGGCTGATGGCAGAGACATTTGACATTTAGCTCTGATTGAGTGGCAGGTGGGGAGAAGGCAGACAGAGATATTGTAAGCAAATCACTTGGGAAGCGGAATCAGGAAGGGGCAGCATTTGGGGAAAGTTGTGCAGCTTTGGCTGGACTCCTTGGCTGATTCACAGTGCTTGAAGGGCTGGATCCAAAGTCCCTTGACATCACTCTTCCATCCCTTCATGGAAGGAAAAAAAAGAAACTCAGAGCTCCAGAAAAATGAGTTTCCTTCCACAAGGGCCTGCTTTCCCCAGGCTGTCAGAACTGCCTGTGTCCAGCTCTCCTTCCCCAATGAGGCAGAGCAGGATTTGGTCCTCAGGGGTGACAGATGCAGGGACAAGGGACACAGAACTCCAAGGTGGCAGAAGTAATTTCTAGGGTCCTCACCTTTTCCACTGAACTGCTGTTGGAGAGAAAATGGGGTGATGAGTGAGGGGGATTACACCTAAGGCTGTCTTTCCTTCTCCTTGACTTAGGGGAACCCAGCCCTGGTACAAGACTTTGAGCAACTGGAAATTTGATGAAATGGAAGCCTTAGGGTCTTATTTTCTCCATTTGCAAAATGTGGGTACCAGCAGGGCCCTTCCTCCCACTTCCTGAGGTGCCTTGGGAATTGCCAAGGGCTGGGTATTGTTCTTATCACTAGAAGGGACTTACCCCCTGCAGGACAGCTGTTATCTGTGACAGTGAATGAGCCCATGCCTTTGGGTTGCTACCCCTGGGCTGTTCATACAGCACACTAGACCCCTGCCAAGCACCTAGAACAGGATAATACACAATGTTGTTTTTCTTTATATGTTTGGGTACTTTCACTGCGTTTCCAACCCAGCTCTGATCTGTGACTCACAAGAAATGATGCTGGTCACTGTAAACTGGGGACCCCCATAAAAAACTCAGAGTAAGTCTCTTATCATCTACTACTTATCACATGGACCTAGTGATATATTTGTTCCAGACTTCCTTGAGCTCTATAATTTAATTTACTATATTTATGAGGTCTTCCTTATCTCCAAATACATTTCCCTCTTATTTATTGCTCAGGAGACACTTGGCAGAAGTAGTTAAGTACCTCAGTAATTTACAGTCATCATTAATTTCACGACTGCCAATTTATTATTGTTTACACCTTCTGTACAAGCAGGTAAAGTATTTGATTCAGTAAAAGAATTTATCCCCAAACATTTGTCAGGCTGTATTTGTTAGTGTGAGTCTTTCTCTGTCAGTGCAAGGATAAACTATGGGACAGGAGAGGACAGTGTGAGCACGTGTGAGATAATTATCTGGGATCAAAGACATGAGGGATTCTGTCAGGCAACCCTTTTTTAACCTGTGTATGCCTGAAGATCTTTGTCTGGAAGATAAAGATAGAGAATGCAAATTGCACTGAATGTTGGCTTTGGAAAAGAGAGGGATTTGCAAAAAGAAATATTATTTGCTCAAGTATTTTCTTTTAAATAGGAAAAAATAAATTGCACTTTTTATTTTTGTGGTTTTGAACTGAAACATTTTGAACTGTGGACCAGACCCAAAACGACTGAGGAACAATTTTGTTTCAAACTCTGTTTGACTAAGGTGCTATGGCATTTCATGCAAGCTGTGATTTGAATATTCATCATCTCCCATAGGCAAAACTTCTCCCACCAGGTTTGTGGCATAGCTGCTTTTTCTTTTTCTCATCCATCTCAAATTCAAAGTGTTGAAAAAGTCCTACTGCAGGCCAGCTGTCTGGAGGCTTATGTGTAATTGTACTCCTGCTTCCAGCAGAGAGAAATCTGTGTAGTGCTAGGAATGATGTGTTGATGTTGAGTTTATACCTTGTCACAGGCTCAGTATGTATCTATTGGAAAATGCATCTACTTTCCTTATGCTTTTCTTTCCTTCTGAGAAGTGGGAAAAATAACTCTGGGCGAAATTTCTTTCTGAATAATTTTTGGGGGCGGGGGTACAGAGGCAGGATTTCAGTTTTATTATGATTTTCCACCTAACATCTCATTTTAAATGAATTCAGTCCCCAAAATATTTTGAATATTGTGCCACAGGGAGACTGGAGTTTACTGCTAAACCTTCTGTAATATATCATGGTTTCTCTTCTTATTGAAGGGAAGTTGAACATTTGGGAAATCTCAGACAGTGAAGTGTTAAGGGAGGTTTAGTCTTGCTGGTGAGTCCAGCTTTCAGGTGAGAATGGGATGGCAGGCAGCAAAATACACCCCTGAGACCTTCATGACGATCCTCCTTTAGTAAAAAATATTTGCCTCTTAGTAGTACTTCTAGTACAAAATAAATTGACTCTAACTCTATGGGGAAAAGAAGCTATTGTTAATTAAAAATTACTCTTCATGAAAGCATCAATTTTCTAATCATAGAATTGTTAAGGTTGGAAAAGCCCTCTAAGATCACCATTAGCCCAGCACCACCACCTTGTTTACAACTAACCCTTGTCCCCAAGTGCCACATCCAGACAGCTTTTAAATCCCTCCAGGGATGAGGCTTGCCCTGGGAGGCCTCTGCCAGGGCTGGACAACCCTTCCTGTAAAGAATTTTTTCCTAATATTTAATATAATATTCCCCTGAATCAGCTGCAGACCATTTCCCTCCTCCTGTCCCTGTTCCCTGGGAGCAGAGCCCGACCCCCCCGGCTGCCCCCTCCTGTCAGGGAGTTGTGCAGAGCCACAAGGTCCCCCCTGAGCCTCCTTTTCTCCAGCCTCAGCCCCTTTCCCAGCTCCCTCAGCCGCTCCTGGGGCTCCAGCCCCTTCCCCAGCTCCGTTCCCTTCCCTGGACACACCAGTATAAAGACACTTGCAGAGGAAATATATCCATAAAACACTTGACTTTACTACTTTGCTTCCCATTTTCTGTATTTCTGTACTTTGAATCTCGCAAGGATTTTGGTTTTCATTTGCGCATCCATTGCCTTACTAATGCCTTACTTTGATAAATACTATTACTGCTACTAATAATACCAGTAATAATGCTCCTTTGTCTGAGATGTACCTGAGAGCAGACTTTATCCACAACAGGCAGACCATGAGTGGAGATTTTAGTTGTTCTCCCTCCTGGGTCCCCAGGAGCTGCTGGAAAGGGTGAGAGTGCCCTGTGCGTGCAACACGAGGGGAGCCAGATGGGTGATAACGAGGCAGAGATTCCCAGGACAATAGATAGCTTCAGGAACATTGCAAAGCTCTCAAAGCGTTTCCTGAGATCCTCCAGTTCCTAACAAAAATTATTGGCTTGCTGCAGGAATTACTGGGTGAAAACCCATACTCGCCGTGATGTTAATGTAGGGACAGATGCTCCCAAGGGTTCTTTACAACTAAAGAATCCAAAATCCACTTAATACAGCTGTGCTTAGCCCAATGTTTACTCATAATAAAACATCATTAGAGAGACCTAGCCTTGAATTAGTGTTGGCTTTGTTCTGATGAAATCTGGCTGTACAAAGAGTATTCGGAGAGCCACTCTGGCAGAAACACCCACCGTTGAGAGCTGCCAAAACGTGCTCTGCTTTACAGGCAAGGTCCTGCCCACGCCTGGGGAGCACTGAGGTGATGAATAAATTCACGACTTGCCGGAGAAACAGCTTATACTTTTTCTTTTTGCTCCACTGTGCAGAAAAGCCAGCTGGATGCTGCAGCCGGTGAGGAAATCTTGGGGTCATTCCTTGCTCTGGGCAGTGTGTCGGCCGTGGTGTGTGCTTGTAAGAGAGCTAACAGAGCATCCTGCGTGGTGACCCATCTGGCCTGCTCCTGTGCAGGTAGCAGGGTTAGTTCAAGACAGCAGAAATCCACTATTCCCACCTCAGCTGTTCTGGCCTTGCTAGCCTTCACTGTTTTTGCCACCTTCCTCAAAGCTTTTGTTGTTTTAGGTTTTTTTCGTCACTCAAGGAAAAGAAAAAAAAAAGAAGACCTCTTAGCTTGGTTGCAAAAACCTTTCTCATTATGGTCTTTTATGTTGGTAGAGGTCTGTTTATATTTGTGTTAACTACTTGTGTAGTTTAGCTTAGGCCTGTTGAAAGTAATTAAGATTCTAAATGTAGAAATGCTCACATAGGACATGACTCACCTTCTGTGGAAATTAACAAAACTCAGTGATTTAGACAGGCCCTCTGAGAGAAAAAAGAGGGAGGAACCTGAAGTGCCCACATTCATCCTTTAAAGATTATTTCAACTGGAATGGGTGAAAACAAATATTGGAAATTGCACATCTTAGACTCCAACAGAAGTATGCACCTACCTGCAGGACAGAAAGCACAAGTTATTTAGCAGAATCAGTAACTAAACATGGGGAAGGAGGAAGACGGGGAAAGTTTATGGCACATTTCAGCAGGTGGGATGGTTTCTTGCATGCAAGACTGTGAGAAGAGCGTGCTGCTCCGAGATCTGTGTCCAAGTAGTCAGAAGAGAATCATTGAGGTTGGAAAAGACTTCCAAAATCATCAAGTCCAGCCTTTGACTGATCCCCACCTCGTCAATCAGACCAGAGCACTGCGTGCTATATCCAGGCAGTTCTTGAACACCACCAGGGGTGGTGACTCCACCACCTCCATGGGCATCCCCTTCCAATGCCTGACAACCCTTTCAGTGAAGAAACTCTTCCTCATGTCCAACCTGAACCTCCTCTGGTGTAGCTAGAGGCCATTTCCCTCTGTCCTGTTGTTAATTGCCTGTGAGAAGAGACCGATTGTATCTTTATCCCAAAGCATGCATGAGGAAGGATTAAAACCCAAGTATTGATTGCATAAAGGAGAAAAAGGGATCACTTGTTTTAGGGAGGAGTGAAAGAGAAAGTTTTCATAGTTGCATAACCCACAATTAAAAATTGAAACAATTTTAAAGAGGCTTTTGAATACCTTTACATGTGTCTTAATTACTGTGTGTTCTGCTTTGCATGCTTTGGGTTTTATTGGGGCAATTTTTGGAGTTGCTGAGGAGCAGCAGCATCCACTGCTTTGAGCTCGAGTTGAGGGATGTCAATACTGTGAGCATAACAGGGCAAATTGTGGCTGAACTGGGGGCATTTCCAGACAAGGGTTCTTGAGCTTGTCCACTGACAGATACCTGCAGCTCGTCACAAAGTGACCGTCCTCAGCTCACTGCCATCCTGAAGCAACTACAAATGTGGCTAGGGTGGCCAAGATCACAGGGATGTAGTGATAAATACTGCTCACTTTACTTGAGGAGATTGTCCAAAGCAAGAAGAGAGCCAGATCCAGCATGTGGTGCAGCCACTGTCATCACAAGGAACCCATCAAGGTTAACCTCTCAAAGATAATGCTGGCATTTCTTGGGTTGCTTCCATTTTCCCCTAGACTTTTTTTCAGTAAACCTCTCTGCACATCTCACATCAACTGGTGTTTTCCTGTCCACAGGACATCGTGAGATCACGTGTTAGAGATAATATCACCTAACATCCTCCAGCCAGTATCATCACTGTTAAATCTTACATGGCAAATGTTGGATATTTTATTTAATGGAGAACTTCCCTTCACCCCTGCCCACAGATGATATTTCTTCCTTCCATGAAGAATGACGGCAAACATTTCTGACAATAATTAATTTTCCGTTAATTATTTTCTATTTCTGTACAGTGTATTCTTTTTACTCTAGCTCTCTTACAAATTTGGCGTTGAGACCCCTTCACCCTTTCCATCGATTCAAGTACAAGGTTCCATTCTTCATTAAGGCTATTTTAAAATCTGCAAAGAACTGTTTTCCAGATGTGGGTATGCACAGACAGTAATTGCACTTCATGATCACTTCCAGCTGCCCTAAATGCCTGCCAACAAATTCCCATAAGGAGTGCATGTTTTGTGCTGCAAATCAGGGAGAACATTGTAAAACGATAATGTGTTGCACACTGCGGTACCTACAAGAGTTATGGACTTTATAACTGAACTAATTGGAATTAGGCTTTACTGTAAAGGTCAAGAAAATTGCAAAGAAATGCAATCTTAGTAAATTAATCTGTTGGGTTGTTTTTGAGTTAGCATTGAGCACCTGTTTGTTTGATAATGCTATTTTTTTTTTGGTGAATTATATAGTTGAATACTCTACAGATGCCTTATAAGCTTGCATAACATGGATATGGCTATCTTGTGTTTTGAACTTGGACATGTAATTAGATACCACATATTCTTGTACCAAATAAAACATTTGCCTCCTGGAACTGTTCTGGTGTGACCAGAACTTATAGCTATGGATCACGTGTTCTGCAGGTGTTAATAGCCTCAGTTTCATTGATACCAGTAGAGATATGTACACACTGCTAGAGCTGAACTCAGTACTGTATTTTTGTTATTTCAACAATTTAATTTTTAAATAGGTGTTTATATAGTTCCATAGCAGTTTTCTCCCTTTTTACTTGCATAACCTTATGATTCTTGGCTGAGGCACAGTTTAACAAAAGAAGAACAGCAGAATACATCACCTATAACCTCAGAGTGAATAATAATATCCTAACCAGCCGAGCAAGTGCTTTAGCAGTCTTTAAAGAAAAGTCTAGTGGAAGGTGCCCACTAGAATGAGATGGTCTTTAAGGTCCCTTCCAACCCAAACCATTCTGGGATTCTATTAAAGCAAATAGTCATTCTTGAGCCAGCGATCTTCAAATTTTTTTACCTTATTTTTTAATTTTTTTTTTTTCTCAGTGAAGATGCAGATTGCAATTTTGCAAAGTTATGACTACAGGTTTTCTTCCCTAGGTCAGCTTTTCTCTTGCCACCTCCTTAGGTATAGTTCCCACATACCCTAGAGATCAGATGTCAGTAACTACTCCATTGGCTAAGTCTATAGCTGTGTGTCTCAAGAGTGTTTATCTCATAACTTCTTTCTACAAATACGTTAAAGCCTTACTAGAGATGTATTCAAGCTGCAGTTCTTTTCTGGGAAGAAACTCACCAACAATTTTCTGTGGTCAGGCCTCCCAGTAACAAGGAACATCATGGCTCAAGGTGCTTTCTGTGTGAGGTAGATGTAAAATTTGTGTAAGCAGTCCCTATGATTGCTCCTGATGAATACACATCTGAATACTGTGCTGGCTGAATGAAATGCCCTAGTAAAAAAAAAATATATACAGCTTAAGTGTCAGAACTACAATTCAGAAAAAGGTAGGTGAAAATTAGACTTCTAAATCATTATTTCACCTGCCCAAAAAGTGCTGGTAAAATTTGTAAACTTGGTGAGCATTTGGCAAGCCCTGTCCATGCAGGAGTTACTGGGTGCAAGACAAAACTGAAAATTGAAACATTAGGAAATATGAATTCTCTAAGGTTTCTTCAATCTAGTGTGGTACCTAAAGCAGCTTAAGAAAAGGCTATCATCCTGCTATAAGGTTAATCAAAATCTGTCAACCACATAGGGTTGTCAGAGTTCAAGGAGCATCTGTAAGATGCTCTTAGTAATAGGTTTTAGTTTTGGTAGTCCTGCAAGGAGTTGTACTTGATGACCTTATGGTTCCCTTCCAGGCTGAGATACTCTGATTCTGTGATTGTATGGTTAATTATAGAACATGACAAGCAAAAGAGAGGGGATGATTCTGAAGCAGGCTGTAGGAAGGTGAGGTACTGTAGAGAAGTCTACAATGAGTCTCCCTCTGCTTCAATTCCCCTGCTGTAAGCAACGTCTTCCCCTCATCCATGTGCTCGTCTTGCTCCAATTACAAAGTCAAAAAGGGGCTTGAACAGACTCATCAGCCCCAGAAGTGGATGACTCCTGTCCTGCCAGCTCAGTGCACAGGTGTTATGGGATTGCATCAGCCTGAAACACCTCACAGAAATATCCCATACAAAGACAGAGGCACCTGTGGAACAATATTGATTGTTCTCTCCTGCTCTCATTAGACCATGCAGTACCCCACAGCACTGGCACTTCTTCCCCTGAACAAGAACAGACCATGGGGCTGCAAGTGTCACCCTCAGCATCCTGAAGGGCAGAGGGAGTAGAGTCCTTCCTATGAAGTCACCAGACTTTTGAGTACTTTTTACACAAATATACGCTCATGGACCCACCTAAGGCATTATCTTCACTCTGACAAAGCATCTCTCGTCATCATCCTCTTAATTTCCTGAAGCTTTTCATGATCTTCAATATATTGTATGATAACAAGATGCTAATTTTTCCTTTACTAAATGTGAGATCTTCATAATAGAATGTACCCTGTTGGGTACAAAATGCCTCTTCCAATGCACAAACAAATCAAGGCTAAAAGGCAGATGTCTCCATCTGAGCTGTTCATCTTTGGTTCATTTTTTTCCACATTCAATGGTGAGACGTTCTGAATCACCACATTTAAAATTAGAAGTATTGTCCTTTAAAGTGCTTCCAGTGGATAGAGTGACCAGCCAGGATGGCTTTTACATTTGAGATCTGTAAACTTGACCATCTACATCCCAATCTAAGTTTCATCACTAGGAAAAAGTGATAGATTCCACCAGAAGCTTCTTCAGCACTCCAAGGATTGATGTCTAGGAGTAGGCAGCAGGAGCAGTTTGATGATGCTGATCCTAAAGTGGGTCCTCCAGTTATTAATTGACTGGTACAACATCTCTGACAGCTTCAAGAAGCACTGGTCGTGGCTGGATGCCTGATTTGGAGCCCAGTGTGGTGAACAGACTCTCAATTGACTATTTGCTGGATTGCAGGGTGAGCCTTGTGCCTCCATGTGACATTATCAGCCTGACAATGCAGCTGCAGCAATCCTTTCTCGCCGTAGGTGGAGGTCCCTGGCCACAGCAGCCCTGTAGGCAGCACTTGCCACTTTCTAGACAAAAGAAAGTTCTTTTCTTACCATGGTATTTGTCTTGGTAGGTGGGAAAGCACTTGTAGCTGGGCACAGGGAGAGGAATAATAATCTTTTGTTATGAAGTTTTGTCATAACTGTGCCTGTATGTGCTCTGGGGTAAAAATTCTCCAAAAACATTATTTTATTGTGCCTCCATGAACAATCCTTCATTCACAACCCTCCCACACCCAGGCATTCACACATGACCAAGGTTCATAGCTGAAGATACTCACTGATGCACAATTCATCAATGACTCTTTTCAGCAGTGAGCCTTTCTGATGATGGATTTTTTACTCTGCTCTCCAGCTGACCCAGCACCTCAGCTATCCCAGTGTCTAGCCCAAAATCTCTTGGTTTTCTCATCTCCTTTCTGTTTAAACATATCTATTTCTTAAAGTTAAGGCTTATTGAAACTTCAGGAGGAAAGAACTCCTGCCAAGAAATACAGTTTTGTCAAACCTAATTTTTGGCAAGAGAATGTCAGCTCCACTTACGTGCATACACAAAATTTTGCTGGTGAGAAATTCAAAAGAACAAAACCATTTTGAGTGATCATTTCAAAACAAGATGAAATATTGTGTTACAGTATAACCTAAACTACCATTTTTTTCTTTTCAGCAAAAGTCCCCCACATTTTTATAAATCCTCATTTTGGTTTGAAATGTCAACCTGAGATAATTTTCCTTTTGGGTTTTCTTGGAAACTTCTCAAGCAAGTGAATTTTTTTTTAAAGACTACAATCCAGGACTTTTTTTTTTTTTTTTTTTTTTTAAAAGGGAGAAATGTTTTTTCTTTTGCTCTACTTTTAGTTTTCAAATTTCATCTCAGGATTTGCCATACTATCTTTGTATAGAGCTACTCTTGACTACAGAGGATTTTCCTGTACCTTGTATTCAAAGTAACTAATAGCTACAAGGGGAATATTTTATTTTACACTCCACTGAAAGGGGCAAGTTAAATGATTTTGTTCTGGTTATGCAGAAGGCTGACACAGAAAAAAGCAGCAAATTTTGTGCCTTAGATAGCCTCAAGGGATGGAGATTTATTACTGGCTCAAGCACTCTTCCTGCAAAGTGGAGGGGATCTATCCGAGTGGGAGGACGATTTTAAAGACCTGGCCTTTTCAAGGCTGATCTTCAAAGTGTGCTGCACCATCACAGTAATTCCTCTGATGCTTTTCTACCTCCCCTGCCTGCATTTCTGATCATGCCCCACGGATCTGCTCATTTCAGCACTGCTGTACAAGCATTGCCAGGCTGCAGGGCTTTGCCAGGCTGGCTGCCTCTGTCCTTTTCAGCTCCACACTGCTTTAGAAAACAACTCTTACCCTTTGCAACCAGCCTGAAAGCCCTGCAAATCTGTTGGTTTTAAAGGGGGCTTTAGACAGTCATTTTTTTTGGTCTTTCTTGATAAACCATCCCCCAGTCATAGGTAGAAAAACACCAGGGCTCATCTGTTTTCTTGACCTTTCTCCCAAAACAATCAATATGTGCAGGTTGTCAAGCCTACTGAACTATGTGGCAGTAGAGAGGATGTTTCATATACTCAGCCCTCCTTTCCCAGCTGGAAAACCAAAAACTGGAGAGGCCTCAGGATCCCCTCAGAAGATTTCTGCAAGGCCCTGCATTGCAGCAGTCTTTCACACCAAGGTATGTGAGGCTAATGCCCAAAATAACAGCTCTCAAGCCATGATGAGAATCGTACAGAAAGCACTTACCACTCTTAAGCCAAAATCAATAGCAAATTTTTTTCCCTCAGCTCAAAAGGACAAAACTATTTGTTTCGCCATCACACCAGCAGGCCATTCCTCGAGATGAGCTGCTTCCATCAAAGGCAGCAGCGCCTGCAGAAACAGAATTAACTTAACTTCACTAGCCTCTAATCATGGAAGGATTAGGTAATTCTATCTGTTCAAAGTGGATAAACAGTTTCAATTGCCTACCATGGTAAGTGGGTCTGTTTTAAATTTAGAAACCTTTCATAGCCTTCAGATAGTGTCTTTCTTGTGACCTTGAAAGCAGCAAAATCCCTTTTGAGGCCCTGCCCATGTTTTGATTCTTCCTTATGGAATGATACTGAGAAGTTGCTGAGAAGTTGGATGTTTTTGCCAAGTGCTATGTCTCTATTAACGTAAAAATCTATCTGTAAAGTCAGTTGGGCTGTACTTTTGCCTTTTACTCCCTCTGAATCAATGTGACACCTTGCACCTTGTCCTTCCTTCCTTCCTTCCTTCCTTCCTTCCTTCCTTCCTTCCTTCCTTCCGTCCTTCCTTCCTTCCTTTTCTCTCTTTCCTATCATTTCTTTCTTTTGCCTTTACCTGGCACAGTTTGGTTTTCTTGTCTGCTCCCTGAATCCCTGTTCCCAGTTCAACAGGAATCTCCCTCTGCACAGATCATGCTGACCTATTATTTTTTTACATCCAATCCTCACATCCCTCTCTTTACCACGTCTCTTCAAAAAATTGTAAATTATCCTCACTGTGTTGCTGATATTACAGGTCCCAGTATTTTGGGTGTTGTGCAACTGTGTATAAGAAATGGCCTTCACTGAGGGCTTTACAATACAGAGAAATAAGAAAAATAAAGAATAAGAGGAACCAATGTTATTACATTCCTGGCTGAGATAAGGAGCTAAGATACTTCCTGACTCAGGAAGCAGCTTATATCTCAGGAAGTGGGTGAATGCTTGTTTAAGTTCTGTTGGAGTCTGTGGACCCTGAGAATGTATGTAGAAGCTTTTTAACTGCTGCCTTGACCAACAGCACCCTGAATTATCTCAGGTAACAGAAGGGACATGTGGCTGAGTTGGGATGTCAGTCCATGTTTCCAGTGACCTTGTCAAGTTTATCCAAGACCACTTTTGGTTTATCTTTTCTCTTCCCCTTGCTTTTATTTTAACAAACTCAGTAAACTATTATCTCTAGGTATTAAGGCACCTTTGAACATTTCTCTGTTATTTTAATGACTTTTTTTTTTTAATACAGTATTTTGAGATTTAAAATGGAGCAAAAAGTGCAGCCAAGAATAACATCTGCAATCACAAAAACTGCACGGATTTTCATAGTCAAAAAAATTATGACTCAGACAATGGGTTTCAATTTTAAAATATAAATTATAATCCCACCAGGGATCATTTTTACAGAGCAAAAATACTCTTTGACACTGCCATGGGTTTTTATTAAAGAGTTTATAAAAGGAAATCTTAAATAAATACAGCTGGTGCAAGCTACAAGCAGGACTGGATTGTAGATGACAAAATTATTCAGATAGATGGATAGTCCCAAAGGTCTCTTCTTGACAGAGTTTGTAATCTCGATAATAGGGGAATTACACACAGGAGTATCAAAAAGAAACTGTGACTGAGGCAAAGGAAAAAGATGTGGGACACAGTCTGAAATTTTCAAGGGTCACTAAAACAATCAAATGACACCGAATTCATGATGTCATTGACACGCAACCCTGGGTTTTCTCCCAGAGATGTTGTGGATTCCTCATCCCTGGCAGTGTCCAAGGCCAGGTTGGACGGGGCTTGGAGCAGCCTGGGACAGTGGAAGGTGTCCCTGCCCATGACAGGGGGGGGAATTGGCTGAGGTTTAAGGTCCCTTCCAACCCAAACCATTCTGGGACTCTGTGATTCTATGACACACGGGAGGTATGGAATGCCATCCAGAGGGACCTGCAAAAGCTCAAGAGGTGGGCCCATGGAAACTTCAGGGTGTTCAAAAAGGCCAAGTGCTGATGCTACACCTGGTCCAGGGCAACCCCTGAGATCCATCCGGGCTGGGGATGAACAGAATGAGAGCAGCCCTGAGGAGCACTTGAGGGTGCTGGTGGGTGAGAGGCTGGACATCACCTGGAAATGGGAAAAATGGGGACAAACTTTTTGGCAAACTTGCTATTGAATGAGAGATAATGGCTTTATACTGAAAGGGAGCAGATTTAGACTAGATATAAGAAAGGATTTATTTATGCTGAGGGTGGTGAGGCCCTGGCACAGGCTGCCCAGAGAAGTGGTGGCTGCCTTAACCCTGAACGTATTCAAGGCCAAATGGATGGAGTTTTGAGCAACCTGATCTAGTGGAAGGTGTCACTGTCCATGGCAGGGTGGCTGGGACTGGATGATCTGTAAAGTCCCTTCCAATCCAAACCACACTGTGATATTATGATCATTGCATGTCAGGATTTGCTACAAACTGATGCTAATGGAGCTATGTACTGTGTGTTGCAGCTATGGCTCGAACATCTACTTGAGGGCTGTGCAGCGTATTTTTAACCTTTTTTTTTGGTTGTTGTTGTTGCCAGTGATTACTGATGTTATGGTGCTTGCATTCTGCAGAAAAAAAATTTGTAATTTTCTTCCAAACAGTGTTTCTTCCCAGAAACACTGACATTTGAATGTGTTTTCATTACATTATTTTCCGTTTCCTTACACTCTTATTTTCCTCTATTATCTACTATTTCACACTGCAGCTTGGCCAGAGGTTGTTCTGACACAGGTTTCACCATGGAGAGAGAAAAAGGGAATGAGAAAGAAATACATGAACAAGGTATCTTGGCTTTTCCAAGAGAATGGGAACAGGACAAAACTGTCCATTATAATTTGCTTTTTTTTTTTGGCTTTGTAATTTTTCTTAAAAATTCACACTTTCTACAAAGGTAGTATAAAATATTAAATCTTCTTGGACATCCTTGTCTATGTTAGCTCTGTGCCTCAAAGTTTTGGCTGCTCTGAGACAAATTTGTGGCAAAACCAGTTCTTTTCCAGTCACCTGTTCAGTCTTATTAGCTCAATTATTATTCCCTCTTGCAAGTGGAAATCTCATGAGTGTCTTTTCCAACAACATTTCATTGTTTTTTTTAATAGAAGCCTTTTTTTCTTTTCTTTTGTAATCAGCAAATGTACCAACTATTCTAGAAAATAATAGAGAATATTACAAAGAGTGAAATAAAATGCTGGATTCATTACTTAGGTTCTCACGCCTTGTTCTGAAGCTCATGCTCACTGGTGAAGAGAAACAATGCCTTGGGAAAAGCTGTGTGTCAAGATAAAAATGTCCACTTAAAGTTTGAATTCCAGACACTAAATTGCTGAAGTGAGTTTCTTAGGAACCACATAAAGACTTCCACATGCAGCGACTACTTAGCTAGCAAATGAGAGTACAGCAAGAGTCAGAATTTAAAGTGTTTGTCGTCTCATCCAAAAGCAGAAAGAAGGCAAAATTCACATAATTTTTTTCTAAAGTGTACTTTGCCAGTGTTAGCTGTATCATGCTAAAACTTTGCCCTTCTCTAGTGCTGGTAATGGCAAAATCTGAGAGCATTTTCCTGACAGCAATCCCAGACCACCTGGCTACAGAGAGAAACTCATGCCTGGGACACAGCTCATGCATCTCTATCCTGAGCTAGGTGTTTTTTCCCCGTCCTGCCCCTATAGATCATCTGTGTTTGGGGGTGGTGTGAATACTCCATCAAGGAAGACTACTCATCATGTGAAATCTTCCCCAGACTTCAGTGATTCGAAGAATGAACTTTCACTGTTTTTTCCCCAAGCTCCTCTGCCAAAGAGTTGCGAGTCAGATGGAGAGCCCAGGAGACACTTCTCCATCATCTGGCATGACTCTGTGCCACATGCATGCTTCCTCACCTGAAACACATCCTCACATTTGAAATAGGAGGTGAAAAATACTTCTTTTACCTCGTTTTTTTTTTTCCTCCCCTGGTTCTCTGAGAGAAAAGTGGAGTGGAGTGCTCTAAGTGGAGCCCATGCTCTACAGAGATAGTCCCCCATTAAACACCCATACCAACCCACAGGTGCAGCGAGTCCTCCCACCCCAGTGAAACACCTGGGATGCCCTTGCCCAAAGGGCCAGTGTTCGCACCCTACAGATGAATTATTCATTATCTTGCTCCTCTCCCCCACACTGTGCCGCTGCACTGAGTCTCACACCAAGCTCTGCACAAACCCTGCCACGGTTTCTGAGTGTATGTGTGTGTCAAGGCTTAGAGAGGAGCGCTGAATTTCCTAATACTAAAGGGCCCATTTCATGTTATTTATGACCTCACTAGCGTCGAAACAGAGACCTATAAATCATAGGCAAAGGCGCACTAATTCTAGCAACAGCAAGTTTTAGTCACATGTAATTAAAACATCCCAAAGTCTTTCAGCTGTAATGTGTTTCCAAATGACACCACTGGGACAGGGGAAAATGGGAAATGAAGGAATCAGCAGTATTTCAAAGCCATGGCCATTGTTAGCTTTCGGGGCTCTGTACAGCGCTGGCAGTGCTGTCAAATCTGCAGGTTTCCTGATGCTGTTTTCTATCACATATTATAAAGATGATGTAATTGATTTCCAGAAGCAGCAGGGACATTCAGATTGCTGGGGATACCATCAGGAACTTCAGGAGGAGCCTGATGTCCACACTGAAAAATAATACCAAGAAATTCTATGATGGCTATGAACAAATTCTGTGATGGTACCTCCTCCTGGATTAGATACACTAGAGAAGAGAAAATATTCTTCCCTCCCTTAAAGTGAGCTAAAACTGGAGCCTGAGACTTCTATGAGGTTTAAGAAAGCCTGTGATCTTCTGGTTTTATTGTGACTTCTTGTTGAAGCTTAGGATTAGCTCTTTATTGTTCAAGGCAATGGGAGAAAGGTGATGCAACCTGAAGAGAGTGGAACTTCAGATGCATGCAAGGGATTTGTTATACCTAGCCCAAGATTAACCTATGAAATTCAAGCTGCCACTGTTGCCAACAGATTGGAAAAACTCACCAAAAAATACAACAGGGCTCTTCACTAATGCATAGCTCACAGCCATCAGAAGGATAAACTGAAGCCAAGAGTGACAGCAATGTGCATTTTGTGTGGTGTTATTTGCTCTGCCCCACAGATGGCAGAGGTTTGGTCTTCATATGTGTGGTGGGAACATTTGCAGCCGGATTGAAGGGGCTGCTCTCAATTTGGACACAATCTCCATGAGTTCAAAGCAATGGTAGAGCCCTAGACAGCCTGTATCCGGGTGATCTCAGATGTTTTCTCTCTTAGAGAGGATGTTAAGCTACCACTTTGTGGGGCAAAAGCCAACCCACAGCTACTTGTGACTGGAAAGCCTCCTCTGTGGGCAGACAACTCCATCCCAGTGTTCAAGAGCCAAGGACTGGCTCATTGGACCTTAGACTGATCCGGTGTGACAACTCCTACGCTCTTTTCCAGCCTGGATCCTCAGGAAAGGGATGGTGCTGGCTGTAGATCACAGGAGCGAGTGACCAGCCAAGCCGTGCTGCTTCCGACACAGTTTTGGAGCAAACCCTGGTCCAGGGCACTGCTGGCTTGTTTGAGCTGGGAACTCATGCTGGGAGAGGCAAACAGGACCGTGGATCCAGCCGTGTGCAGACCCTACCCTTGCCAATCCGTCAGTCAGGTTGTTTCTTGAGGGATGTGTTGCTCTGTTTGCATCAAATTTTCTGCTCTTGCCTAATTTTAGTGAGTGTAGCAGAGGGAATAAGTTAAGAAAATATTAGTAATGACAAGCAGGATGAAAGGAAAATATTGTTTTTGTGGCCAAAATCCCAGGCCTGCAGATTTCTGGGCTGGCTTGTTTCCTACTTTCCATTTTTTGTTATTATTGTGTCCTTTTTCTCAACCATTCCCCGTATTTCTTATCAGCAAATAATGAGCAGTGGCTGAGACATTCTGTTGGAAATTATCTCTTGAAGGACGTTGAAGTAAATGCAGAGCTTATCGTTGTGTCTTTAGACTGAATTTGTCCTCTGAATTGAACTGTGGTGGTGGAAAGGCAAAATGTTTCTGTGGCAGGTGTTATCTTGCTCTGTACAGACTATCCTAAAACACCACTGGGTCAGGTCCATGGTCCATCCAGGGCTTAGGAGGCCAAATAGGGCCTTCTATTGCCCTTGGGAAAAATGGAGCCACACTGCTCTGTTGAAGGGAGCATCTCATGACATGAGCTGGGGGCAAGGACTGTACAGGTGGGATGGTGCATCGGGTCAAGTTGCAGGGACTTAAGATGCAGAGGCAGGACCCCTGAAAAGGCAGGAAAAGGGAAAGTGAAGAGAGCACTTTGGATATCCTTGTGGTTTTGAGAAAAAGTTGGGCCTTTTGGTCAAAATTCAGCCATCTGAAGAAAAAGGAGTTCTTATTTCTCTTATTTAGAATAATGAGTAGCGGCAGCGGTTGAGTTGGGCTAAGAGTCAACAGAAGTGAAAAGGGCTTTTATATTGTAGTGTTTTTATATCTTTGTGATTCATAACCCTACACGGGCTTCTCTGCCTCTCAAACCTCTTGGAAAAATTTGTGGGGTTTGTTGTTTTGTGCGTGAGATTATACTGGGTTTTCTTTGGGAGAAAATGGAGAGGATGAGGGCAGAGATTATGAAGAACAAGATGTTCTGTGTTCCTGAACTCGGTGGCTTTGGCTGGGCTGCAAGTAAATGTTCGGTGATCCTTATGGGTATAATGCATTTTCCTAAATTCCTGGAGAACTGAAGTTTTCCTGAAGGTGCCCAGTGTCGTCGCCTTTCCTGGGCGGAGAAATGACATCAGTGTATTTCAGCTATGTTACCTTTTCATCAGACACAATGCTCTCCACTCATATCTATCTGCAGTTAGAGACTTATGCCTTTTTCTGTTTATGAGGTCTCTGGGTTTGCTATCTGTCACCAATTCATCTGAAAATTTTGTGATCATCAAGTCTTAGATCATTAATATCAGGAGACAGATCAGAGCTCCTTTTAGACTTCAATTTCCTTTGCTTCTCTCATGTATTCAAACGTCTGTTTACAGAAATACTGCCAAGGTCTTCTCATCAGTCAGCGTTTTGTGCTCTGGTGTTGATACTGGTGAAGCATCACAGTTACAGTTCTCACTCTGAAACCCATCGAAATACTGCGCCAGCTTGCAGAAACTGCTAAGAGCAGCTTGGGATGCAACGAGCAGCATTTCTGTGGCCTCAGCTCAGTCATGTAAAATGTAGATGCTTTGATGTTTGTTCAGTGGCTCGACTGCTTTTGTAGGTGATAGAGAAGCATCATCTGGTTGATTGTATTCATTTTGGACAACTGTCCCACATGCTCTTTGTGCTTCTCTGGAGAGCCACAGACAGCCAGCTCAGGATGATCTGGGCTGGGAGGGACCTTAAAGCCCATCTCATTCCACCCCCCTGCCATGGGCAGGAACACCTTCCCCTACCCCAGGTAGGGATAGCCATGTCCAACCTGGCCTTGGATGCTTCCAGGGATGAGGCAGCCACAGCTGCTCTGGGCACCCTGTGCCAGTGCCTCCCCACCCTCACAGCCAGGAATTCCTTCCCAATATCCCATCTGTCCCTGCCCTCTGCCACTGGGAAGCCATTCCCTGTGTCCGGTCCCTCCATGCCTTGTCCCAAGTCCCTCTGCAGCTCTCCTGGAGCCCCTTTAGGCACTGGAAGAGGCTCTCAGGTCTCCCTGGAGCCTTCTCTTGTGCAGCTGAACCCCCCCAGCTGTCCCAGGCTGGCTCCAGAGCAGAGGGGCTTCAACCCCTCACAGCAGCTTTGTGGACTCCTCTGAGTGAGTCCTTCTTTACATCCAGTACAACAAGAGTTCAAGTAATTTAGATTAACCTCCCACTTTGACATGGTTAAAATTAGCGCACCATGAAAAAATTATGGATGCAGGAATTATTTCCATTCTCTTTTCAAAGTACAGTGGGAAATCAGATCAGATAGAGGCAAATTCAAATTTTGTTGCTTTTATATGCTGGAATATTTTTAGCAGCAGCTGAACTTTTAAGATTCTTTAAATATCATTTTCATTGCTAAGTCATTGAATTTTCTCACTAGGAGAAATGAGAAACTTGCTTGTTTCTTGACTACCAATTTCACCGGAAGGCAAGAATCTTGTTTCATAGGAAATATCAAGTTTCAGACATTTTTGGCTGTCCTACATCAGAATGAATTGGATGGATTTCCAAATTTGTCGTAATAGCAATGGGTGTAAAGAAGAGACCTGAGAAGCTAACTGATCCTCAGCCTGTAAATTTGGACAGCTTGTGTTCACATCCATGTGCTAATTCAATCAGACTTTGATTAGAGAAACACTGGTGCAGAAGCCTTCATTCAACAGATTCATTTTGCACACACACACACAGAGAACATCAAAAAACCCTGAAACAACCAACCCCACCAAAAAATGCAAGACACAAAACCCAGCAGTGGGGAAAAAAAAAATCACTAATTCTGCTTTGTGACTTCAGCTGGTTTCAGGGTAACCTGTGAAGATCTGGAAAATGATTTTTTTGTTGTTATGCAAAAGTGAGCTGAGAACCTGATTCCCAGGTTTTTTATCCACAAGTTTTACCACAAAACAAGACATGGAGCTCGAGGAAAGAGGCAGATAGGCATAATTCAATCTTTGAGGCTGAACCTATCTTTATTTAAGACCTATAGTCTTATATATAGCTGCCTGTCATTTGGATGCAGAATTAATATTAAACATTAAGTATTAAGCAAATCTTTGTTCACACACCTACAGCCAATTGTCTGATTATAAGATTTTCCTTGTTTTTCTTTGCTGAGAACACGTGTGCCCCACTCCAGGAAGCATCACCCTAGGGATGTGCTGATGGGGACACCTCGGTGCTCCATTTCTCAGTGTCCTTGCTGTATGGCCTGCAAATCAGGGTGGCAGATGTCTGCTGCTGAGTGCTTGGCTTTTTTATTTTTTTTCCCCTCCTTGTGCTTCATCACTTGGTATTTTTAGTTGCTAAATGTTGCAGAGACAGCTTTTTCAATTAGAAAAGTGACAAACTCTGCAAAATGAATTCCAGCACTCGGAGAACATCAGTATCCATCCCCAGTACTTGCTCACTGACTTTGCAGGATGGACTTGTTTTTTCTCCTTGAACTGGATGCTTTGATCTATTTGTCTCCAAAATAAAGAACCAAAACAAAACACCAACCAAGAATGTTCCCGTTTAATGATGCTTAGGAAAAGGCATGTGTTCAAATCCATTCCTGTGCCTCAGCTGGCGTGTGGTGGTAGGAGAACTGAGAGACTTTGCTGTGGATACAGAGCTTTTATTGAAGGCTGCCAGTGCTTTTATAAACTGTTGTGTGGTTAGGGAGTCAAAAGTGTCCAGTTATGATGCACATCTACCACTGTTTACAAAATGCTGTGTTTATGCACACTTATGCCTTATGCACACTTGTCCAGCACCAAGGGATCAGACAGATCATCAGTTTTGGCCCTTCTCTAACATTATGCAAATTGTCCAGTATTAGCCTTAATTTAAGGAATCAGAACTAGCAATGCCTATAGGATAGAACTGTGATGCAAATAAATGTCCTCATTTCCAGGCACTGTTTAAATGGTAACGGAAAGTGTTCTGAGAGTTTAGGTCATTTCCATTCCTTAGTGCAGATTTAAGTTTTATCTTGGTTTTCTCTTTGGAAAGTGCAAGGATTTATACAATCTAAGGCACATCAAGGAAGTGGCAAAACAGTTATAATACTTGGAAATAATTTATTATTTTTTACGGTGGTGGCTTTAAGAGTATTCAGTCACTTAGGAGAAGTTTAGGAGATGCCTGTACTGGAGGAGTCACCTGTTAATAGTCAGTCTGTTTCAATCTATCTGTCACCTGATCAGAAGCAGATTAGACAAATTTAGGTTAGAAATTAAAAAAAGGTCAAATTTGACCTTCAACCATGAAGGCAGGAACACCTTATATGAAGATAGAGTGACTTCTTCATCCCTAAAAATACTTAGATTTAGAGGGAGATATTATGACTCCAATAGAGGTTTCAGTGCTATTATTACAAAGCGAGTAAAACTAGGTGATTTTAATGCTCCTCTCTAGGCCCAGGCTCTATATTTATTACTTTTTACTGGTTATGAGCCTGGTATTGTGTAGCTGTAGCATTAGAGAGAGCTGTGGGAACCTACTCGTAGAGGAGACACCAGTTGAGAACCAGGCATCAGAGGGCAAGCATTACTTAAACAATCACTGAAACAATTAACACCATCAAAAACCTGAGCTAATTATTCCAAAGGTGCATATGAGTTTGGGGCATCTTTTAATAGGCTGGAGACAGGAGGATCTTTTGGATGTCCCAGTCTAGAGCAGGATGTTTTACCACCTTTGCCCAAAGTCCACCAAATCCACCTTTGCTATGGGGTTTGCTTGCTTTATTGTCTAGGCTTTAAGGTACATATTCTGAGAGGGTACAAGGAGGTGGACTCAGGAACCATGGGCTCTACCCTGATGGTTTGTTTGTTGACTCTCACTGAGCTACCTCTGAAAGCTGTAAACTCCCCCACTGCAGAAAGCCTCATATTTCAGGGCTGGGTGTTCCAGGGCAAATGATTGGGATTCAGTGACAGGCAAGGAGGAAAAGCAAGCAATACACTCAACCCAGCTCAACTCAATTCAACTCAACAACTTGATTTAACTCAACTAAAATAATTTTGGAACACCCCTGTGAAACAAAAACTCTGAGCTCCACAGCTCTCCACAAGGCAAGAGACACTGATGTTAAGTTGCAGCTGGAAGCCAGCGCATCTTTAAATCTAACTACCCAAAACTGCTTTAAGAAAGTCAACAGGTGACCGGGGGGATAACTCACACTTCTGGTGACTTGTCAGGAACTGCAAAGTTTCTCAGGCCGATTCCCAGCACTTCCAGATTTTAAAAATAATTCCTGATGCTACAAGAGATCAATTATAAGAAGGACAAAGGTCTGTCAATGGTGAACATACAAAAACCCAGACCAGCCTGCCCTTGATGGACTTAAAAATAAGCAATAAACCCATGAGGCCAGCAGAGTTTTTGCACCTATCACTTAGACAAATGCTCTTCCCAAACTTTGGAAATTTTAAGTTGTGCTCTCAAAAAAATGATTGCTTGGGTCCATTGCCTCTCCATCAGTGTTTCTGTGATGGGGTCATCTGAGTTAGCTGCAGTAGCCCAAGGAAACTGCTCTCCCTCTGAAATCAAAAGTGGAGTTGGATTGTCCTTAGGACAGAGAATAGAAGAGATTGAGTGTTAATGAATATTAAAAGGACTCATTATTGTGATAAGTGCACCTTGACACATTCTATGAGTCTCTCAGTTTCTTTCACAGACAAAGAAAAACAGTTTGAGCTGCCAAAGTCTTGACTTTATCTAAACAGGCAGGAGAGGGCTCAGACCTCAGTGGTCTCATTGCACGGCAGCCTTGCTGAGGCACTGGTGTCCTTGCCTTCTGTGGAGTGTTTCTGTTTTGAAATACTGCTGAAAGGGATGAATGTAATTATTGGGTAAAAGTTGGCTGGTCAGAAAATTCCTGTGTACAATCCTATACTCACCTGATGAGTGCACATCTCCTGGTACCTCCTTGGGCAGGACCCTGTCACAGGAGCAATGTGTACTCTGCGGTGTCACTGTCACTGTCACAGTTCCTGCCAGCCAGTAACTCAAGAGGCTGGACAATGAACAGAATGAGGAAAAAAAAAAAATCTCCTGTCTACACTTTGGAGTAACACTTAATGCAGCTTTACAAGGTTCTGGGATTTTTTGAATAAACAGGTTCTTGTTTCTCAGAAGTAAAGACACCCAGTACTCTACCATTCCAGATGAATTGATGGCAATGCCTGGAGTAGGTTAAGGGAAATTGTTTAAAGCCATGATGACAAATCTCAGTTTTGAAAATTTTTTTTGTTCAATGAGGGACCTCCAGATTTTCTTCACCTCACTCCTCAAAGAATCTGTCTCTTTCTCAGGGCTCTGCAATTCAAGAGTGTCTTTGCCTTGTTGGAAGATCGCCTCTCTCACAACCTGACATAACCTCACAGGAGCTCTGTTACAGAAAGCACTGGTTCTTCAGGGGTCTTAAACTGAGCTAAAGTTTGGGTAAGTCCATGGCATATGCCAAGTAATGCCAAGCAGGGAAACTCCTATTTCACCTTTCAGAAAAGCAGCCTGATTTTCAGCAGAAAGGATGTGTATATTCTGAAAATCAGGTGCCATTCAAGTATTTTGTTGAGAAGGCAAGATAAGAAAAGGGTGACTATCATTTAAAGTCTTGGACTCTGAGACTGGGGGATTATGGAGCTGTCAGGAAGCAGAAAGAGCTTCCCCTTTAGCCCTCTGAATACCACTTTTAATTAAAAATTCAGGTTTACATTGTAGAAGCACCAGTGTTATGGGCTCACCAAGAGAAATAAGCTCAATGGTGACGTAAGTATCAATATAATGTGATCCTTAATGAAATCAAATTAAGTTTATTCCACAAAATATCTAGTAGATTTAGTGCTTATGTCCTGGTGAGTGTAAATAAAACCCCTTTGAGATACAAAGAGCCATAAGGTGAATCTGAGTGAACCCAAGTGTTTTTTGATATCATGGGACAGCCTTTGACAACATTACCAAGTGAAGAGTCTGACCTATGAAACTGGAAATCAAGATGGAAATGTGGTCAGTTGTCATTTGGAGCAAAGCACTTTTCAGCAGTTAAAGGGCAACTCCTGTGAGGGAAACTTGTCTGTGAAGCTCAAAAAGTACTTAGAAGAGGATACATCTGTCCCAGTATTGTCTTCTGAAAAGAGCCAGATGCCTAAACTAGATTAGCCATCTAATTTTTATAGACATGTAAAGACAGGTGAGTATGCCAAAATAAATCATTGCAGCTCTGACCTGCACAGTCTGTCTCTATATGTGATTCACCTGCAGCTGGAAAACTGCATTTGATTAACATCTCTGTATTGCCAGCAAGTTGTTGAGGAGCAGAGTTGCTTCCTTTTAGTTGCCCTCTTCTGATCAGAAGGCTGTAGGCATGGATTTATTGGGAGAATTAAAAGAATCATATTGATATGTATACAGTGGAAGAGGCAATTCAGAGGAGTTATGAAAAGCCAAACTTCAAGAGATGCTAACATAGAAGGAGAGCAACAATTACTTGGCGTGACACCCAGGGTAAAGCTAGCAGCAAGATAGTTCAATCAAGACAGAGAAAAAGTGAAGTTTCAACAGACTTTACAGGAAAGATTTTCTCAGAGAAAGACTTATGGGGGTATGGAATAATTTGAAATTCCTGAAAAGAAAGATTTTAAGCCAGGCAAAAGAGAACATCAACAGATATTCTGATGACAACTCTCACAGGAGAAAGAAAATTTCCTGGACAGTCTAAATGGTTTCTTCTTTACCTAAATTCTGTAATTTTAATTTCTGTTTCCTGATGTGTGATGGCTTCAACAGGGTAAGTCCCTTTAACAGTAACTATGACATTGTGGTTAATTTGCCTTTGGCAGGGCTGTTATTACTTTTCTGTAGTAAATGCCCCACACTACGGCACACACCCACAAACCAACAGTGCCCACAAACACACCTGCCCTGGCTGTCGCTGCAAGAACAGCCTGTCCAGGCTCAGCATTACCTCCAGACCAGACTAGCTCTGGCTGAGGCTCAGGATATAGTGGTACCCTGAATTTATTCGTGTGGACTCCACAGGAGATGCTCTTTTTGCTTGTTCAATTTGTTTTTTAGCATCTGGTCACGAGGGAACAAAAACTGTTGATGAGTTGTTCACTTGCTGAGTGCTTGGCCCCTGAAGCACCATTTGTGTGTCTGTTGTGCTAGGAGGCATTTGGGTCTTTGAAAACAGCTGTGATAGCAGAGTCTCTGCTGGAAAATTGGGAAAGATATTCCCAAGGAATGAGAAAATTAAGCCAGAGAGACATTCAAGTGAAATGTAATTCTTAACGAGAGTTTTGGTGCAGCAGTCGCGTTGTGAGTGGGGGACTTTGTAGTGTCCCCCAATTAACATTGCATGGAAGAAGAAAGATGGAGTTCTGAGGGAGATTCCAAACAGTTTATGAATCTGTGTCCATTTCAAGAAATTATTTCATCCAAAAAAGACACAGTTTTTGAAAGCCTTCACACTGAAGTGCTGTTCCATGTGAAATATTTCAACACAGGAAATGCCAAAGCAATTCCTGTCAGTATTTTTATAAGAAATATTTTGACTTTTGTTTCAAAATATTATTTTTTAAATTTAAAAATTGACTGCAGTGAACAGGAAGAAAAAAAGATTAAATAAAAAAAATCCCTAAATAGTCTCAGGACACAAGAAGAGGTTTATTTTTGGAGTGAACAAATTCCTTCAAGTTGACCCCAGATGAAGTTCATTGTTATGCTTTCTTTTGCCATGCTGGAAATCCTGAACATACTTTCTAGAAGACCTGCCCAGGATTTTCTCTTGGATTTCTTTTAGGCCACTGAACAGAAGAAAATAGAAAAAAAAAAATATTCTGTCTCTGCTTCTCTGCTGTGGAATGTATTTCAGGGAGCAGTCTTGCCCTGGTTGGAGATGACGCTGCATCTTTCTTATCTCTGTGACTAACTTCCAGACACCCAAATTGCCTCCTAACATATGGAAGATGTATGGGCAGGATTTTCTGTACAAGCCAGACTGCAGCAGATGGGTGAAATATACAGCACTCTGTCTTTGATTTAGCAAAAATAATCTACTTCACATTCATGGAGACTGCATGGTTTTCCCATGAAGTTTCTGTGCAGGCTGACTTCTCTAAGGGCTCTGCTAAAATTTCAAATAATTTTAAACTTGATTATGCTAATTTTTTTCTCCAGTCAGAGAGAATGCAGTGTATTTGATACCCATTTCCTCTCCCTTGACCAACTCTGTGACATTTTGTGCTTTCTCAGAACAGTACTAGAGTCTTAAAGCCAGAGAAAAACTTCAGCTCCTCAGGTTTCTGGTGGAACAAGCACAAAGGGAGGCTGGAGAACACCCCAGGCTGGTTCACACAGGACTGTGTCACCCACACAGAGCAGGAGGTATGAACACTGGACCTTCTGCACATGGACAATTAGCTGTTGGCCCCAAGGATGGCTCCCAGTGACCTCCAGCCCTCAAGACAATGCCTTGGTTCAATTTCTTACCCAGCAATGACCTGGCCCATGCAGGGTTGTGCCTGTCCTGTGACTGTGACTGTCACAGAAACATTTGGGTGGCAGTCACATGATGGTAACAACTCTGATGCGCTGTCACCCAGGATATGACCCTGAGTTTCGTTACTCATGGGCATGAGAGGCACTGAGAGGCCCATAAGCCACATCTGTCTGAAGAGCCAGATGGTCCTGACCCCCAAAATTCAGTTACAAATGTCTCTGTGTATAAGCCAAAGGCAATGAAACCTCTTTCAAGCTCAAATTACATGTGGCCACTCTAAATTCTAATTTCATGGCACAATTTTTCCTCTCTGTTCTCACACCAGAGCTGTGAGACAAACTACTTTTCAAGATGGGTGGAAAAAAAGGGGGAAAAAAAGTAAAATAAAAGAAGATGACACTCAAATCTATCCACCTGTGCTGGGATGGGGACTCCATCCAAGGACCCCATGCTGAAGGGATGTTTTCCTCATGCCTCAAATTAGGAAATGAAGGACATGAGGGGAAGAACAAGGCTGACCCTGCCTCTGTTCACTCTTGCTGGTGCTGTCAGTGTTGCAGAGCCAACCCATTTCACAAAATGAGCCTTTTCCACCGTGGTGCCCTCTGTATTTTGGAGGTCTGCTCCCTCCCACACCAGTAAACTCTCATTTTTCATGCTCCTTGGTGCAGCCACACATGTACCCCCGCAGAGCAAGGGCAGGGAGCCTCAGCACTGCGTTTCAGGAGTCAAACTAGGCTCTTGCTAAACACACTGGAGTTTCTTTTATTTATTTTTGTAAAATTTTTTTTTGTTTAATTTTCCATGCTAGGCTATGCTGCAGGAGAAGGCAGATGGACTGCAGCTCTGCTCTGTACACCAGGTGGCCTCAGTGGTATGTGCTTCAGCCCTGATCATCTCAAGGTGCAACCATCACTCCTGCCGATGCCCTTTTTGTTTGCAGTGATCTGAGCACGCTTCACAGTGCAGTGAAACAGAGCCAAGAATCGTGCAACAGGAGAAAATATAGGAGATAAAACACGTGCATGGATGGGATTGATATCAGAAGGCATCTGTTAAACACACATAATGTTTATATGAAACAGCTCTGCAGACAATGAGTACTGCTGTGTCGTAGCTACCTGGAGGGACAGAGAGTTGTTATCATCTTCTCTTAGCATAAAGTTCTTAAAAAATAAAAGCCTCAGCCACAGGCAAGCATTTTTCATGTTGCCACATAGTGATTTATTCATTAAAGAGGAGGTGGAGGAACCAACAGGTGACTGATAAACCCTCTGCACGGGAAACTGCAAGAGGGTCTCAGTGAGAGGCTGATTGTTCCCATGGAGGGAAGCTACTGGTGGAATCTCTCATCTCGCTGAACTGATTTAAATGTACACAAAGCAGGAACACACTGATTAAATCTGCTGGCGACACGAAGTTAGAGGATGCTATCAGTGCGATGGAAAATCGTGAGTCACAGAAACTTGGCAAGGCTCAGTCGCACAAAATGTGGGTTGTCCACCCGTGGTGGCAGTCATCTGACAAAAAGCAAATTTCTGCGGAGGAGTTACTCGCCATGAATTCTCTTTACTGTTAGCAGCGACAAAAGCACTTTAAACAGACTATCTGTGTCTTTTAAAAATAGATACCTAAGGTGCATTTAAAGGACTTTGCACTAAGTGTAGCTATCACTCACTCTTGATGGTAAGGGCTCCATAAGGAGTCTGGGTCAGCTGCAGACGCAGGAACTGTGCTCATCGAGATGCTGCGAGATTAATCACGTTTGGCTTTAGAGGAGAATAATAAATTCTCTGCAAGATGGTGCCATCCACGGGGAGGGATAGAGGAAGGGAAGCTTGCTCTCCCTCAAGCATGGAGACCTCTGATCTGATTTTCAAATTGGAAAACAAGGAAACAAATTAAAAAAATAGAAGGTAAATGATGATCCTGGAGTGTTCAGTCAATGTATTTCCTGTGCTGAAAGTCTTGCTAAGAGACAGAAATGAGTAATGAAGGAATTTCCACCAGGAGCAAGTGCAAAGGGAGCCAGAGGGAAGGTTTGGGAAGGTTTGGGAATGTTTGGGAAGGGAAGGTTTGGGAAGGTTCGGGAAGGTCCAGGAAGTTTTGGTTCGAGAAGATTTGGT
>VZTH01017844.1:131882-226990 GCA_013397815.1 Aleadryas rufinucha | reverse complement strand
CCCTTCCCGCCTCTTTATCTCTGGCTGCGCCTTGGAGCTATCCTGTGAGTGTGTGTGTACGTCTGAGTGTGTCCTCATCCTGCGATTGAGTGGCACTCTCCCGAATGGATCCTTTTGGGACGGTTTTGGGGAGGGCGCAGCACTCCTTTGACCGCCCGAGTCACCGCGTCTATTCAGGAAGGTTCGGGAAGGTTTGGGAAGGTTCTGGAAGGGAAGGTTCGGGAAGGGAAGGTTCGGGAAGGTTCGGGAAGGGAAGGTTCGGGAAGGTTCGGGAAGGTTCGGGAAGGGAAGGTTCTGGAAGGGAAGGGAATGCTGTGGGATTTTCCAGATGCAGTCCAAAATTTCTTAAGAAGGTAAGTCTTCAGTTTGTGAACCACCTTTTGCTTTTCCTGCTTTGAAGCTAGAGACATGTTTTCACTAATTTTTTTTTGAGCTGTCTCCCACATACCATGCTGGCTGCATCTCTCCTCAGTATTGCTTCTTCCCCTGCCATGCCTACAGTAACCTGGTCAAGCAGAGTCTGAGACCCCAAGCTTTCCCATTCCCTGTAGGCTTTACCAAAGATTGCTAAAAGAACTTCTCTGCATGGGGATTAACTGGGCCCAGTCTGGGCCAGGGGTCAGTGTCACATCTTGCAGCTTGACTTTCCTCCTCCTTTTTTCCCTTCCTTGTTTAGCCTTTCAAAAATTAGGAGAGGAACTGGAATGCTGAGAAATCAGAGGAGCCATCAGGATTGCAACTGCTTGCCAGAATGGAGGGATACATGACTGGAGAGACAGAAAAATCACAGAGAGATCTGAGAGAGGGAGGGAATGAGGAATTAAAATGATCAACACCTAGAATTAAACCATCAGTCAACAGAGATTAATTGCAATGGGAAGCACAGAGGGGCTATGCAATACCTGGCATATTCTATTACAGCAGTGGGAAAACTCTCCTTTCAGGAACTGGTTAGTGGCCAAATAACTCACATTGCCCAGAGAAGACGTGGCTGCCCCATCCCTGGAAGTGTTCAGGGCCAGGTTGGGTGAGGCTTGGATGAGGCTGGGACAGTGGAAAATGTCCCTGCTCAAGGCAGGGGGTTGGAGCGGGATGGACTTTACAGGTCCCTTCCAACCCAAAGCATTCCATGATTCCCTGATTCTAAGTTGATCAAAACACGTGAAAGAATTGAAACTCTGTGTCCCTAGGTTTTGTAAAGGAAAACCACAATCCTTCCTTCTGCTTGAACCCTTTGTATGTTTCCCAGAGGGTGACATGACAGAGGACAGGGGGACAGACTGCCTCAGGCCATCCCTCACTCACCCCTCACCTGTCATGGAGGGCCACCAAAGAGCAAGAGGTTGGCTTCTAACGGGATAAGGTTCAAGAAGGGTTTGGCAAAAGATGAAGTAATTGGATGTGTCTTACAAGAAGGCAGCAGACAGTAGGAAAGGAAGATGTGGTTTGGAGGTGGCAGAGTTACTTGTGGATGGTCCAACCCAACATGTGTGAGTTTCAGCTCAGACATGCAGCTCAAGAGTTAGACCAGAGAGCACAGCAAAGGCCTGGTGAGGACATGGTGAGTCAGACACTGGGCAGTGGGGAGAAACGTTTTTCATTATTGTAAACTCAGTCTATTTTTTCCCTCCTACACTGCTTAATAGATCTCTGGAACTCACTACTGTAAAGTATTACTGGGCATGCAATTTTGCAGGAGGAAGATATAGTTGGGAATACTCTGAGTTATCTCACAGAGGATAGAGGCATAATGGAAGCACAATATAACATAAACTCTCATACTTCAGGGTATACAATCATTACTGCTGACAGGTTTATATAGCAAAATTAGTCCATAATTGCTCAAAGGGAATTCTTGTGTCTTCCTCGGAGGAACTCTTGGAGGAAGAATCTGGATTAAAAGCATTGCTAATTGTATCCAGTGCAACTCTTCCTATATCTTAGCAAATCTTTTCCACTTCTGACTCATATGATATGAAAAAAAATTCTTATCTCCTGCAGGTTACATAAATTTCAATAAGAACAGAAGTTTAATTTCTGTGAATGGGATTCCTGGGAGAAGCAGCAAGATCCAAGCAAAAGCAATGCATGGGCTGTTTTGCAGAGCCATCTTACCATCCTACCTGCAGGCATCTAATGGAAGTGCAGTTGTGCATAGTCAGTGAATATCTCCCATAAAATCAGTGCCTTAATTGCAGGGTCCTGTGAGACTTTTTTACAGGGTCCCCTGAGACTTCTTCCACTGAGGCCTGTTTGTCTTTGTAGCATATGTACAGATCTACAGAAGATAGAATTGCTTTTTCCTCTTTTTTTTTTTTTTTCTCCTTTCAATTTTACTTGAAAATCTATAATTAAAGACTATTAACCTCAGCATGAAAGTTAATGTTTAGGGAGCTGAGTTTGAGGTGGACACATCTCAAGGTTCACGGGGCATCCAGTTTCCCTGGGAGTGTCCAGTAGGTGCTGTTAAGTGACCCTTTGGTGCTGGGTTTTTAGGTGCCTCAGGTGGTACTCATTCACAGTGAAGATCAAGGGAACCACATCTGATTAGCCTGTGGGTTTCCTACGGTTTAAGGAAAGATGGCAGGTTCTTGAGACCTCATCTGGTGTCTTGGACGAGAGATCCTGAATTCTGTGGCTGTGCCAGCTAACAGAGTGAAATGTCTGAAGAGGAAGAGACTAATCATTCTTCAGGATGGTAGGAACATATGATGGAATTCCCCATCCTCTGATAAACATATCTGCAAGCAAGTGATCAAATTGAAATACTTTTGGTTCATAAGCAGCTAATCTGCAAAGAAATCTCTCCCCTGTTCCTCCCATTGCCTTCACAACATTATTTTCATTTCTATCTAGATTTGTTTGCTTGTTAGTCTGTGGCCTCCCCCTAAGCATGTAACTGCAGATGGATGAATTATTTTATTTTATTAAATATTATTCTTGGCTTTTTGGAGATGTTTTTTGTTTTGCTTTAATGATTATTCCTTCTGGTGTTATTTCAGTTTTCAATTACAACTTGTGTGTGTATGTGTCTGGTACACTTCCATTTTGCAAATGGATGTATGCACTTATTGTTAATTGATTCCCCAAATAAACCCAAATGCTTGCATTGAAATAATGTATTATATTTCTTGCATGCCACTGAGCTGGATGCCTTCCAGTTTGGCATCTACTGCTGCTCTGGAGATGGACATTTTTCTCTCCCTCCCATTACCCCTGGAGTGAACAGAGATGATGTTATGTCAATTTTCTCTGCAGACCTCGTATCATTGGTTGATGTCTCTGGATAAAGGTGGCCAAAGTCACACCTCTAAGTGTGTATTTAGGCACCTAGACAGACAGTTGCTTTTAAAAATACCCCAACAAAACACGGAACTCTCACCAGCCCACACGGGCTTCAGTGAGGGTTTTCTTCCCTGAAGTCAGGCTGTTATGAAGGGTATTTTTCAAAACCAGCCCTTTTTGGCCTATATCTGCTCCTACCAAAACCACTGTCTGCTTGAGAGTTATACCAAAAATGAGAATTAATCCACAAGTGGTCCTTTAGCCAGTTTTTGCAATCCAACTTTTTTTTTTCAGGCTTTAGCTAGAAAACACAACTGAAGTCCCTGATGATGGGACCATGCACTTCAGCAGGTTTCAGCAGGTCATCTAGTCCCTCTTTGCACCAAAAAAGAAAGATAATACCTTTTCAACTGTGATTCATCCCACATATTGCAAACATCTATCTCAGGAGTAGATGAATCATTTCCTGGAGGTGCTTCTCTCTCTCTCTCTGTGTCTTCTCTCCATTCAGGAAACCTAGTGGAAAGCTTAAGCAAGACTATAAATTGTAAATAGCTAAGATGGGGGGAGATTAATCCCACTGTGCACTGAGAATCAATGACTGTTGATTCATTGAATTCTAACTTTCAAAAGCTGTCAGCATTTCTGTTTTGACAGTTTGGAATTTTAGATTGCTAACTACTTCCTGCCATTTTTTACGAACCTCTCCCTTCAAAAATATATTAAACTGGCCCATTGAGCTGGTATGGAAATCTGTGATGGGAATTAGTTAGACAATCACAGGCAACTTCACGTTGTTTTGGACAGTGAGGGGTTTCGTGTTTGGTCTTCAGCTGCCAGAATGAGTCAAGTTTTCCAGAAGACATAAAAGCACTTGTATCTGTTAGAGAGAGTCCAGAGAGATGCTCCCAAGGATGGAGCCCCTCTGCTCTGGAGCCAGCCTGGGACAGCTGGGGGTGTTCAGCTGCACAAGAGAAGGCTCCAGGGAGACCTGAGAGCCCCTGGCAGTGCCTAAAGGGGCTCCAGGAGAGCTGCAGAGGGACTTGGGACAAGGCATGGAGGGACAGGACACAGGGAATGGCTTCCCCCACCCAAAGGGCAGGGTTAGATGGGATATTGGGAAGGAATTCCTGTCTGTGAGGGTGGGGAGGCCCTGGCACAGGGTGCCCAGAGCAGCTGTGGCTGTCCCTGGATTCCTGGAAATGTCCAAGGCCAGATTGGATGGGGCTTGGAGCAACGTGGGCTAGTGGAAGGTGTCCCTACCCATGGCAGGGGGTGGAATGGGATGATTTTTAAAGTCCTTTCCAACCCAAACCATTCTATGATTCTATAATGGAGGATCCCTCTCTGCTGGTCCTGAGAGGATAACTTAAATGCAAGGCTATAGCTGGATCAAGCCCCTGGTAAAATACCTTCAAAGAAAAGGAAGCGAAAACTGGGGAGGAAATAGATCAAACCATCCAAGGCATAAATGTCCAGGGCTCACCTGTGCTGAGAAACCTGAGCTAGCTCCCACTGTGGGGTACATCTCACCATGCAGAGGCAACAGCTGAGGTCCTGGAAGCACAGCTGGGCCGTGGCCTGGGCTGAGCAGCCTGCTAATTACACTGGCCTTCCAGCAGGGTTAATTATCACTGAGATGATAAAGCACAAATGCTTTTGGCTGCAGTGCTGGCTTGGTTGGGACCTCTGAGTGGTGGTGTGTTATATACTGCAGTCAAGGCCACAGTCATCAAGGAAAATATTTTGATGGTGATTGTATAATAATGTGTGTTGATGTCAATGGCTGAAGAACTGGAAGGGAGTATGAAAAGCTCAAGTAGCAGCTTGCTGAAAATAAACTGCTCATCTCTGTGAAATTCTTCCTGGTTTAGCAAAAGTGTTTTTAACCTGTAGAATATAATAATATCCCCATAAAAGCTGAGAACCCCTAGAATGATTTAAAAGCTGTTAATCCTTCATATCAAAGTACAGCACCACATCCAAAGATTATTGAGCTTTAAGATAAAGGGCTGTTCAGTATTACCTGGTTATCTACTGACAAAGTTGAAAACAACATCTTGTCATCTTCTGGCTGAGCATGATAATGTTTTAGAATTGGAGACACATAAACAATAAAAAACACAAGATTGTACGGGGAATTGACAAAGGAGGTAATTTATCTTACTCCAGTATTGATCATTCCTCAGCCACAAAATGCAATACAGAAATGTCAAGCATTCTGGTGTTGCTCAGTGTGACCAAGTTTCCTGATGTGATCATCTGCAGGGAGCGGGTGCCTTTCTGAACGATGCCTTCTCTACAGGTGGGACAGCAGTGCAAGGATGATAGCATCAGTAAAGCCCAACCATCCATTACCCTCCAATCCTGTCTCCAAAAGAAATTTAGGAGAAATCATTCCCAGAAGTTGCAGCTAGGGGTTTAACATGTGAAAAATGAAAAATGAAAAATCTCTTCCTAATTCCTATGCCTGTATGTTAGTGACAATAATTATATCATGTGATGAGATTAACCTAATTTGAGTTGTGCTTTTCCCTACAGCTCTTATTCTGTGGCTGACACACATTGAAACACAAAGTCAATCGAAAAACAAGAAACAACTAGAAAATCTTGTTGTTATGAGACTGTTTTCACAGGGAGGGTAATTTGTGCTTAAGTGGTTTGGGTTCACTCTCACAGACCTGCAGATGGGTGAGTCCAGTATTTTCATCACAGAATCCTTGGCTGTTTTGGGTGGGAAGGGACCTTAAAACCCATCCAGTTCTAACCCCTTGCCGTGAGCAGGGACACCTTCCACTATCCCAGGTTACTCCAAGCCCTGTCCAACCTGGCCTTGGACACTTCCAGTGATCCAGGGGCTCCCACAGCTTCTCTGGGCACCCTGTGCCAGGGCCTCCCCACCCTCACAGGGAACAACTCCTCCCCAGTATCCCATCTAACCCTGCCCTCTGGCACTGGGAAGCCATTCCCTGTGTCCTGTCGCTATCGGTCCATGTGAAAAGCCATTCTCCCAGGGACTGTTTTCAGCAGCTTTGGGGGTTTCTGACCATGTGGATACAGCCAGGTGCAGGCAGCCATCCTGCTGCCCTTTCCTTGCTCCTGACAGCCATGAACCAGGCCCTACTCACCAAAATAGCCCCTGCCCTAAAGCCAGTGCGTGTGCCAGCAGTGCTGCTTGGGTGATGCATCACTGTCTGCAGAGGCTGGCAGCTGGGACACCTTAAGAAATCCCCCAGGATTTATTCTAATGTTCACATCTGACACCCATATAAGTAACCTGGTGCAAAAAACCACTGATGCAAAGCTCTACTTAATTTCTTAGTTGGCAGACATAAGCATTTGCTATATGCCAGTTGCAAGGGCATTTTTGCAGCCAGACTTTTTGCATCCTTTCCCTTTTGAATACTTGTAAAGGTCATATTGGTCTTGGCTACTCATTTATTTCCTTTCTCATTGAATTTTTAACAATGACAGGCGTTCATCCAAAGCTCTGGGCTCCTCTACACTGCATTAAAATTCACAATGTCATTTGCTTTCAGTAAATATATTCAAATGAGCTGCCTTCAAAACCATAAATGACTCACCATACAATCAATCATAATTGCAGGACCCTGAATTTCTCCTCTACATGTTGTCCTTTAGTGCCCAGAAGAAACACATGATGTAACTGTTACCAGAAACTGGTTGTGGAAAAGAAATTTGATGTGATCATTTTTATTCTCTAAGGAAAACTTGGTAAGTTAAATGCAGGACCAGTTTTGGCTGGAAAATGAGACAGATACATGTAAATTTTATATTACCACTCAGAGCTCTGAGTTCCTGTGCTTAAGAAAACTTATCTTTCTAATCAATTATTAAGTTTCAAAATGGAACATGTGCTTCTCTCTTAGTTTCCCATAAAAACTCCTTGACAATTTTAAACATACATATTCACATGAAGAAAGTCTGCTTGTTAAAACAGTACATGGTCAAAGCTTCCAGCCAGATAAGAATGATCAAGGCATTCTCTCACAGGATATAGAGCGTTATGCCAGGGAAATAAAGCAAAATGAGTGCCTAACTAAAAATCATCCAAAAGATTTTTAATTTTAATCTCATTTTTCTGACAACTCTTTGCTTTGGGGAAAAAAAAAGAAAAAGAAAAAGAAAATACTAAGAATTTCATTAGTCCTTATGGATAATAGTGGAACTACTGCCTTCTCCTATGTTCTTGATAAGGTCAGGAATAGGTTTATCACTAAATCACAGATATAAGAGTTAGAAGAGATCTGTTAGGAAATCCTCTTCTCTCTTTAAGTGTAGAATTGTTCCCTCCAACATACTGAGGCTCTATCTGGTCAAGCATCTAATGTCTCAAAACAGCGAGGCTCCAGCCACTTCCCTTGAGAGATGACTTTATTACCCAGCAGATCTCAGTGTGAGGGACTGAGTTCCAAACTAAATTTTACTTTTCATGTCGCTAGAGAGTTACTCTGTCTCAGCAACGACTGCCTCAAACGCTGTGCCCTTCATCGTGTGATAAATCCATCCTGCGTTCGCTCAGCTTTGAACCGAGAGTTTGGATCCTGGTTTACTGACTTTGCTGCTTGAATCCATGCTCTTTTCCTCAAAAGGCAGATTTAAGTTACTATCAGCTTTATTTAACCTGCTGGCACTTGATGGGTATATTCAATGGAATGGTTAAATTCCCAACAGTCAACGGCGTCCCTTCACAGCAAAGCTTACGAGAAATAAGCAACAAATATTGTTAGAAGTGCAGAAATAGGGGGAGATTGTATCTGTAGATCTCAGCTGTAGATATCCCTAAGGATAAAATAAACAAGTGCAATGCATATCAGCTTCCCCCTCTGCCTGTCTCATGCATTACTTGTCTTCTTTGGGTCTCATCCAAAGACCTCTGAACCGAACGGAAAGCTTTCACTGACTTCAGTGAGATTTGGGCCAACCCCTTAAGGGCTGTGATTTTGTCTTCCCAAAGTGTGTGGCCATGATTTGGTGGGATACTTCAGAAGCACATAGCTGCCTCCAGTACTGCAGTTATCTCAGGGCTTCTGGTGAGGCTTTTCATACACTAAATTGGAATGTGCTTAACCAGGCTGTTGATTCTTCATATTTAATACAGAGTGGGCCCTATGGAATGCCAAACATCACAATTTTAATATTACGTATTTTATCTGTATCAGATGTATCAGAGATGCATATTATATGGCAGTAATTCAAAACACAAAGCCAATTACTCTGCTGGTATCATCTTGTGTATTTACACTGCTCAAAAATGTGTCTTGTGGCTTTATAACAGCTTGCTAATACAAGATTCTTCCACTAACCTGTCTCAGAACATCAAACAAAAGCAAAATCAAATAGAAATGTAAACTTCATAGCCTGTGATATATGTGGATAATATCCAGTGAAAACATTTTTGATAGAACAATTTTATGTTTAAAACGAAGGCTGATTGAAGCTGGAATATTTTGTAGGAACACAACTATTTCAATGACATTTTTTATGGGAAAAATGTCTCAGCAAATTGCTTTGATTTTCTTATTTGTGTCACTAACGTAAAAATTATTTGTTTTGAGAAAAGAAAAAATGCGTTTTTGAATTTACCATACTGTTTTGTCTTGACGTATAGCAATTACTGAATTCATCATGTAGTTTAATATAGTGTATTATATTCAGTATTTCATTACAGTGTTTTTCAAAATTGCAACGAGGCATTTCTACTTTTCCAAAGTAGTACATCAATAATTCTTCATGAGATTTTCAAAATTTCTGTTCCCTGAAAGTCTCTCTTTAATTTTTTCCAATTTTCTACTCAAGTTCAATGTACAAACATAATTTTAGCATGTTCACAGCCCTCACAAAAGCTTGAATTTCTAGGCACTCGTGGTACCAACTCAATCATATGTATTTGCAGATTGAAATTTCTACAGATAAAGCCAACTGCAATCAAATTTGTGCACATTAGGTCCAGATTCTCAGCTACCTCCTGTTGCAATCTGAACTAGTGCCTTCCTTCCTCATGTGTATCCTCATCACTCGTTCTGAAACTGCAGTTTCAATCCCAGAATCCTGGAATGGTTTGGGTTGGAAGTGACCTTAAAAATTATCCAGTTCTACCCCCCTGACATAGGCAGGGACCCTTCCACTATCCCAGGTTGCTCCAAGCCCTGTCCAGTCTGGCCTTGGACACTCCCAGGAATCCAGGGACAGCCACAGCTGCTCTGGAAATCCATTCCTGGGCTTCACCACCCTCACAGCCAGGAATTCCTTCCCAATATCCCATCTAACCCTGCCCTCTGGCACTGGGAAGCCATTCCCTGTGTCCTGTCCCTCCATGCCTTGTCCCAAGTCCCTCTGCAGCTCTCCTGGAGCCCCTTTAGGCACTGGCAGGAGCTCTGAGGTCTCCCTGGAGCCTTCTCTTGTGCAGCTGAACACCCCCAGCTCTCCCAGCCTGTCTCCATGGGAAAACTTAATGAGGTAAACTCCTATGAAAACTAGATCAATTTCAGAAAAAATACGCCCAGTCAGCAAAATTACATTCTGCACAGAGATGTGGAAAATCATAGCAAGCTACAGGGAAAGGATAATCCAGCTACCTGGAGCTCGTGGCTGGAGAGCAGCTGCTCCCTGTCCTACTTCACTTGCTTACCTTAAAACGTGGTGGTGGAAGCACATTGGAAATCCTGCTCTGGGATTCCACACTGTAGTGCATGGTAGTGAGCCACACATGGCCACGTTTTGTTTATGACAGATGGCTCTTCCCAAAAATATGATGTGCAAGATTGTGCTGACTTGGACAGTTCTGCATAAACTGAGGGGGATTGACAGGGTGTAATATACATTTTCTGTTTACTAAAAGTCTAGAAGAGAATGGGCCAAGCCCAGCAAAGAACAGCCTGTTTCAAAGATATTACGGCTGGAAAAATGTTGTTTCTCACAGAGATCATCTCTCTATAATAAGCTTCATGGTGATCCTGTATGGTGTAGGAAAAAAATAAAAACCAACTATGCAGATTGGGAAAGGAGTCAATCACGTGATTTTTATTTGTATGCTATCATGGAGATGTCTGTGAGAAGAAAAGAGAACTTCTGCTCGTCTCCACAGCTCTGCACACAGCCAGCCTAGCTGGAAACAAGCTACCTCACGGCCTGGAAACTGCTCGCGGGAACCGTGTGGCATTCAAATGCGAGAAGGAGGATTTGTCAGTGATGAGCAGGCACCCTCAGAGAGGCTGAGTTGATGGACAATTGGCAGCAGTCAGCGGGGAATTGGACCAAACAAAGTGCACATGCAACCTTGCTGGAGTGACAGCTTGGAAGAGCCATGCTGAAATTCCCAGCTGGGAATCCAAGCTCACTCGTGGGACTTGCTCTACCTTTGTTGGTCTTTTTCCTACCCTTTGTTGGATGTATGCTGAGTGGGGAATGCGTGCATAATGTGGGGTTAACCAAAAAACTTTTTCTAAATCCTGAGGATTATAATTCATCATGAGATGTTGGGGTTGTTCTGATGTCCCTCAACAGCAGAGATTAGTGCAGGTCTGGTGGGGTTAACGTGGCAGAACTGATTTGTGCCAGCCGAAGATCAACTCCTGTTTTAAATGTTTTACTGGAAAAGGAGAAATTAATTGTTTTCTCTGGATCTTTCCAGATGTTGGAGACTGGAACCTGCTACTGAAACGGGATCTCTCATCCCCTTTAGCTTTTCAGATTACACAGCAGACAGACAGACAGACAGACAGACAGACAGAGCATAGAGGGCATTTTTGTTGCAGCTTCTATTTTTGTCGCTTCCTCCGAACTGTGTAAAACCTCCCATGACTAAAATGTCTTTCTTTGGCATGGGGGAATCACGTCTTTTGGGATGATATAACTGAGTTGCGTGGGAAGCATTTTTTTCCTAGGCTAAGAAACTGATATTAAAAAAAACCACCATTACATTCCCAACTGAGATCTTTGGGAAAGTTCATGGGAAATAGGAGAGATCTCTCCTCAAAACAGCCGATTAATTCACTCCTAGGTTAAAATGTGGGACTTCTCATCATTTCAAAGCCCATGTTTTTAGGTGCTTGGAAAGAGCCTCCATTTCTGTAGCTGTCACATTGATTGGAACTCCTTCAGAGAAAAGAATTTAAACCATATGTGGTTCTCTGAACAATTTAATTTCTATCAAAGGTAACGTTTGTTGATGACAAAACATTTTGCTCCAAAAATTCCTCTGATGATAAGAATTCACCAAGTAAAGTTTACATAACCTTTTTGGAGACCTTGACAGAGAAAAACCATTACTTGAAAGCAGCTGAAATCTGCCTGCTTGAAGACGTCTGCGCCTTTCCCTCTGCAATTAGTACAGCTGAGTACTGCACAGAAAAACACTTCCAAAGTTCCTCACTGGCCTCACCAGGTTTTTCTCTCAGACTGTATAATCCCATGATTACATGGTGATGTTGATGCAAAGTGACATGGCATGTCAGTGGAGTTTCTAACCACTTATTTTGTACCACTGAAGGGAAAGCCCAGCAGCCTGGGCACTTAAAATGAAGCAAAATTAAGAAAAAGAAGGAAATCTGATAATCATTATTGAAGTGTACTTGCAGGTAACTGGCAGCTTTTCCTGAAAGTTTCAGCTGGTGATATTGTTCACAAAATGCTTGGCAACCTGCCAGTCCACTCAATAGATATCTCTGCCAGGCCATTCAGTAGCTACTTGTATTAAGCAATATTTCAGGAAGACGCTTGACTGGTTGACAAAAGCTCCTCTCGTATCAACCTTGTGTAGGGTCACACAGATGAAATCCTCGAGCTGGTTATTACATAACCTTGGGCATTTCCTCAGCTGCCCTGTTGGCTTTTTCATGCTGTTCTCAGAAGTGGTGGCTTTTCTGATCACGAGTGGTAGGGGTGGGTACAGTGGTCTTGCTGTCACTAATTAGGTCACTGCTGCAGGCTTGTCAAAAAGGGCATTGTGTCCCCGCAACCTGAAATTGCAAAACTTTGCTGAAGATTTTACCCTGCGATCAAGAAAATACATCTTTGTTCCTTTCTTTGAAAGGGGATGCAATTTTGCTGGAATCCTATGAGGAGAATAAAAAAATCACTTCAGATAGCATTTATCAATAAAGCTCCATCCCTAGATTTTCTGAGAGAAGGGTTGAATCAGTAATAAGCCACAACAAAAGATCAGGGGAGATATTGGATGTTGACAACATTGTTGAACGACAGATGAACATCTCTGAACACTCTCTGGTCACAGAGGGAGTGCTGAATCCAGCATGAAGAATGGCTTTTGAGAAATGTCAGCTGGCAAGAACACAGTGTGGTGTACTTTGCACAGAGGGAACACTGAAAAAACAGGAAAAAAACCAACTGAGGTGGGATACCAGACTCAGCTGTGCAAAATTTGCTATAACAACTACCTAAAAATTGTAAACCGACTTGATATTAAACTTCTTTGCAAATAACAGAAGCCAGGACTAGTCAAACTGCAGGATTGTCCTTCAGATCATGTGATTTTTTTTTTTGGGGAGTAGACTTCACTCTTTCTCAAGAAGCAGTGGTGATGTGGTACCCTGGCTCTGCACCATGTAGGTAGAAAGGGGTGAAAGAGTTCCTGATGAGTGGGTATTTTAGTATTTGAAGTCGTTCTCTCGTTGGAAAAGCCAACTGAAGCTGAGCATCTCCAACCATGAAACCATAATGGTTATTATTCACCTATTTCCTAAAAGTGGTGCACTGCAAACAGATCTAGCACGGTAACACTTCAGTGTTTGGCCCTTGTAAGTGTGAACTATTTGCGTGGTCATCCAAGCCTATTTTTCTAAGGTCATTCAAAGAGGTGGCAATAAAATCTCATCTTCAAACTTATCTAAACCTCTCAAAAAAATTCAAACCAAAATTACTGTATGAGGAAATGACATCCTGATTTAGAACGCTTGAGATGTAGCAGTCTGAGCTGTGATTTTTAGAAGTGTTAACTGTGCATGATTTTCAGATGAAATCAAGAGGAACAGGAGGGTGTTGTTTAGCCACAGTTTCACACCTTCATCTCTGGTGAATGCTCACTTTGCTGGTCTAGTCTACACTGGTCTTAAAAGACAGCTGCTGCTCTCTGACAACTCTTTGGAGTGTAAAGTGATGCTCGTTTTAGTCTTCACCTTGCACTGGTCTGAGGAATCAAACTCACCTTCCAGCTGTAATGGCCTGGGAGCACCCTGCAGGTGAGCTGTGCTGCCATAAATGCCTGTGTCAGTGCCCTTTTGCTAAGACTTATACTGTCTCCTCACTTACAAAGAGTACCAGAGTATCCTGAGCTGGAAAGGACCCACAATGGCCATCAATGTCCAACCCCTGTCCCTGCACAGACACCCCAACAATCCCACCCTGTGCATCCCTGGGAGCATTGTCCAAACACTCCTGGAGCTCGGGCAGCCTCGGGGCCGTGTCCATTCCCTGGGAGCCTGGGCGGTGCCCACACATCCTCTGGGGGAAGAACCTTTCCCTGATAGCCAACATCATCCTCCCCAGAACAGCTGCAGCCATTTCCTTGGATCCTGTCACTGGCCACCAGGGAGAAGAACACAGCACAGGCTCAGTGCATAGGTTTGGGTGAGTTACCCCATCTAAGGGGAGTCAGGGGTGATTATCTGCTGCAGTCATTTACAACATATCCCTGTACCCAAGGTGTAGGCAGCTCTGTAGCTCCCAACTCTCTTTATTGCTAGTACATGTAACACTTGTAAAGCAGAATTCAACTGACCTGATTTAGGTGCCTGCTGCAGATCAGATTAATCATGTCCCAAAAAGTCCTATTTCTAGAGAAAAAGCTCAGATGTATCGGTATTGTTGATGTCTGAAGTTGGGCAGAACGAGTCCATTCTAGCGGGATTTAAGATGTGATACTGTGAGTCTGAGCCCATGCTACCCCGGCCACGTGATGGTTAGACAAAAATAACAAAATACAAGTGCAGTGGTCAAAGGAAAAAGCAAACAAGGTCAGGCTTGGCTCAGGTATTAACATAGCTATACAGCCTGTGGGACCAGCTGGCTCCTTCCAAACAGCTCAAAATTCAGCCAAGAACCCTGAAGGCTTCATTACCGAGCTAGTGAAAGCTTTGACATCTGAAGATGCTCCTGAAGAGGGCTGTCTCTGTTGGCCACCAGACTGCTCATCCACAAAATCTGGTGAACAACTGGCTTGACATACTATTGGTATGTTTTATTAACCTGTCATAGAACTTTATTAGTTTAACTAGAAGAGTTAGAGATGGATAAACACTAGTAAAATTTGGACTTTGTCCTTCAGCTTCTGCAATATCCCTGTCTTAAGCCTTAAGAAGGCTGTGAAAAGCAAGGCCCCTGCATATGTAAATGTGAGTTTTCCTTTCCAAGAAAATTAATGCCATTTACCTTGGATTAACTTGGAGAGAAGCAGGACGGTGTTTATTGGGTAAGGCACGTTAATACCTTCACAAATAGTGACCTCTTGCAAATTGTGGATGCTGTCACATATACAAATCCAGTCAAAAAGATAAACAAAGACAGAGAAAGCATCCAGTTGTCAAGAATGCATTCCTAAAGAGATGAGGAACCACAGCTGAAGAAGAGCTCTAGGTCTGTTTTAAGTCTGCTTTTTCTCTCTATTTTCCTGGAGCTGGTGTGTGGCGTAGATTCATCTTTATCTTCGTGTCCCTATAAATGTCTTTTTTTCTGTTTGGGCATGATTTTTTCTTCTGTTGTGACTGTATGTCACCACTTCCAAACGTAACTCTGAAGAAATTTTTTTGTTCATGACAAAAGGCAGTGTTAGAAGGAAAATGTGAGGAGATTTTAAAAAAGACATGAAGAAGTTGGTCGTATGATTGTAGAGTCTTGAACCTAAAAGGGAAATGCAACATCCAGCAAGTGATGTTTCTCTGCTGCTGAAAATCTTTCTCAGCAGTGTAATAATTTCATCTGGTTTCAGCCACAGACTGAAGAAGTGCATGCTCTAGTTACCTCAGAAAGTCTTTTTTCTGGGAACATTTTAATAAGGACTGCAGTACATTTAACCTGTCTTGCCTTACTTGAACTTTGAACCACTGCATGCTGTGGAGATGTTGGTGAAAAGCCTGTCCCAAATGGGCAAAAGCTTTTCTCTCCTCCCTCTCCTGTCTCTTAGAATGGATCTGAAATAAGATGTGTCTAGGTCAATGCCTGTGGATCCCTGGGGAAGGAAGATCACCACACTCAGACCACTCCCGAGCAGACTGCTGGGGGGAAGGGGACCAGGAACAGATGCTGATCCTGTTCTGTGAGTCTGGCTTTTTGTTTTCTGGTTTTCTGGTAGTCCTGTGTGAAAACAGAGTCTGGCTGAAACAGCATCTTTGGGGGATTTCTCTGTTTTGTTAGAGTGTTTTGAAAAAAGTAATTTTGTTTATTGCTCTGCTACTTTAGTTTGTGTTTCCTGCTTCTCCAGCCAAAGTGAAGAATTAATTTTTTGTCCAGCCCAAATGCTATCCACAGAATGGAGGAGCAGAAGAGAAATGAAAAGGAGAATAAAAGAGTGAGAAAAAATTTTACTCCTAGAGAAGAAATTTCCATGAAGAGTTTAATGGTGTGTCTCTATCCTGATGGGTACAGACAGAGTGAAGCTCCTTATCATGAGCAGCCACAGACTAGAAATGTGTTTTGGTTCAGAGAAGTGCAGGATCTTGAATCTGGGTGACCACTGGGTCACATTAGGCCATAGCTAATCCTGAGCCATCAAACCTGTTGTAAATGCATCTGAAATTCCAGTCAAATGGGGAGCCTGGGTTAGGGCCTCACCTGGGAATCTTGGCTTTCCTGCCTCAGGTGTAGGGTCCCAGTTCTGTGTGTGCACGAGGGCAAACTATCCCTCTGTGTCATTTTTGTTTTCATATCACAGAGTGGGACCATTCATCCGAAATCACTGTGAAATCACATCTATTCCTATCAACTGAGTTTCTCCCTAAAATCTGTGGAGACAGACCCTCGGAAAAAATGAAGCAATATTTCTGCAAGAAGCAGACATTTGAAGATTGTTATTTTCCCACACCTTGAGCATCATCTTCACAGAAAAACATATTCCAGCTAAATTTTAACAAAACTGCACTCTTGAGTGCTGTTTTTTGAGCACATCTCATAAATATTGCAGTGGAAATGGGAGATTTGACACTTGAGACACGGTCTTTATTTGACATTGCCATGTTTTGGTGGATGTTTGGCCTGTTGGAGAGAACAGAGCTGATGGTCTTGTTAGGAGCTTGCTTAACAACGAGTTTTAATGCATGACCAGGCTGCCATGTACCATGGCAATCATTCCATGCCTCTGTACTGACTGCATGACCCCAGCAATAAAAACACTGCTAAGTGCCAAGAGCAGCTAAAATAGGAATAACCCAGAAATGCAAAAGCTGAGGGAGTGGCATGGGATTTTATCACCATTTTGCTAATGAGTCTTCACCAAACTACTTGCCAGAAGCTTTTGAGCAGGTTTGAAACCTGTTGACTCAGAATCTGAATTGTGGCAAGGCCTAAGCCCCCTAAGGTGGGGCTGGAAAATCAGGGTGAATATCATCTCCTCAAGTTTTGGGTTGCTTTGATAATTGCTTTTTCATTTCCTGGGACATGTGACTTTATGCAGTGAAAATAAGTTACTCTGCTACCAGAAGACTGGTTTGAAGCAAACCAGGAATGCCTGGGCGTGTGGAGCAGAAGGTGCTGCTTGCTCTGGGCTGCACTTTACAAACCCGTGGTCAGTGTGTGTCATGGAGCCAGGACTCACCGCTGATCGAGGAATATCCTGAGTTGGAAAGGATCCACCAGGACCATTGAGTCCAACCCCTGGCCATGCACAGGATCATCCTTAGGGATGCCAACATGTGCCTGAGAGTGTTGTCCAAATGTTTCTTGAACTCTGTCAGGCTTGGTGTTGTTACTGCCTCCCTGGGAGCCTGTTCAGTGCCCAATCACCCCCTGGGGGAAGAACCTTTTCCTAATATCCAGCCTAAACCTCCCCTGACATGACTTTGGCCATTCCCTTGGGTCCTGTCCCTGGTTACAGAGAGCAGAGATCAGTGTCTGTCCCTCTGATGTCCCTTGGGAGGAAGTTACAGACCCCAATGAGGTCTGAGCTCAGTCTCCTTTTGTCCCAGTTGAACAAGCCAAGTGACCTCAGCCACTCCTCGTGTGGCTAATAAGGGTAACAAAAAACCCACTTTAAATCATTTTCCTCCTCCATGCTACGCATCCTTTGTGTACAATCTGAACTGAGTTTCTTGCCCTGGCTTCAGGTCTCTGCTTTCTATTTCTCTAGGAACCATCATAATCCTGTTAATTTTCGATGCAGTTCAAATAAAATGCATGTTGACCCAGGCTTTATTTTGTAATGATGCCTATAAACTCCTCTGATGATGCAGAAAATGCCCAGGAAATCTTTAATGGCTCTGACAACTTAGTAGTCTGGGCCTTCTGCTCTGCTGAGGGATGGCCTCTCCTGTTTTATACGTGTGGGCATGGGTTCAGCACTGAGTCAGATGGAAGAGATCCAGCAACTGAATCACCGGTGCCAGCATCTGACATCCACCTACCAGCTAAGTTTATCCAGGCTCAGCTTGGGAGGTCTGCTGGGTACCAACCCCAGCACAGCAAATGTGTTAGAACACTCCTAGAGCTCATCCCCTTGCCCTCAGGAAAATAACTTTCAAGGCTAAAATCCTGGAATAATGGCTGAAACCTCTCGATGTGGCCCAGAAACAGTAGTTTCCTTTTCAGTTCTCATGCACAGCTGAGAATGGAGCCCTTTAAGCTTTTGTTTGTTTGTTAAAACAGGATGGATTGTTATATTCTTCTCTGGAGACCCTTTTACTTAGAGTTGCAGATTGTGGAGAGATACTGCACTACAGACCAACTGTGAAAGCTTATTGTCCTTATCCCACGGCAATAAATGCATTCCATAAATTGCAATTAAAGATGCGACTGGGGAGCATAGTTAAATGAGTGGCAGTCCTCCAAACATTTTGACTTTTACTTTAAGAAGGGGCAGAGGTCTTCTATATTTTGGCAGTGCTTTTATGCTTCCTTGTGCCAAGAAGGACCCACTGAAGCTGGAGAGGTGTTGCCTTCAACAGAGCTGTAATGGCTTAGCATAGCAAACTGTCTTGTACTTTGTAAGAGCTCTGCTCAATATCCATTAAATCAGGCTGAAGAGACAGGGGTAGTGCTAGTTACCAGCAGCTAATACAGACCTAAATTATGTTTGTAGCGGGTGCAAATCTAAAATTGAAATTGTGCTGATAACTTGCAATGTGTTGCTTATCTTTGTAGGGTTCGTAGTTGGACTGGTTTAAGAAATAAGGGGAAATTTGCTGTTCTACGTTTCAGAATGATTGTGGGGAAGGGAGTCTAAGGACAGTCTGCCTTTCACTCCTCATTTAACATTGTCTGATGCAGCTCATGTTGTCTTGATTATGTGACAGCAAAAGCCCCACATGACTTCCCAAATCCTTGTTAAATTGGCAGTGTCTCAGTCCTGTAACTCTCCTTGTCCAGCCAAAAAAAAGCCATTTTCAAAACTTCAGTGACATGTCACCAGTTCATCCAAGGCTTCTGGGTTTGCTGAGTCTGAAATGACAGTTCTGTCCTGCAATTTCAGGCATTCATTTCAATAAATGCTATCAGATGGGCACGAAAAAGTCAAAAGTTGATGGAGAAAGGACAGATACATTGCATTAGAATATCTAAATATTATGCAGAGTTTTCTTGTTTTTAATGGTCATATCAAGAAATATTTCTGTTTCAGAGTCCAGATGGAAAAATTTGGCTAAAAATGTAGAGGAAATGTCATAAAAAATTCTGCTTTCACATTAAAAGCTGCATCTATTTTCCCAGCTAAGCTATTTCTGAAGGATACAAGAAAAGACAGATGATGTAAGGAAAGAGAAGCTTATTTAAAAAAGTGAAATCCACTAATGCACGTGTATTTGTGTGTTATTAGTGCTGAAAAGAACTTTTACCCCTGAGAGTGTAAATTCATTTATAAAAAATGAAGATATGGAAGCAGATCCATATGTATCCAAGCCAAATCACTTTTTTTCAATTAAAAAAAATTATAATCAACAACATTTTTATGGATGTAAAGCTTTGGGCTTTCAGTTTTCCCTCATTTCACCAAACTCAAACCCACCTTGTTGCTGTGCCCAGTGTGAGCAAAGGCAGGGTTTTGCTGGTTACATGCAGGCTCAATCCCCCCAGGATCCACAACCAATCTCTTTCCTCTGCTAGAATGCTTTCTCTGGTAAGATAATTTTTTTTCATGGAGCTGTTTTGACTGGTGCTCAACCAGGCAAAAACATCATCTTGGATTTGAAAAATACCTCACCTGCTCGAGTTCATAATCGTGTGTATGTCCTGTGTCGGTTCTGTAGCTGAGCTGGCTCCTGGGGCTGTGGGCTGTGCTGCTCCGTGGGGCTGTGTGTGCTCGCTGCAGGTGAGGACCTGACTCCTTCCAACAGCTGCTGCCATTATGTACTCAAATAACACCACAGCCTTTACATTGCTTTGTTTGCACGTTTTTGCTATTAAAGTATAAAAATCCCCCACCCAGCTGTGTTTGTCTTTCTTTTTTTTTTTTAATTTCATGTTTCCTTTCCTTCGGTTTTCTCCTCAAAGTTTTTGCCACATTCTTTTTTTTTTTTCCCCCAGTGAATGTATCTTTCCGTTTCATTCATGTATACAGAGCCATTATGCTTTCTCTTGACATTTTCTTTCCCTCTTCTTTCATCTTCTGCTGCTTTTTGTGAGCTTTCCTTCTTTCCCTTTTTCTGCTCACTACCCTGTGAATATCCCCAGGTCTATCAACACCATCGATAACAAGGATATTCCATGGAAAAAAAGACATAAAAAACTTGATGAGCAGCAAGGGATCTTGGTGAATGTAACTTGCTGGCCAATATCTATCTGCCAGGTTGACTTGCTGTAAAAAGTACTTCCCACTTGCAGAAACTCTCCTCCTCCTGGCAGGAGGATGCTCACTGCTGCTTGGCTTGTGATATGGGTGTACAATATTTGCTGTATGGAGCAAAACACCTGAAAAAGCCCATGAGGGGTGCCATGGACAGGTGCACAGGAACAGTCCAGGGTTGGTTTGGTTTGGTTTGGTTTGGTTTGGTTTGGTTTGGTTTGGTATGGTCTGGTTTTTTGTGTGTGTGTGTGTTCAGAGCCAGAATCATTGCCTCAGGCTGGGTGAAGCCAGCTGGTGGAGAATATCCAGCTCAGGGTGAGACTCTAGTTTGTGTCTTTCTTCCACAGTCCACTTTCACTGCCTGTACCTCAATGGAAGCCTTTTCCAAGTGAAAGCTGTTTACAGGCCCCCAGCTGCCTGCAAAGCTTGGCAGCTGGGCTGGGGAGGAAGGTAAGAGGACAAAGCAGTTGCTTTAGATGTTTTTGTTTCAGCGCTTCTCAAGTGGATAAATTTCAACAAAATGTCTCCTTCTTGGTCTGCTGGTCACAGTTCCCAGTGGATGTATGGAAGTGAGCAGGGTCTCTTTGGGCTACATCATACCAGTGTTTCCCATTGCAGAGGATTTATGGAATAGCACAGAGCACTCAGAAGAGAACAAACTCTTCTTTTGCAGAAAGCCTAAAAATGGGACAGGGGTGTGCACAGAACCAAAGAATCATAGCAGGGTTTGGGTTGGAAGAGATTTTAAAGATCATCCATTCTCATCCTCTGCCATGGGCAGGGGCAACTTCCGCTATCCCAGGCTGCTCCAAGCCCTGTCCAGCCTGGCCTTGGACACTTCCAGGGATCCAAGGGCAGCCACAGCTTCTCTGGGCAACCTGTGCCAGGGTCGCCCCACCCTCACAGCCAAGAATTTCTTCCTAAAATCTCATCCTACTCTACTGTCTGTCAGTTTGAAGCCATTCCCCCAGTATAAAATATACAGGAACTGTGCTTTCTGTTTCTGCTGTCAGGAACCTGAATTGAAGTTGTATTCTTGAGACCCATAGATTTTCATATGTGCATTTTGGCCACCTTTACTAGGTCACATATGTCTTCCACAGACTAGGAAAACAGCAGCTACAGGCAGGAGACTTTTCTGAAGGAGCAGCAAAGTTCAAAGTAGCAAAATGGATGCTTCCTCAAACCCAAAGTTGTTGTTTTGAACTTGTCATTGTTAAAAAATAAATAGGAAGCCCTCCCGGATTTGAAAGATGTGTCTGCATTACTGTAAAGTAGCGTGGTACCTCACTGTGAGACTGATGGGACTGAGGCTGGAAACACTGCTACCGGTGGAGCTGGGTTGGATCCACACGGATCAGCCCCTCAGGCATCCACCCAGCATTTTGGGCAAAGGCTGGGCTCGCTCTCTGCTGTGCTGCTGCTGCTCAAACGAGCTGGTTTGAAGCAGTGGGTGCATTCCATGAGCTGCGATTACAGCTCGTTCGGGCTGCGGTTGTGCCGGGAGTCCCCCGCGTTGTTCGGGGCTGCCCCTCCTGTGACGTGCTGGTTGCGGCGGTGTGCTGCAGACACGAACTCACTGGGGTGCTCCAGCTTTGGGCACCGTCAGAGCAGCACACCACCAGGCTCAGAACCGACACGTTCCAAACATTCCTCTTGCCCAGTGTCAAGCCCCTCTATTGAGCAGGATTGTTTAAGGGCAAAATTTCAACACAGGAAAATATTTTAGGAGAGAACTGGGTCATATACGCTGTAGAAAGAGGAAAGAAAAGGACTGAGAGCACATTAGAAAATGAACTGCTTCAAAATGTGAACCCTATTTTAAGGTATCCTAGTATTTCCAAAATTTAAATATAAGAAATTTGAAGCAGAGTACATTTGGCATGAAAGAAGCAATGTGGGTACTATTTTAGAGCATGACTTTGTGCACGCAATAGCCTCCAGCATGACACAAAGGGCACAAAAATGTAAAAATAAAATAAATACTAGATGAGAAATTTATGACTCAGATGATTAATGAGGGGTGATAAAAGCATCTTGCTTTTTAAAGATGTATTAGGACAGCAACCAAATGTTACTATTGGAGAAAACTGGGACAGTGAGTAGAGCTGGGAGATAACTTTCTCCACTGTGTTGTGCCTCCTGAGTAGATGAGCAGAGATTTTCAGTAGACAATGCTGCCACCGTGACACCTTCCACAGACAATAAATAGCTTGTAGACCAATAGCCCTGGTTTGTGGAGCCAGATGCCAGAGGCACTGGGTGAAGTGTGTGGTCTGCACTGTGAGGTAGGTCAGCCTCTTGGTCTCCTCCGACCTTAAAACTCATAAATCATAGCCAGAGATGAACACTTCCTGTGTAAACCACAGTCCAGAACTATGAGAACTGTAGGATCATAGAAACCCAGAATAGTTTGGGTTGGAAAGGATGCTCAAGATTATCCAGTTCCAACCCCCTGCCATGAGCAGGGACACCTTCCACTATCCCAGGTTGCTCCAAGCCCTGCCCAACCTGGCCTTGGACACTTCCAGGGATCCAGGGGCAGCCACAGCTGCTCTGGGAAACCTGTGCCAAGGGCCTCAACACCTTCGCAGCCAAGAACTTCTAATATCTAACATAAATCTACACTCCTTCACCTTAATGCCACTCTCCTTTGTCTTTTTACTCCAAGCCCTAGTCCAAAGTCCCCCAGCTCTCCTGGAGCCCCTTTAGGCACTGGAAGGAGCTCTGAGGTCTCCCCAGATCCTTCTCTTCTGCAGGTGAACACCCCCAGCTCTCCCAGCCTGGCTCCAGAGCAGAAGAGCTCCAGCCCTTGGAGCATCAACAAGAATGACAGTTATGAGCCAAAATAGGCCTGGAATGCTGTACAGGAACTCAGGTTGTCTCCTTTCAAAATGCTTTGGCACTAGGATTTAGCCTGCAGCCTGCCCAGGAGCCCCTGGTGCTGTCTTGGTGAAGATGCAGCTCCTCCTGTCACAGAGCAGAGGGCCCAGAGCCTGGGAAAAGGAGAGGTGCTCCAAGTAGGATTTTTAAGGGCCCAAATCCAGAATCGTGATGCTGATTCAGCTGTTATTTAGCCCCACAGGCAGATATGTTTCAAGGGCACCTCAGGTTTTTATGGTTAATTTTTCCAGATGCCTGAACTTTTTTCTCACTCCCAATAAATTTCCAGAAATCAACAATGACTTTGGTTTTTCTCCCCTGAGATGCATGAGCCAACGGGTTTTCTCAAATTACCTCCAAGGCTGGTTTTTTTTGACTTTTGCCATTTTTTACCACACCAGAAGGGAGACCCTTCATTCAAACAACAGAACTCATGCACAAAGGGGATATCCATACCCACCCTTTTCCCTCCATGAAGGTGTCAAATTCCTGATTCTGGCCTCTCAAGAAACTGCTGCAACCACTAGTCTGTAAAGTGGTGTAGGAAAGAATTCAAGACTCATGGTCAGACCGAGTGAGGTTGGTTCAATTCACTTTCAGCAGTGTAAGAGAAGAGCTGGATCTGCTGTAAAGGGTAGAAGAAACAGGAGTTTTAAAAGAAAACCACTAAGAATGGCCAAACAGAAGTGGAAGGTTTAGGTAGATATTGTGTTACTGTTCATACAAACAGTTTAGTCAGTGTTGGAAAGCAACAGGTTAGTGTTGGATCTCATTTCTGTTCAAATCACAGTAAGTGGTATTTTGTCTTCTAAAACAGATTTTAATTTTTAAAACCATAGAAAACCACAAAAAGACACCAAATCAAAGACCCCGTTTAAAGTAAGCATCATTAAAATGCAATATTTGCTATTTAAATACTGTCTGTGACAGTAAGTTGATATCTAGCTTTTTTGCTCTAAATATAGTATTTTGTTTCTGGCTGAAGTCAAAAGATGGCTTTTTTGTTCAAATAACCATTTATTTGTACAATAAACCAAATCACAATATCAGCATGAACATCTTTCAAAATTCTTTTTTAATGAATGGCTGCTGTTTTCATAAATCTTTTCCCAGCCCTGACCAGATCCCAGAAACTCCCCCAGAAGCCAATGGGGACTTTTTCTTTAATATTCACAGGTCTTGAATAGAAGGTCTCAGGGAAGAAATTAGGAAAAAAAAAGAAAAAAAAAAAAAAAAAAAAGGAGGGTCTGGATGAACTGAAGTATTTAAAAAGTGTATTTTCTCTGGGTTTTCTGGGTTTGTGTTCTGTTTTCCTTCCACCCCTCTGGAATGACCTCAGATTTCTGAACTCTTTCTGTCCCCCAGGTGCTGCCAAGGGGATGCAACCTCTGTGTACATCCCCAATTCCTGTACTTGTGGGCACTCTAATCCTCCCCCTGAGTCTCAATTAGCAAGAAGCAGCACTTGTGGCTCTTAGAAATTTGTATTCTGCTCAGTGACCAGTAATTTCATGGAGAAAGGCCAGATCGTGGATAAAACTGAGCAGATAAGCTTCTGATTTTCATGAAAAACTCTGGAATTTAATATTTTTGAGGCCTCTGCCCTTCTGTTGAACTTGATCTGTGGGTTTACAGTTTATTGAAAGAGAATGTCAGGTAGCTGGACAAGCACAAAGTATGATCACACAAGTCCTGTTTTCTTGGCTAAACACCACCAAGAATAACTTTTGAAAAAGAAAATTCAATGTACCTGGATTAATCTTATCTCTAGCAGCGCTTTAGAAGCAATATACAGAATAACATGCAGCGGGAGTTCTGTGCTGGTGATGCACATCTAGAAACTTTTCCAGCATTACTAACTTCTAAACTTCTGATTTTGATAGCATCCTCCTCCACACAGCAGCAAATTCAAATCAGCTAAAGAGATAAGCAGCTTATCTATTTTAAAGTTCTTTTTCTTTCCTCTTTCCTGCAGGTACTTCATGAGTTCAAAAGCTCAAGGCAAAAGGACATTCCTGGGAGAGATTCACTAAGTGAGAGGAGGAAAGAGCAAAATGCAAACACAGCTGATCCTCAGTGAATTGGAGCTTTCCCCAAAGGCTGTCACAAATAGGTACATGCACATCCAGCTTTGCTTCTTGGGATTCTTCTTCCTTATGCATCATATACTAATTATCTCACCAGTCTGCCTGCAACATTTGATTTGGCATTTTCCCTGCTTCTTGCTTGTAAATTTACATCAGAGAAGAGATAGAGTGAAATTATTAATGAAAATGTATCCACAGGTGTCTTTCCAAAGGAAGGGAGCAGGACTGGTGTATGAAACAGATCCTGCTTTCAGATTTCCTTTTAGCACATTTCCATTTAGTTCTGAACCCCACTAATTTGCATAGGCAAGAGGATAAAAGCAGCAACAAACATCTCAGCTGGTTCTGAACTTCCCCCCACAGACAGAATTATATATCTGCTGCTCCTTTCTCTGAGGACACAGACAGCACCATGTTCGCTTGCCGCTCTTGGTTCTTTATAGTGGCATCCCAAAAAGAGGATTCCCTAATGAGTCAAGACACAGTGGGTGGGATTTCTTTGAGCAAAACTCTCTAGTGCTGAGCTGTTGTAGAGAAAGAGGGACTTCATCAGCAGCAGAGGAATGAGATGAATTAGTGGTAAACACAATGGAGCTGGGTTAAAGTTTGGACTCTACAATCTTAGCGTCCTTTTCCAGCCTTAAGAACTCTGTGATTCTGTGAATTGTGGCCAAAACCTATTTGATGTTTGGGCTGATTTTTGTGTGATGAAACCCCCCCATCACGACCACTGCATGCTGGAGCAATGAGGAGAAGCCATGAAGGAGATATCAACAATGTCACCAACAGCTGTGAGGAAACAAAGGAGTTGTCACAGGACACCCCAAGTGGAAAGGGACCCACGAGGATCATCCAGTCCAAGCCCTGTCCCTGCACAGACACCCCAATAATCCCACCCTGTGTCTGGGAGCATTGTCCAAACACTCCTGGAGCTCTGGCAGCCTTGGGGCCATGCCCATTCCCTGGGGAGCCTGGGCAGTGCCCAGCATCCTCTGGGGGAAGAACCTTTCCCTGATATCCCACCTAAAAGATTTCTCCCTTGATCTGTATGTACATGCCTGTCTTATCCTGCAGCTGGAGTAAATTAGTTGCTCAATAAATGGGGGGCACCATACTGCAATAAGATGGATGTAGAAGGTGGATGTGAACAGAGGAGGATGCACAAGAAGATCAGCTCAAAGCTGATATGCTGCTTGGGAAAAAAGGTGCAATTTTTTCACACTCAGTTAGGAGGCACCTTTTCACCAGGCAGTGGCAATGCACAGGACATCTAAATATAGCAACAGGGGTGGGTGGCTGTTAGGTGATCACTGCTCTTCAGGTGTTGAAATGTGAGCTCACCAGTCTGTCTGAAGTGCCCTGCTTTTGAAAGCTCGGTGTATGAATGTGCATAGCAGGAAAAAAAATAATTTTTGGTCTGTCAATATTTTTTTAATTTGGTCCTTAGCCCAATATATACACAGTCATTCATTGTCCAGTGCTCCATTAGGTACTTTCTCCAATTTTCTATTTGGAAGGTTAATTTTTACTGTCTGACCAAAACATTCTCTTTTTTTTTTTTTCAACCTACCACAATTTGCTACTCATGACTAGCCCAAAATTTTTGTTAAAAAAAATATTTTTATTAAAGAAACAAATTCACTGAACTGCATCCCTTACAAAAAAGAATCAAGCAAGTGAAGAGAAAAACACACCTTTCAGGTACTGAAAAGGTCAACTGCAAATACAAATTTTTTCCTTATTTCTCTCTTTCTCTCTTTCTTTTCTTTCTTTCCTTCTTTCTTTCTTTCTTTCTTTCTTTCTTTCTTTCTTTCTTTCTTTCTTTCTTTCTTTTTTCTTTTATTTTTCTTCCTTCTTTCCTTCTTTCTTTCTTTCCTTCTTTCCTTCCTTTTTTTCTTCTTTCCTTCTTGCCTTCCTTCTTTCCTTCTTTCCTTTCTTCTTTCCTTCTTTACTTCCTTCTTTCCTTTTTTCTTTCTTTCCATTTTTCCTTCTTTCTTTCTTTTCCTTAGCCAAGTATTTCCACTTCTTACCACTTTTTTTTCTGCTTTTCAGCTGCAGCACAATCGAGAATCCTTGGTTTTTATTTTTTTTTCTGCTCAAAAAAGCCCCACAACAGTCTAATCAAATCTTGCAATGGACCCATGGCTTCAGTAAAACCCAATTCTAATATAATTTACATGAGTCCTACGGCACCCAAATGGTCCTGACAATTCAATGAACTTCTGCATTTCACCAGAATCCTTATGAACCACATTGGGTACAGCAGAGCTGTTAATGAATCTGGAAGTGTATAATTACAACATGCTCATCCTTGAAGATGCAGGCAGATGTAGGGAAGGGTTCTCCATTTGTGTCATTGAAATACCATTGCAAATTACCTCTGAGTTAACTACATTTAGACAGAAGTACAGGGGGGAAAAGAAAATCTTCCTTGATAATGACAAGACAAAAATATCCATAAAAAGGAAATAAAGATGACATACTTCTTTTTTCCGTGACATACATCTTTTACATGGCTTAGGGGCTTTGCTTCCTGAGAGTTTACGTCGTCGTCAACTGTCAGGCCCCTTCCATGCATGATTTATGTACGCATAATAAAGACATCGTGGTTGAGGGACTGATCTGTGATTTCCAACAGCTTTGAAACTAACAGCAATAAAATATACAGCACATGAATAGCATAGGGTTTAGTTAAAAAAGATCAAATTTTGAAAAATGGCAGGCATATTTATTTTCAGTTGCTTCATCTGGTCTTTTGTTTTTTTATTTTTTCCCCCTAGGTCGAATTGAATGACAGCTTTTAAGGGAGACAGGCCCAAGATTTCCAATCTTTGGAATCTTTTAAGGACATCGTTTAAGCCATCTCGGTTCAAATTTAGGACAGACCGTGGAAGGTGTTGGAGCTTGAATTTAAATCAGCTCTTCCTAGATTGTCGCGGGACTTCCCACACGGATTCTGCAGCCAGGCTGGTGTGCTGCTAGCCCTGACGGCTGCATGATTTCGCGGGAGCGTCAAGGCCATCAGCAGAGATCGCTGCGGGCGCGCTCACACCGCGCAGCGATGAGCAGCGCCGCGATAGCTCTCAGGCCGTCGGCGGGTCGTGCTGAAATACATCGCGCACAGCTCATTACCCCGCACGCTCTCCTGCTCTGCTCAGCCAACACGGCTCGGCTGTGGGGACGCTTTTCCTGGTGCTGTTGTTGGTTGTTTGCAGCACAGGACAAATGCACCGGGCAGAGAAAACATCTCTGCTCAAGGTCTCTCTAACTGAGGGCTGGATGAAAGGAAACTTTTCGTTTTCTGTGATAAAATCAAGATGCAGAGATTCAGTAACTTGGATGGAATTCTGTAGCAAATCCATGCTAACCAGTCCCTCATTCCTTCACTCTTGTCCATCCCCATGAAATTATCCATTTTATAATGATACAACTTCATCAGGTATCTAGGGAAATTTTACTGGTGCTGTGTTGCAGTCACATTTCAAAATTTGCCTCTGTTCAGGTTAATGAATTGAAATGGAGGATTAGATCATGCTTAATGACAACAAGAACATGACAAAGGTGCAAACCCCTTCAGGAGTTGTCTCCAAATGTACATTAAAGTTCTCATTTGGCTCTGCAAGTAGTGAAGGCGGACAGAGGTTCTTCATAGCCTCAGAACCTATTTTAATTATCCCCTCCCTGGGTAATTATTAACAGGGGAGGAGGAGAGAACTGCCTGAGAGCGTGAATGCTAATGGGTTCCCCCGAGAGCGCGAGTCCAGAACATCAAGGAACAGATGATGGGCTAACAAACTCTCCAACAAGTTGCTGCTGGCTTGGAGGTGGGACGCTGCACTTGAGATGCTGGTGATATTCCTTGATGACTTGAGGACTAAACCACACGTCTTTATAAAAGCAAAGCTGTTCTTGTACTGAAATATTCAAGGGGAAGGGAAATTGTGTCGTTAAATCTTGGGCTTTTGACACAGTCAAACGCTGTCAGAGTGAGTAAGAGAAGGAAGGTGGAAAGGGGATCCGAAGGATGTGGGAGCTGTGTCTTCACTACTGGTTAGGGTGTTGCTTTTTAATAACAGCTGTACAAGTGATCTGTGAAGTGGAGGGAGGCCTCATGACAAACCAGAGAAGGGAAGCCAGTTCAAACTCGTGCCATGAGCATGGCAAGGCTTGTTAAAAAAAATTGAAAGCCCAGACACTTGTGGGACTAAATGTGAATCCATACCTCGAAAAAGTCAGGTCCTGAGGTGTTATCTCAGGTCTAGCACATCAGGTATTTTTTAAATCATTAACTAAGGTTATTTTTCAAAAACACCCACCTCCCTGTTAGGTGGTCCAGGTGTCAGACAAACATCACCTTTGAATGAGCTGTGATGGGCAGGCACTAATATTAAAAATAATACCTTTATTGTTTTATTTATTTTAGAAACGTTTTTAAACCAGTTCTGCTGTGCTTGGAGGGAATTTAGCACGTAAGTTGCAGGGCAGAGGGTGGAGCCAGAAGAAGTGATTCTTCCACTTTCTCAGGCGTTTTTCCCTGGGGTCATCCTCCCATCAGAAAACAGTCTGAGGAAAAGTCTTTTCATGGAGATGGCATTGGAATATAAGAACATTATTTCTTTGGTAGCCTGTTTGATCTGAAAGTAACTGAAAGTAACTCTAAATGGGATTTTACATATGTTGTTCTTGTCAAATTTTAGGCATTGAGTTCACAAGGCTCTTCTTTTCAACATTTCCCAACTCACAAGTTAGAGTGAGAGATGGCTGGTGTTCATCTCAGCTCAAGCCCAACCCTTGATCCATTGGGTAAGGCTGGTCCATTCACCCTATTTCCCACTGGAGGACTTCCTGAAGAGCCCCATGGAGCTGGGGTAGAGCTCAGGGCAGTATCTGGAGCTGACTGCTCCTCGGCCACTACACAGGAACATTGGGTCGTTCAGAGGTACACCAAAACAGAGGAGTGGTGTGATGACAGGTGGGCACATGAACTACTCCAGATTGGTGTGTAGGCATGTTTATCACCATATGGGCCACATCTTATTATCCTCTGTGTTTCACACAGAGAGGGTGGTTTGGGTTCTCCCCCATAAACAAGCTCTTGGAGGTGTCTGTAAGACACGGTTGTTTCTAGTGAGAGACTAGAGAGAATGCTTTGATAGGCTGCCTGGAGGAGGGCTGATAAGGCCAAATTCCCTTTATGAACAAGTAAAAACTGGTGCATTGTTTTCTAGAAGCTGTCAATGTATGGGCTCTTTGGATGTTGGTACAGAGAGGAACCAAACTACCTCCAGAATCATCATTGACCTCTTGGTTAATTAGTGCCCTGGGGTTAACGAATTTTCACTTATCACCAAATTCCCTGGGCTGTTGGGCTTTAGGTTCCCAAAGCTGAGGTATTGGCATGGTGGAGACATGACCCTGGCTGTGGGCAGGGTAGAGAGCTTGATGGTCCCTTCCAGCTCTGGATGTGGTGTGAGCCTGTGAAGTGCTGCAAGGTGGCAGTGCGTTTATGTCTGTGTGCACACAGAGGGGTGGCAGGGCTGAGGGCTCGTGCTCTGGGCTGGATCATGCTGTCATGGCCCCCCCTCCCAAGTTACACAGCACTGACTTAGGCAATTCTTCCTTCCCTGTGCTGCTGCTCTCCATAACAAAGGCACAGCGCTGCTACCTTCTCCCCCTCTGCCTTCTGCAGCTGTCACCACCTCATGCCAAGAGTCCAGCATTAGGAGTGTTTTGAGCTAAAAAGTCCTGCTCAGATGATCATGCTTATATCAACTGAAAGGCTTTCAAACCCCAGCTTATCACAAAATATGTGATACACACCATGAGTCCAATCATCCCCTTATATTCATCTATGAAGAGTTGTTTTTTTCAAACCGAGCTTTTCCATTATAATTTTCTTCCATTCTTGTTTCAGCTCACTAAGCATTAACCACCATGACCTACTGCATAAACCCAAACCATATTAAACAGCTTAAGTTTATAGCCAAATCCTAACACCCTGTTTGGGGAATGGCTACAAGGCTTGGCTGTCTCTATAGTTTTGTGGGTTGGGGTTTTTTTTTGGACAAAGTTAAATCTTTACTTGACTGAAACGTTTTAATGTGTTTAACACCACACTGCTAAAATAAAACAGATAGACTGAACCAATCTACTTGTTTAAGAACAGTATAAATATTAAAACAAACATAAACCCCAAACCTATCTGCAATATAGGTCCAAAACCTGTAAAAGGAACTGACAAGTTTTTATGAACTAGCTTATACATATATGTGTGTTTGTGTATTTATATTTTATTCTCTTGGACTGTATTTGTCAGAACATAGGAAATGGCCTCCACCTTTCAATTTACTTGTGGCTCAACATAATCACGTGCTTTCCCATGGATAAGAACCCACTGCTCCTAACAGAGCTGCCAGTGAGCTGATGTGGAAAAGAACATTGCTGAATATTTAGTTTTCAAAGGAAAAGGCAATGGAAGATGAGGGGGGAAAAAGGCTCGTAGGGTGATATAAACAAAAGGATAAATAGCAGGTCTGAAAATTCAGACAAATCATCATCAACCAGGGGCATTCTGAGCAGTGTCTCTGCAGAATCATACCTATGCTTGGGGCTATCAGATGTTTTCATTAGTAATCCAGGATTAGATATAAAGTCACTGCTGATAGAATTTGCAGCTGATGAAGATTGGTAGAAGTATAAATAACTGCAGGGGCCATGTAAGGGCGATCACTGGTGAGGTTCAGCTTATTTGGACAAAACATGTTTTAACAGAGCCAAAGGCAATGCAGTCCATGCAGGAATGCAGAATGCATATTCTGTTACTGTCAAACAGTTATGAAATTTCATTCATGGGAAAGGGGCAACCTTCCTGCAGGCAAGGAATGTGAGGGATGCCTATATGGGACAGGTCACGGTGGGTGAGTAACTCAACCTGAGCTCCATGCCTTGCTGAGACTCTTGGCATTCCTAATTTTTCCAGGGCATGTAGAGATCCCTGAATGGAGAGGGACAATCGCTGTGATGGCAGCAGGAATGCCCCAGCAGAGGTGGCTGACCTTGGTCTGAGGGGTACCTTCAAATCCCCCATCAGGAGTACTGCTCTGTTGTGTAAAGCCTGTTGTGTCCTGGACAAAAACTGGGAAATGAGAATTAACAAGCTCAAGCCAAAGTAATTGTGCCTTCACAGCAATACATGTGAAAGTATTTTAATGGAAGTCTTGACTAAATGGTACCATCAGTGAACTAGGAACAGGATATAAATATGACACGTTGAATTCCTAAATGGGTGAGTGTGAATGATATTTCTTAGAAGATGCAGATGGACACAGTGTACCAAGAATTAAAGTCTCTGCTGTAGATGATACTAAGGAGCTGAGCCTGTTTGGAGCTTTTACCTGTGATCCAGAGGCCAAATTTTCAGCAAAAATCTTGGAGCAGACAGGGACCTCTGTCTGACCATGAGTTCAGGGCAGGAGGTCTCCACTGAGAGCTGAACATTAATCTAGATCTAGATAAGGTGAGGAAGTCTACCTACCTCATTAGTTATCCCACTCCACATGCTTATGCAAGACCATGATTTATTCCATGTTTCTGACACATCCAACTTCTGAATTCTCTCCACCTCTTTTTCCCTTACTGGCTTTAGTCAGCTAAACTTACCTGAAGGCACAGCTCCCACTAATACAGAAAAAAAATGCTCCTACTCCTATAGCTATTAGCCTGCAGAGCCAAGATGCATCTACATCTATAGATCTACAACATGTTTATATGTTATAAGTGCTGCATGAACACTGTAAATACTGTACTTCAGGGCTTTTAATGTTAAAAATCATGTTTCTTTCTTACATACATATTCCTTCAATAGAATGTTATTGCAGCCCTACACCTGTGTGCAAATTCAGTGTGAGTGAAATCGTAATTCTGCAGGCAACCCCGTTTGCTTTCTATTAAGAATGTAAAAAAAAGTATAATTAATAAAAGAAGAAATCTCAGAAAAGCACTGGACAAGGGCAGCAGAATAAAATTCCAAGAATGAGAGACCTTTCAGACTCAAACAGACAAGGAGAAGATGGAGAGGTAATTTGACCACTGGGGAAATATTTGTGTGGAGAGAAGAACCCATTTAGAAGAGGGTTCTTTCATCAGACAGAGAGGGACCAGTGTGATTTAGAGTGAGGAAGATTACAAGCCAGAACAAACTGCTAGGGAAAGCAGCATGCTCTCTATTTCACCCTTCCTTTAAATCAAGGCTGAATCTCTCTCTGGAAGAGAATTTTCACAGGACATCAATTACTGGAATCAATCTCAGGAACAGTTGAGTGAAACTTAATAACCTGTGACATAGGTGTTCTAAGCAAGATGATCCTTTGGCCCTAAAGCCCCCACATCTTAGGGATGACGGAGAGCAGAGCCCTGTACAGCAATGGGAACAGAACCAGAGCGTGCATACGGGAGGGGCAGAGCAATGATGTCTGAGCGGTCAGGGTGGGGAGTGCCTTATCACTCACTTTTTACACCTAGATGTCAGCTGGATGTTAAGTGAATGTTGTGGGACCACGAGGGTGGCAAAAAGCCTTTGTACACAGAGAAGCTGCACATAAACATCACTGCTTTACCAAGCTCCTTTGATGGTCTCTCCTTTCCATGCCTGTGGCTCTGGGATGTGCTCCGAACAAAGAGGAATTGCATTAAGCAAGGGCAAGGTTCTGTGCGGATACACTGTGATTCCCTTTCAGTTCAGCTGGTATCTTGCCATGTTTTTGCCAGTCAGGATATGGCATTTCAGGAGTGGAAGAAGCTATTTTGCCAAGCCTTCTCTCAGCCCACGGTTTACTGCAAATATTGATGGTTTACAACATAGATGTTTTATTGCTGAATTTTCTGCTGGGCTGTTACTTGATTTCAGTAATGAATTCCAGCCTGCTTACTTATTTATTTATTTACCTACTTACTTACTTTAAGCAGAGCTAACAAGTTTCACAAGAATTATGTGTCATAGGGAGGAGTCTTAACTAATTCAAAGAAGCAAATTGCAAGAGCAGGAAACCTCAGCATGTGAATTAAATTTTATAAGAGAGACACAAAGTGCAGTATGTTCTCATCATACTGACAGTGGAGGACTGTACTAAGACAAAGAACTGCTGCACCAGGGAATGATCAAGTCCCACCCTATCCCTAGCAAAAAAATCTTATTTGTCCCAAAGCAGGGAAATCCTTCCTCATCTGCAGCTGACTGAGAGTATCACATACCCCTGAAATGAATGGCACAATCACTAAACACAAGATGCTTCCCCTACGCTTTAAAATATACCCAGAAGGCTTTTCTGATCCCAGATCTTCATCTGGAAACTAAGGTTTGTGGTGCCACCAATCAAAATTGTCAGTAATCAGGAGAGGGATATCCCCTGCTAGCCTACTAGATAAATTTTTAGAAAAAAGCATGTCCTTCTTTGACTTGAATATTGATGAATCTTATTTTTTCTGAGTTTAGCTCCTATCTGAAAGTGAATGCTTTGTTATTACTCATGCTTATTTCTCATTGGAATAACTTTCCTACACCTTAGGTACGAGAGGGTTAATATTTAAATGAATGCTGGATGTGCCTCATAAGTAAAGTCGTATCTGAAATGCTAAATTGTCTTTGTCACTTGGAACCTCTCTGAACTTCATAACTAAAAAGGGAGGGAAATAAAACAGAGGAGAAGAGGCCAGAGAAATCCCAAGTTTCAGGTGTTTTTTTTAGTTCTTTGTTGCAAAGCACCAAGTATTCCTGCACTAGAGCAATTTTTGCTGAGAGAAAACACTGTTGATATTTTTCTGAGGCTATTTGACATTTATCCTTGCGAGATGAAGGTCAAACACTGTGCAGACAACATTCCTTCTCCACCCATCACCAGACATTGAGCTCCCAGACACATCTCTGCTCCCAGAACTGGCTCCTCAGAGCTCAGACGTGGAGACCAAACCCTCCTACGACTCAAAAGCTCCAGCTCTCCCCGGACATGGAGCTTTGTGTGACCCAAACCTGACATCCCTGTAGCATGATTTCCCTGCCAGCACTTTCTCACACACTGACAGGGCCTGGAATGACTAGCTGTGACAGCACCACCTCCTAAAACATGTCATGTTGTCTTTCTTGACCCACACTCCCACACTTGACTCCCACTTGTTCCCTGCTCGCATAAATGAGCATTTGTCCTGCGTTGCCAAAGCAGGAGCAGAAGCCTTCAGTATTGTCCTTCTGACATTGACCAATGCTAGATAACCACCAGGTGGTTAAAAAAAATCTTAACCAACCTTGGAGGCACTGATGTGGTACGGTACCAGCTGACACCAGCTGTTGATTACCTAAACCTTGCAATTTTTATTTTCCTTAATGTACATCAGCTGGAGAGCTTACTGTCACATAACATTTACAACTGTCTAATCTCTGTATTCTCCTTCAAATCAGGAATTTGTCTCAATAACAATTTATGATTCTGCAAATACATTATATCACACATTAGGGTATTTGTGTTGGTCCTTTAAAATGCAGTCACAGAAGCACTCAGAGGACTACATGAGGTATAGATGAACAAATTCACTTAGAAGTGTCATGCCTGTGTACATATTTGTGAGGGGTCTTTTATTTACTCAGATAAATCAGGGAAAAATAATTATACATTGTAATTTTTTTTTATCTTTAGAAGCTGCATAATATATGCCAAATCAAACATGTAACTTATCCATCTTTAATAGCGTTCTTTGTGCCGTGTAACTGAACAGCAGCTGCTTTGTCAAGTGACCAAGAAATTAGACTTCGGCAAAACAGGGGTTTTCATCAGCATATGACCTTAAGATAACATTTACATTTCAGGAGATGCTGTTCCAGTCAGAACAGAACTGCAGGGCAAATTCACATCTCTGAATACTCATGGAGGCATCTGACAGAAAAGCTAATAAACGTGCGAGATTAGTACAGTTTTATTTTCCATAAATCTGGGACATGTTCAGCAATGTCAAACGGGTTCTTGTGCCTTTAAACGAATAAATAAACCCAAGCTTACTCTGAAGCTCAGAAGTGAGGTGGAATTCATTTAGCTCATTACCATTTAAATGATAGATGGACAGGGTAAACTCTTTTCTTTTGAGGCAGGGGATGGACAATACGGAGAGGAGAGCAGTGGTATTACATAAATTTGGGCTCCCAGGCTTAGATGATTGGATTCAGATGTTTCCAAGGAAATTATTTGCTCCAAAAGGGCTCTTTGGTTACTTACAGGTATAGCAATCATATTTAAAATGTTTTTACTCACAGGCAGGCTCCTATATCTTCAGTCACATAGGATTTACCAGAGGGTTTATCCTCGGGCTGCTCTGTTGAACGCAGAGAATTCAGGTGGGTGTTTTCAGAGAGTTAGGCTGCCAAGACATACAGAGGAAAAAACAACATGTTTAGAGGAGAAATATTTTGCTTTTGCCATTCTGGCTGTAATTTATTTCCCGCTCTTGCAGTAGGTCATTATTTGCCTCTCCTAACGTGAAGGGAAATTTGAAGGACGGAGAAGTAAGAGGTAGGTTTTTTGTTTGTTCATTTATTCCATGAGAAAAAGAGGTACCTGGGTAGCTGAGAATAAGAAGGTAAGTTCTTCATACTTAGCCTACGATGAGTAAGAAAGAAACATTTCAGTATTCTGTAAATTAACTCAGTCCTCTGTCAGCCAAGTTCCATTGGAAAGAAGGAATAAAAATGGTAACTCATTTGTACTGTCTTATTTAAAAGAGATAGAAAGGGACCCCAAAACAAATCAGAGAATAGGAGATTTCATGTGTGACACTTATGCTGCAAAACCACAAATGACTTGCTTTTTTTTCTGGTTTTCTTGTAACCTTGAAGCTTATTGTAAACTCTCCAGAAGTTTCCTGGGCACCCACAGGTCTCTTCTCACAATTTCCATGGAGCTAACAACTCTGGTCAGAGATATGGATAACTGTGGTGTATACAGAGCTGTGACAATGTTTTGATGTTGGTATCAGACCCCTGTAGTGACATGAGAAGAATGATGGAGACAGCAGTTTTGTGGGAATTGGGCAAATCTTATGACTCTTCTTCATAACGGTGCTTCTTCCTAACAAAAGAGCTCTTTAATAAATGGTCCCATGTGTGGCTTTTCTGAACTCAGTTGGTGTTAGTGGCCTCCTGAGTGGTGACAAACCTTTCATCATCCATGCCATTTCAAATTTTTCACATCCAAAACCTGATGTTCTGCCTTGACCTGGTTTTTTTTTTGTCCTTACCTCCTTCTTGCTCGCTGTTTTATATCCCTCCCTGCACTTCAGATCTCACCCAGGCTGAAGATAAATATGGCCTGGGCTGCTCAGTGAGAGCACATCCTCTCCTGTTTCCTAGAGTTCCTTTCAACCGGGAAAAATGTAAATAAGTAGTTATTTTTTTTTTTCTTGTTTTTTTGCCCAGGAACAACCCTTATGCACAACCATAACTTATAAAAAGAAAATGCAACAGATACAACCCACCACAGCATCATGTATTCCTGGACAGCCATTGACCTCTGCCTAGAAATATACAGAATCCAAGCCCATGAGTGATGCTCTGCTCACTCATACACACGCTTTGAGCCGAAAACTGGGACAACCATCTGCATGAAGGGAGCCAGTTTGGAAAGGGGAGATGTATCCACTCAGGTAGCTCTTGCAGAGTCACTGGTGACATTGGGAGCCTCAGCTCTGGGACTGCAAACACGATTTAATCTTATTTTTACTGTTTATGTGGAATCCAAAGCTTTCTCATTTTAGAATTGAGGGCAACAGAAATCTTAAGAAAAGGCAGAAAGGTTTAAGGGCCAAGTAGGACAGTAAAAACAATAGGATGACCCTTAATTACCTTATTTTGGTGAGACAAATAGTGACAGCATGAGCAATAAGGAGGAATTTGGGTCATCCTGAATACCAGAGGCTGCTGTGTGAGTGCATTGATAGCCCTGGTGGATCTTCATCAGTGATTATGGGAAATTAGATGTATAAAGGGCACTAAAGCAGAGTTGCTGGGCACTCCCAAACAGCATTTCAGGTAGATTGGGTGTGTCAGCAGGAAACATCTTGGGAGAGTGTTGTGTTTGACACCCAGCCCAGGAGGAGGACCCAGAGCAGGAAGGGCTGCAGTGTTGGTTGGTGGTGCTCACCTGGATGGTTCTGCAGAGAGAAACCTGACAGAGAATTGTAGGGGTGTATTTTTCTCATAAATAATTTTAAAAGTAAAATAATCCTGGGTGACTTTTCATCACCACAGGGGTAGACTGTCTGACAGAGTCACCCACTGCAGAAGAGTGTAACCCAAGTGTCCCCAAACTGAATCCCTGGTTCCTGAGTACCCCTTTACAGCATTAAGGGAACTCCAAGGGGGTCACTTTCTCCAAAGGGCTCTAAGGGCTCTGTTTCCCTCTTTCTTGGCCTGAAACAGCCTAAATTTGTTAACACAAACAGAATACAATGCCAACTGCATTGTTTTTGGGAACCGCTTTAGTGGGTGAGGTTGGGATTTCCACTGATGAAGGAAATATTCTGAGAGGAGTTAGTTGATGGGAAAGTTTGTAAGTGGCTTGGCTTTTTGTTGTTCTGATCTGCTGGCATTTCCTCTCTTAACTTCTCCCCAAAATTTAGGAGTCTGCAGCAGGAACACTTTAAGATACACAAATAAAATGAGATGAAAAAAAGTGTTAATAATATATCCAAAGAGTGGAGGAGACAGAGGGAGGACAGAAGGAAGGGAATTTTGCTTCTACAGCACCGCAGAATGAAAACATCTGTTTCCATTTGACTCACATTCATAAAGATGCACCAGTCCTTGATCAAACCCATCCAGTAGATCTTGCCTGAGCTGTGGGGTTTATATCAGCATTATATCAGCTGGCTCATGGGCAGCCTTCACTGGCCAGGTAGCTAACAGAGCTGAGGTGTTTTCTTTTCTTTATTTTGTTTTGAGGAGCTAGGCCGCATTTGCAAACATCGAATTACATTTCTCCACTGTTGACAATTGCAATAGTTCTCGTGGATGCCTCATTGCTCTGGGCTTGGAGCCCAGCCATGGTGCTATTGCCTCTGTGCCCACCTTTCAATTGCTGTTTGTCAGCCATCCATCCATCCCTCTGATTCCCTGGCAGAGCAGCCTGGAGTTAGGCAGGCATGCTGCACTTCGCCGTGCTGCAAGCGTCTTTATTTTTGTTGGCTGGGGAAAAGCTGCTGGTCTCAGTTTCTTTTAAAATATTTTGTGCTAAAGAGAGGAAAGGAAGCTGAGCTTCAGAGCCTGGGGGCTCCATTCACTGCTAAGCTTAACTTCTTCAGGTCAGCTGCCAACAGCTACCAACACTGTGTCTTCCAGCATCTGGTGTTGGAGGGTGATTTGGTAAAGCCCTGCATCACGTGCCTCCCTCTAAGCCCATGAGTTGTCCTCCTGACTTCAGTGAGACTATTCAAATCATTCACATGCCTCAGCTGTAAATGGAGGTGGCGAATGGAAACAAAATGAAATATAGAGGTGTTTTCCTTTTTATATGCTACCCACAGGAGGAATGACTTTGTTGATACTGACAGGTCCTGCAGCCACAATATAATTCCTTAAAAATATATATCATTAAAACCCCTCTTGTTTAGTTTCTGAGGAATGAACAAATGGGTTTTCAGGCAAAAGTTTAAAGTTTGCTCTCCCATATTTGCCATGGACCACACTCAGACCAGGATTACTCTATGCAGCATGTGGAAGGTGTAATTGAATAGCATATTACAAGCTGAGGTCTGGCAGCGCTTTTCAATTTAACTTGGGCAAAACCCACTGTTTTTTCAGGCCAGCAGAGCAGTATGTCATCACCTTTCCTTGCACCCAGCATACATCCACAGGTGGATCAAATGGAGCCTACTTCCAGTAAAGAATTCAAACTTTCATCCTGGGCAGAAACTGAAATGCCTCCATGGCTTTTCTGCCTTGTCTAGGATGCTCTCTGTGTAAACCCATACTTAAACTCTGAGCATGGTGTTGGACTGTAATAGCTGTAAAGACCTTCATATGAAAGTGCAGTTTTAAGGTCAGTCATCAAATCCCAAGCATTGCAGATGGTGTGCTGGTGGCTGGATGTCATTTGGACAGATCCAAATTCCCCTTTGGCTCTCAGAAACATCCCTGTTCCCTGGCATGGCAAACTCCTTCTACAGCTTAGGGTGCTCAGGAGAGAAAATGTGGCAGGGCAAGGGCAAACAGAGAAACTACCCCTGAGTAATCCAGTTTTCCTGAAGAGAGCCCTGCACACGTGGGCTTCCTCTTGCCAGTCCAGGAGAGGTTATCTCACATTTTCCTCACGAGTGGGTCTGTGTATGCATTTTTGGCACAGAGGGGGTGACGTGCCAGAAATGCACAGTGTTGCTTAGTTAGTTCATGGTGGTGTGTTCATCTGCTCTCCAGCACTGTGACTCTGAGGCTGTGACACACAGGAGCTGCTGCAATGCTGATGTTACAGAGTTTGCCTTCTTTTCTGTAAAAAAGATCACCCTGTAATGTGTGGATCTGGAAACTCCTCTGACATGCAGATCTCCCTTTCTAGGGAGGATATGGATTCTCTATCCCAGATTGCATGGCTTTTCTGCTGGGTGTCTGGGAAGCAACCCTTGGCTTTCTCATTCTGGTGAGACTTTGTGAGCAGGGAAAGAAGAGGGGAAAGGTCTTATGAAAGACTCAAATCTGATCTGGAAGTGACTGAGACCTGTTAAGCACAGACCCATTTTTAGACCTCTGCTCTATAAATATAGATCTTGCCACCAGCACCTGCTCTACCAATAAAGTATCATCTGTGAGATGTCACTCACTGACATTCAGTGTCACACAGAGAAACAGGCCAAGCATTTGCCGAGCTGAGTGTGTTCTCTACAGGGAGGAATATAGCTACAGATCATATGACCTGGATAATATTTGACAGGATTATGCCTCCATACATGTTTGCTCAGCACCTTATGCACCGAAGTTCCCCTGGTTTGGAGCCACAGGACATTACTGTAACCTGAGTATTATTTGTGTTGGCAGCTAAGAGATAGATCATGGGTGAGGAAAAAGAAGCAATGCTAGTGAATGCATTTGGGTGTTATGTCTTTAGCATTAAACATCTTAATATTGATACGAGACAGCACTGACCTAAACACAGTGGAGAGATTCTGTCTCAGAAGCTTTATTTTCCATAAAGATCTTGATTTTCAGAGGTCACGCATATTTTTACACATTTTTGTGGCTCAGAATTGCTCGGTTCTGCATGACAGCTGCAGTTCCATGAGTGATGGAAGGATTTTCCTCCAGGAGAGGAGAGAGGCAGCAGAGTTGTGGTGCCCATAATTAGAAGGTCACACAACTGCAGGGAAGGGACAACTGCTTACCCTATAACCCATTCACCTCTTTCCATTCCCAAGTGGAAAGAGAACTGGCCTTGCATCTTGCAGTTTGGGATTGCCTGGGGCATGTCTGGTATTTCAGTCAGACTTTGACCATTGCCTGTCCCGCCTCAACTGAGATAGGCCAGGGGCAGGCAGCTCTGGCTCAGGATGGGGATCCCAGCATCTGCCTGGGATTTTGGGCTCCTGTGCTGCAGTCACTACAGATATTTACCAGCAGCACTGGTGCTGGACCCTGTGAATACCTGAGGGTAGCAAGCACATGGAGGAGGTGGCGTACCCTAAATCTCAGTTGCTGAAATCACCTTCTGGCCGTGTCACCACCATTTACCCCACTCAGCCACTTGCTGGACACAGGGGTATTAAGGATACTGCTTTCCATTCCCAGCTCTCATAAAGTGCAATTGTGGTCCTTGCTGTTTTTCAAAACATCTCAGCTTAGCTACTGAACTGTGGGCAGACAGCCTCTTTTCTCCTTCCTTTTGCTGCCCTCCATCCCCTTACCAAGCACCTGCAGAGGCTTTCAGCACGCTTCCATTGTCTCCCTTTTGATTGCTGCATATACGTTCAAATTGTTATTTCCCAGCAGATGTATCACATGAAGGTACTGAATTCCCACCCTTCCCTTCCCTCCCCTCTTCAGAGCTCTGACTCTGGTCTCACAAAAACACCAGTTTTATTGTAACAGAGCTCAGCATTTAAGCCTCATTCTCAGATTTGTCTGTCTTAAAACACAAGATATTATAAATATTGGCGAAGGCAAAGCAGCAAGCGTAACCTCCAAATCTCCCTTGTTCAGATCAGATGTAGCCTTCCTGCTGTAATCATTCCTCTCTCCCCCTCCTTCCCCTCCCTTCTCTCTCTTTTTGGATATGTGTTTCTCTCTGACTGTGATTCTGCAGTGGCAGAAAGGGGTCAATCTATCTGTAAAAGATGGACTCAGCCAAGCTTTTCTAGCTCTTTCCTGCTGATGGCAATTATCCGGAGGTTGGCAGCGGTCCCAGAAACCTGCAGTTCCTGCAGTCCTGCTGCTGTAGGCCTGCTCCACAAAGCCAGCATCCTAAGAGGATCACTTGGTGTGATGCCCAGGAAATGACAAACAGAAAAGGTCACACGTACTCCAAAAAGATATACTGCTCGGCAAATTTAATTGACATTGTGCAGCTTTTAAAAACGTCCCTGCAGACATTCCAGCATTTAACAGATGCAAGCAAAGAACAGAAAAATAACAGGGCTTTAGAGAAAGGGCAGAAAAAAATACATTCTGTCCCCCCAAAAGAATTTTTTCATACCCCGGTAATATCCTTTCACATGGTCTATTGGATCAGGATAATTTTTTGTTACCCCTGACCTGACAAGTGAAATCTGCCATCCCCTCCCCCAGCCTCCCTTCCTTCCTTCACATACACACTGCTGCTTTTTAAATCATTGAGCTTTCATTTCACAGGGTAACTGTCCTTTTATTTTTTCCTTGCATGTTAGTCTGTTAAAATATTGTACAGGGAACCAGCTCCCCGTCAAGGCCAGTGCTGTGCCATGTGGAGGGTCATCATTGTGTCCTGTGTTATCTAGCCAGAGGAGAAAAATGCTGTCTGCATCAATGGGCTCTTTCTTTAACAAAAGGTAACAGGAGATCTGTGGAAATTTAAGAAGGTGTCTGATATTTAATTTGCAAGGGGTGGTGGGAAAGCAGGAGTGGCCAGAGAGAATTTAGGATGAGGGCAGGTGGTCCTGGTTCGGCAGGGACTACACTGAGTAAGGACTCAGCTCTTCTTTTTTTTTGATTCTTTATTTCAGCCTCCTTTTTCTAAGAATGAATTTAAAATCAATTAGATTTCGTGGCTTTGCTTTTACTGCTCCCCAATCAGATGGAAGAGAGTGGGGAGAAAAAAAGAAGAAAATAAGCATAATATGACTACTGATGAAGAAGCAGATGTGACACAGCAGATCTGGATACTTGTTCCATTTACACCCATGCAATTTGGGATGAAAGGCATCATCTTCCCTGCATAGCTGGGATCGTGCAGCCAGCATGATTCAGGTGGCCAGGATCGTAAAGAAGCAAGGTTTGAGTCCATGGGGAGCTTTGAATCGTCAGGTATGAGCCCCAGGAATCGTGTCAGCTGGACTGCTGTGGAGAGGAGTGATTGATATTTCCAAAGCTTTCACGAGCTGCTATCCATATAAAGGGCCCAAACTTCCCCATCTTTCAGAGGTGTTGTAAAGCACCTGGTGCATCAGCCTAAACACTTCAGGACTGTATAAAGTAAACAGAAATATCCCTGTGGGTTTTTCTCTGGTTACTACATTTAAGAAGAATTAACTACTGTATCTGAACTGTGGGTGTGTACATGGAAAGCATCTGTGAAACCCCATCACTTATTTGCCTGGATATGACCAGACTTAAGCAATCTCACGATTTCAACATAGAATCAGTGGAATAAATCTTTTCTGCAGAGCAGTATGAGCAGAGATTTTACAGAGCATAACAGCAGTACAGCAGCAGCCTGCAGAAAACAAGGAAGAAGGACAACGCAAATAAATTTTGCTTTGAAATGTTGCTTTTGAATGATTAAGCGCACATCTAGAAGTGACAAAATGCCCTCTGAACAACACCTTGGCCTACCAGTCATAGAAGGTGGGGAAACATTATCTGACTTTTTTTGCAGCAGGCAAAATAACCCCATCATTGTGGTGGCTGTTGGGACCAGAGTCCAAGATTTCCAACCCACCCCTGTGCTGAAAGAGCAGGTCACGCTAAAATAGAGAGGACTGGATAGTGACAGATCCATTTTGAGGCAACTTTCAGTGTATGTCTACTTCAAAAGAAGATCCCATCGGGAAAAAAACATGACATTTGACTTCTTTAGCATGGAGGTGGCAAAATCCACGTTCTGAAGTAAAGTTGAATCTTATAGTTTAAGGAAAGGCTAAAACAGAGGTGTGGGGCAAAGTTTCAGGGCTTTATTCTTTCTAATTCTGAACAGAATTTGTCCGTCCTTCATCCACCTCAGCGTCAGGGCAAGTGGTCCAAAGTCAGTTGTAAACTTCATGTCAGATCCTACCCCAAGCCACACAGAGTGGGAGAAGCATTAGCCCTTCCTTTGAAACATCCTTCCGAACTAGTGCAAGCCCCAAACAGTTTTCAGCTCTGACAAAGTCTTTTTTGGTTCAAAGTGTTCTGACTGTCAAGAAATGTGTGAACTAACAAAAATTTGGTTTACATAGCATTATAATAGGATTTTGGCTTCCTCATGGACCAGACAACTCCAGTCTGAGAACCTGCTGTCAGAAATAGTTAATTTTCCAACAGGCTTTGTTTCTGATAAAGGGTTTTTGCTCTTGACAAAACCAGCGTCTATTAGGTGACTCATAGCTGTAGTGTAATATTATTGCCTGGTTTCATAACACACTCTCCTGTTACACTGGACTTCACAGAAGCAGCACAATAAAATTCAGAAGTTGATCTCCTCTGTACTGCAGACTTCTGTTGACACAATTATATTGGTCAGGAGAGGCAAGAGGTGAGATCTCTGGCTGTAGAGCAACAATCAAGAAAAGCCTGATTGTAAAAAATGTCACAGAAGCCAAAACTGAGCTTTTACCATATCACTGCTTTTGCTTCAGGATGTGGGGCAGAAGATGAAGGATATACTTTCCCTCTCCAAATAGCTTAAACCTTCTAGTTCTGTCTTTTCAGGGAGCAAAATCTGTAAGGCACCTTGATATTTGAAACATGAAATGTTTTATGAGTTAAAGCCTGATTTAGGTCTTCTCTCTCAAAAACCCAAAAGCTCCAATCCTTTAGGCCACAGGAAACTTGCCAGCTGTGGAAATATTAAGGCTTTTACTGCATGCAAGTGAGCTGTTCTGACTCCATCTGCTAAAATGAGGTAAAATGGTAAATTTCTGCATATGCTTGCTTTGACTGATACCCAATCCTGAGTACTTTGTAAGGCAGTTACACATGCAAGCCTGGTGAAAACATTCAGCTCTTGCCAGCTGTGCCAGGTGACCAGTTCATTAAAGGAAGGTGACAGGGTGGGTCTTCATGACTTATCTGCAAAGAGACAAAATTTGCAAACCTCTGCTTTGTTTTGTCAGCAAAAAAAAAATGTTATTAAAACCAAGAAGATGGTGTAGCTTTTCTGGTCATCTTGGAAGGATAGGTGAAGTGGCTGAAGAGAGGGCATATACATTCCAATGAAATAATTTTAATTTATGGACTACTGATATTCTGCAATTCAACATTGGACTGATTTTATAAATCTTGCTGTTAAACTTTCCTGTTTTCACTTCTTATATCTGCTAAGTATTTGGAAATCTTAGTAGATTGGAACTTCAGGAAACATAGAAAATCTCTCTTTGAAGCCACTCCTTTCTTCTCATGGAACATTTAGAACTAGAATAACAAAAAAATTCTAGGAATAAACCCCTGTGGTGTGTCGGTGTGAAATATCATCAGTGGGAACTCAAAGATTGTGTAGTCTCAGGAGAAACAAGAGCACACAATTTAATTAAAGCTTCTTATTTTAATTGCAAAATTGTATCATTTTTTAGTGCAATCTTTGGTAGGAAAAAACCCCATGAACTGGATTACGGCCAAGTATGATGGATGTTTCTTGCTATTACACAACAGTTTAGGAGGGAATCGTGGAATCTTGCAGTAATTTCGTGGAAGGGACCTCTGGAGGTCACCTAACCCAGCCCTGCCCTCAGAACAGGACACACTGTGTTATTCTATTTCGGAGAAACCAGGGCAGGAAGGAGGTCATGCTCAGCCAGGAGAGCAGCTCTGGTGCCCACAATTGTCAGTGGAGCACTCCAGTGCCATGCACAGAGGGGTTTCCCGAACTGGGGGAACCTCAGGGGAGCAGAGGGAGTTGCCAGGAGCCCACAGCTCATGAGACAGGAGCTGATGGGACCCAAGTCAGGAGCAGTAATGTCCAAACTTCCCTCCCCCATAAAACAAGCCCTCAGGGAGCACTGGGGACCAGGAGCAGTGCCAGCTGGGCAGAGTGAACATGACAGAGTGTGGCAGCCAGGCCAAGCCTGCATGAAATCCTAAAGACACGGGAACAGGCTGTCCTCATGTGCCAAAAAATGAGCCTGCAGGGAAAAAGACTGGCCTTGATGAACAGAGAGCTTTGGCTGTAATTTAGTGAAAAAATGGGGAGTTAATGACCTTAAGAAGGAGGGACAAACAATTCAGGAGAACTACAAGGATGTTGTGAGGTTGTACAGGAGGAAAATTAAAAGGACCAAAGCCCAGCTAGAATTTAATCTGGCCACTGTCATAAAGGACAACAAAAATTGTTTTTATAAATACATCAGCAATAAAAGTAGGGTGNAGCTGTGTGGATGTGGCTCTTGGGAACACAGGTCAGTTGTGGTCTTGGCAGTGGTTGGACTCGATGTTTTCAGGGGGTTTTTCCAACAAATCANAGGAGAATCTCCATCATTTATTGGATGGTTTGGATGGGCCAAGAGCATCCTGCCTTGTATCAGCCACGGTGGGGCCACAGCCCCAGGGCAGGGCCCGTCCCCTGTGCTGGCACTGCTGAGGCACCTCCAGTGCTGGGGACAGCTCTGGGCCCCTCAGGACAAGAGAGACATGGAGGGGCTGGAGCGTGTCCAGGGAAGGGAACGGGGCTGGGGAAGGGGCTGGAGCCCCAGGAGCGGCTGAGGGAGCTGGGAAAGGGGCTGAGGCTGGAGAAAAGGAGGCTCAGGGGGGACCTTGTGGCTCTGCACAACTCCCTGACAGGAGGGGGCAGCCGGGGGGGGTCGGGCTCTGCTCCCAGGGCACAAAGGACAGTACAAGAGGAAACAGCGTCAAGTTGCCCCAGGCAAGGTTTGGATTGGATATTAGGGAAAAAATTATTCATCTAAAGGGCTGTCCAGCCCTGGCACAGCTGCCCAGAGCAGTCGTGGCGTCCCCATACCTGGAAGGATTTAAAAGCTGTGTGGATGTGGCTCTTGGGAACACAGGTCAGTTGTGGTCTTGGCAGTGGTTGGACTCGATGTTTTCAGGGGGTTTTTCCAACAAATCATCTGTGATTCTATGATTCTGTGATTTGACTTCAAGGCAGCCTTCCTATCTATGACTTTTATTCTCCCAGAGTTCAGTACAGAACCTGAACACCTTCCATGGAGAACCAGCAACATAATTTTCATCTTTTTGAGATGAAAGAATTTTTCCTCTTTTATGTATATATATTTTATTTGAAAGACCTGATCCTCATCCTGTTCTCTTTTTGCTGGCAGCACAGACATAAGTCCAGGTGTCAGAATTATACTGCTAGTGATCACAGTTCTATATTGCAGCCTTAAGAGAGAAAAAAACCTCAATCTACCCATTCTTTTTAGTATATATCTTGCTGCCCTTGATCAAGAAATGCTTTGCCCTCAGTCCTCACAGCTCAGTTATTTAAAATATGGTCATAGGCTCATTAAAGACAAGAAAGGACAGGACTTTGGTTTTATGTTTTGCCTCAAAGACTTGGACAATCTAGTCTGCACAGAGCTTTGTAAAATAATTCTGGGACTTCTGTCAGGTTTGATTTATGACAACATGTGTCAGATGTAATTGTACCATCACTCTATCCATTCATTACCAGTGTTTGTCTCCGCAATGCTCTGCACCAAATCTCCAAGGGACAGAGTGACCTGAGCTTGTTTTTCCAGTGAACAACAGGACTAGGGGTCCCCATTCCATCATGTTTTGCAGATTAGTGACCACCCTAAAACTGAAGGGTATGGTCAGAGGGTACGAAGCTGCATAAAAAGGAGATGCTGGTAATACCCTTGCCCAAGTCGGCCTCATGAGCTGAATCACGGTGCCTGCTGAGGGGGCTTGAAGCAGCCCTGCCCTGTGGATACGTTCTTTGTATGTAAATCTAACACATCCTTAGCACCAATTTTGATGAGTACTGGATCCAAGATCTTTGGACCATGTTATATTTCCCAGTAATAGACAGCTCATGGGACTCTCAAATTGGTTTTATGCAAAAATCTGTGCCCTCAACCTTTTCTCTCCCATACTTACCAGGAAGAATTTTGTGGTCAGTGCCAAAACGCTCTTTTCTGATGAAAAGTAGAGGAGATGTAATTGTGGAACTACTCTACTGCTTCAGATCAGCATTGCTGTAATAGCCAAACTCATAGAAACTTAGCTCTTACTCTGGTGGTTTAACTTTGTAGTCAAAACACAACGTTGGTGGGTTTGGTTTTTTTTACGTTCTTTTGCTTAGCTCTGAGATTAGATCTTTCTTCAGCTTTAGATTCACTTACAGTCATAAATCCAAATAACTGTCGGGCTATCATGGCAGCAGGTTCATCACTGAGCAGTGACTGAAACTCAAACACAGAATTTAATTAACATCGGATAGTGTTTGTGGGAGGGAAAAATCCTCTAAAAATAATGGGTTTTTTTCCTCTGAAAGATTTCATTCTCCTGAGAATTTTGTTTTTTGAAGCTAAAGGCCTGAATTGGAGCTCTAAATAGTTGAGTCTCAAACTGCATTTTGTACCTTGGATGAATTTCATGTAGTTTAATCCCAGGTAGGTGTCATAGAATGTCACAAACTTATAGAGTAGTTCAGGTTGGAATGGAACCTCTGAAAGTTATCTGTCCCATCACTTGCTCAGGGCAAGTTATGCTTCACAGATCCAGAACATCAGGATCTGGTTCAACCAAGTCCTGAAAATCTCTGAGGAAGAACTACACAAGTGCTTCTGTGTATTACCATGCTCAGAGTGAAAAGGATTTTCTCATATCGAAGGGGTATTTCCTTGCTGCATCTGGTGATGCCCTGTGAGGGGAGTCTGGATCTCTCATACTGATAAATCCTCTTTGGTAGTCAAGGACTGTGATTAGATCTCACTTTAGTCTTTGGACTGGCCTAGCACTTCTGTTTGCATGCAAACTAAAAGGTCTCCAGGAACAGGGGGAGAAAGTTGGGTTCCTGAGGTTTCCCACTTCATTTTGGTTTTGGGTTTGGTTTTGTGCCATTCCATCCACCCCCAGCATAAAAAAGCCTGTGGGAAATACGTTGAAATGACCAACCTAAATTTCCTCTTTTGAAACACCTGAATTTGTTATTTTATGCAAAGTGAAACAGGGAAGTCTGGGATCACTCTGTCCACTTTCAGAGATATGACACAGTCAGGATAAATGGCATAGGAGTTGGGTGCCAATGATCCTTGAGGGTCCCTTCCAGCTCAGGTTATTCTATGAAAAGCAAAATTTTTGTTTCTTGCACAAAAATCCCCCCAAACTCATGCCTTTCACATCCCACTTGCCAGATGGGTAGAGACATTTAGTCCATGCTGTGAAATCTTTCAATATTAAGGAGGTTCAGCATCTAGTTCTGGGACACACACAAAGATGAAAAACAAGAATAAACCATGAGCTATGTACATTTATGCAAAAAATCCCCAACAACCCTAGAAACATAAAGCCTTGGATAAATGGAAAAGCAAAAAACTTCAAAACTGAGGAAAGGCTGAAATTCTGGCATCAGGTTGTGCAACTCCTCACCACAAGATGTCATTGGGGCCAAGAAATTAGTGAGGTCTGCTCAAGCAAACAGGGATAGCCAGAATGATCAAGGGATGCAAGACTTCATGTTTCAGGGCTAAGACCAATCTGCAACTGTTGTGATTTAGGATGAAACGCTCACTGAGAACAAATTACCCAACATCTGCCTTCTACAGACTTAGTTCACATTCCTTAGAGTCATCTGACCCAGATTGTTGCTGGAGACTGGATGCTCCCTAGCTGTCCATGTGTCTGATCCAGTCCGGCGCTTCTTACTTTGTTATGGCTCTTGGTTTGTGTTTTTTTTTTTTTTTTTTTTTTCTTTTACCTGTGGTAAAACATAACCAGAGAAAAGCAATTAGCTGTTCCCCTCGCCCCTGAACACCTGATCATTATGCACGGAATGGCAGAGGTGAACAGAAGGCAGAACTACCCTGCACCATGATGTCTCTGGAGATAGAATTCTCCAGGACAAGTGGCCATTGCCATTTTCCTCCTCTGCTTCAGCCATTCTGCCAGCTGTCCAGCCATACACTCCAAAATAATGCATTCACCACCATCCTCTGTGCACACCCACGCAGTCTATCCCCATTCTCTTGCCTAAATGCCTTGATTTCCCGAACTGCAGTGGAAGCCCAGCTCGCAGGTTTCAAACCTCACAGAATTCCACCGTCTTGGAGAGAATGATGAGCACCAATAGCATCATTCCTCTTCCTACTGCATCACCCACTGCTCCCTCATTTTGTCTGTGCTTCTGGTGGGCTGCACAAAGCTCTGGGATAGGCCACAGCTCCATTGTGTATGCAGATTATTTCCACCTCACCCCTAGCACTGTGTTAATTTTAGTGCTCCCTGCTGTGGATTTAAATCACTAGGACAATTTTGCTTGCCATGTAACTCGAACTAAGTCTGTGAGAGTGCAGAATAGATTGAGTATACTATTTTTGTATCTTAAAGATCATTGTTCTTTTAAATATCACATGAGTTCTAAATATTTAACTGAAGATGATTGATATGCCTATTTTCCATACAGTATAACACAACTTAATGGAGTCGTAAGATTTCTGCCAACACATTATAGGATTTGGAATCCAAGTAACTCTTAGATTACTGGCATCCATGTCTCTCACCACAAGTGATCAAATATCGTGGTGGCAACTGTAATGTAAATCACAAGAGTATGTCTCTCTATCTGTCACTGCTATAACTGGGTTCCAGGAAAAGGAAAACACTATCTACAAGCAGGTGAAATCCACAGCATTTATACCCTGAGGTTTCTGGTCCAACAGTTTAATTGCAATGGCAATATCATACCACACAATAATTTGTTCAGAACCGAAAAAACCACTCGTGTTTTGCTTTTGCAGACACCCTTCAATGTCCACACCTCTCTCTGTCTGATTGAGGCTGACTTTATGCTAGAAATACTCAACTGTGCTGATTCTTTCCCACCACCTCTATTAGCCAGTGATTATATTCAGGAGGATGATGCATCTAAAGCTTGAGACTTACAGGTAACCTGAGGTTTTATACAACCTTATTCTTTCAGATATTTTTGGTGCTGTATCAGGATGGGCTTTTCATCAGGAGGAAGGTGTCATTGAAGTTAGAGGATTTCTCAAAAGAGAGAGGGGCAGGTGACTCTACTCGTGCAGACCAGGTTTATTTAGGTTTCATCAGCAACCTCACAGATTGCTGCTGCTCACAGCTATTGCTAAACATCCCTTTTCTTGAACTGATAACTATTCACCTAAAATGGTTGATGGGACTTGTCTTATGTGGAAAAAATGCACAGTGATACTCTATAAGAAATCCCCTTAAAGAGCAAGTTTGTCTTCTCTTGCTTCTACCACTCTACAAATGTTGACATATAACCAAAAGCTCAACATTTACAAATTGCAATCCAAGGTAAGGTCTCAAATGCAGCAGCACTGGTGAGATAGCTCTGCTCTTGACCCTCTTCAAGGTTGATGGCATGAGGCTCTCTGGTGCATGGAGAAGTAGAGATCGCATCTCCAAAGAAGAGCTATAAAAATTACCTTGTTCTACTCCCACCACCACAGTGTGTCTTCTGTTAACCCCTCTGCTCTCTGAAAAGTGCTCCTGAGGGCAGACCACATCCCTGCCCAGTACCCTGTGAGCAGCAGCACTGCAGGGAGGCCTAACCCAAAGTGCTTCAAACTCTGACCAAGTCGCCAACAAACCATGTGGGAGGAGAGGAGCCACTCCAAAGAACACGAAGATTATTTGAAAAGGATTCAGATGCTGATTTTGACAGAAGGAGAAGAGCCTGTCTCTGGCTCATCTTAAATTACAGAGGGTAATGTCAAGAATGGTTCAGCCATGCTGTGTACTGCATTCTGCTGGGACTGAACCACTCTGCTCATTGCGAGCTTGACACCATCTGAGTAATTAGAAATGGTTTCCATGGACGGACCCATTTCAAGCCTCAAAATACGAAAGTTCTCTGTATGAAGTGTCTGTGAGTATTCCTCCAGTAATTTCATATTTGGATTCAATAGCTGAAATGAATTATGAAATTCTCTACACTGTCACATATTAAGAAGGAACTGTGAAATGCTGATAAGATGTTGAAACGAAGGCAAGGGGATTAAAAGGTCATCCTGCTACACTTTTTCATCTGGTGAGGATTTCAGACTGAGCTAATTACCATAGTACCTGAACACTTAATCGACTGTGCCAAATTTGTTAGTGATCTCAGTAATAAGCCGAGTACACAAACGTCTCTATAAGGTCTCAAAACATCTCCAACACATAGATGAAAACAGGGCTAATGGGTCCAGTCCACACTGGACTGGAAGATCTGTGTTTAATTTCTTAAATAAATGGCCTGTTGAGAATTTTCTCCCCCTGCTCGTTATCTTCTCAATTTGGCTCAGGAGAGAAAGCACAAGTTTAAACGTGCACGGACCACAGCCAGTACAGCTGGGTCTCTGGGAAGTACTGCAGTACAAGGAACAGCCCATTCCATGATTCCTATGCTGGAGAATTCTATTAAGAAGACACGAATCCTTAGCAAATACGTTAAATTTGATAAAAATAAAAAATAAAAATAGAAAGAAACTGCTGAAAAAGTTGATTTTTTTCCATGTTGAGTTTTGACTACTAGTACAGTATTAGGATAATATTCAGCAGCAGACAATCCAATTTATGGAAATAGATACTCAGAAGCTTTGAAGTGAAGTCTTTATACTGTTCTTCACGAAAAATTATTATGAGTCTAGAAGCTGGCCACCAACCCATAACATTTATTTTATTCTAAACCGGGGGATAAGCCATTTGTGAAAGAAGGAACAACCATTTTGTGTATTTACATGAACCTCTGTACAGATACCTGTGTTTCAGTTGTGTCCTTGCTGTGGTGCCCTGGGTATTCGCTGTGGTCAGACGAGAAAACATTTGTCTTTGTTTCTCGTGTTTTGACATGAGATACCACCCCCATCTGAGGCCTGTTTATGTGTTTACGTGATACTTAGGGGAAGTTTCTCAAGAAAAAATATTAAGTAGGAGCTGTCTACAGACCCGCAGATCCAAAAGTCACTCCTGATGGCCCCTGTTTATTTATTCATTTGATGGGATATGTAATTATAAGACTGTATGAATTGCACTGTAGGGGACAAAAAGCACTAATTTTAAATCAACAAATGCTCCCTTCAGTTTGTGCCACGGCACACACTTATTTTTTATGTTTTTTTTGCTACATTCTTCCCTTTATTAGTCTTCATTACATTTCACATAGTAGCACCTCCAATATTGTCAGAGCTGCTCACACTGATTTATACATTCCTCAGAATTTGACCCAAGCGGTAGATTTTTCTTATATTTCGAGAGATGTGTATTGACACAGATGTAAAACTGATATTAAACTAATCCTCTTTGTTGCAATTACAAATCTCATAGCATAAAGCTTTGGACAAGAATATGAGAAAGTGAAAGGAAATACATAAAACCCAGCCAAGGACCTCTTCCACGAAGTGGCTGAGCCATGTTCTTGTTGAATTCAATAGCATAAGACCGGGGCCAGAGTGTATCTGGTGCATACAGACAGGGCTCATGATTTTAGTCCTAGTCCCATGTTTTTGTAAGAGAACTGGTCAAACATTTCTTTATGAAAGAGCAGACTCATGGTTTTAGCTGTTTGCTTTCCTGTGAGTGCGTGACCTATAACCCTGGCTGTTGGATAGATTATTTCAAATGAAATAGAGAATCCATTATACTTCATAATTTTCAGTGACTGAAACCAGTGATTGGCTGAGGATCTTGATTATTTTTGTACTGACTCTACTTATTTATGAACTGAATTTTGCAATAATTACTCTTGTTTTTTTGACAAGAATTAACTTTCCTGTGTTGTTCCTACTGTTATTCATAGTGATTTTTTTCCTGATTTTATAACCAGTACCTGCTGCTTCCACAATGAAGATTTTCACAGGGAGGAGAAAGCATAACAAAATAATGATTTCTTTTTTTTTTTTTTTCCTGTAGGATTGGAACAAAACCCCCAACCTATTTCTTTCAAAGGAAACTTAAGACTTTATGTATTCAACACATTGTGTGGAACAATTTCAGAGCTTTGGGTCACAAATGGCTTCTTTCCATTAAAAGTAATAGTGTTATTCCTGGCCTTGTGAGCTTGCTTGGTTTTGCTCACAAGTAGAATCTGACTGCACATATAAATCAGTCCTTGCAGTTTCAGGAGAACAGAAGAAGAGGAGGCACAGCTCATCTCAAACTTCCAAGCTATACTGGCAATTTACTTTAGCACCCTACACCACTGAGATTTCCATAGCTGTTTTAGTTCTGTTGAACTCAGGATTAAATTGAAGGAAGCAGTTTTGAGACCTGGCCTTGGGGGCCTCAGAGGTGAGGCTGTGGGGAGAGCAGCTCGTGAATAGGTGTCAGGCTGGGGTCTGCTGGGAAATGCAGACCTGTCCCAGAAATCCATGATTAACACTGGCTCAACCAGCCCCATTTACAGTGTGTCTGGGAACCCTTCCTTGCCTGCCTCTAATCAGGGCTTGACATGTGGAGAGATGAAAGTGGCCTCCACTCAGTGCATTCGTTCCTCAGTGCTTTTACTTTCAATTTTAAGAAACCCCAAACACAAAGTCTACCCTGTGCCAAAGCTGTCGGAGTCTGCTGTTACACAAAGGATGGATCTAATCTTGCTGTCTTCACCCAGGCTTGAAACACCCCGTGGCTGGGAAGGATGTGTAGCATTTGGCTTTTTGCCCAGACAATCAGACCCTCCAAAAGGTCATGGACACACACATACACACACACTTGCAGAGGTGTCTCGTGCAAAAGGAGATGGAAAAAAAGTAAATTCTTTTCTGCAAGGTTAATTGACTTTAGGGCGAACTTCATCTGAGGACAGCTCCTTGAGCTGATTGCCTCTGTTCGTGATTTGGTTGGAGGGGAATGGATTTTGCACTCAAATAATCAGGCATCAAGGAGAAGTGAAACACATGGGAGAGCTGATTTATATCACCTGGACATAACAAATGGCAGGCAGGGCTCAGAACATCTTGTGATGTGCTCTAGGCATGTCACACCCTCTGCTGATGTCAGTAAGGACTATTAGGTGCTGGGCACATTTGAAAATGAGAATCTCTGTGTAAGTTGTGAAATATGGACTTGGGGGCTCTAATTCAAGACTCTCAGTCAAGATTATTCAAAATATGCAGAAACCCAGTTATTACAGATTCTTGATGAAACCTTAGTACCCTTGAAGATCCCGGCCCTCAACTTTACCAGGGGAAAATTATGGAGGTGTGAGTATATTAACATATTAAATGAGAAAAACTCTGAAAGCTTATCTTTATGCACTGCCTTTTTGATGGAACTTAGTATCCTTTTTCTTTGGTTTTTTTTTTTTTTTTTTTAATTTGAAGTGGGACACATCAGTGCACTGATTTAATTCAAGCAGTCATTTGCTTTCCCTGAGTTCCCTCCTTTTCCTGACAAAGCAACTGAGAAGAGGGGGGTGGGTTGTTGCGTGCAGGAGGAGAAGCCCTTCAGGAGGCAAGACCTCAGGAGGCTCCTGCAGATCCTGACCTTGGCCCAGTGCTGCACTGGCCCAGCTCTGGGATTTCCAGATCAGAGCAGGGCCTCACTCACACAGCCTGGGAAAAGCAAGCCTGGGTAATACCCTTACAGATGTATGTGTCAGTGCTGTTGACAAGGAGTCAATACTGGACTATTTCAGTCTTTTGGCCATAGGGAGAATTAACATCACAAAGATGGACTGTTGCAAAAAGCCAGGCTCTGAGAGGAAGCACTAAAGTTTCATATGCAGCTTTAAGGAACAATGATTAGTTGTTATTTATATTATAGGAGTACCTGGAGATCTCAGCTGGACTCAGGATCTTGTTTCGCTGGCTCCTCTCCGCTTCCTCTCTTGTATTTCTCACTAAATACACCTTTCACTATTACCAAAGCATTACTGAGAATACGTTATATTATGGCCAAAACCTATTCCTCCAGAAAGCCAACCCTAGCCTTATCAGCCACATATAATTTGGTTAGTTTTAAGATTCCACCCTGTCTGCAGATGGATTAACAAGTTGCAAGGTCCAGTAATTATAACCCAGAATAAGTCCAACAAACCTCCTTGCTTCTAAAGGGTGGTAGACGAAGAAAAGAAATGGAAAAAGCATCAGCTCGAAATTTCGCCTCCAAGGGCCATATTAAAATTTATAGATTAAAAAAAGTTATATCATGTATCATAATGAAGCCAAATCAGCAGTTTTGGCCTTGCTTCTCTAAGCAGAAAGGCTTTGCTGTCTGACTTCTCCTTGGCTGCCTTTCTAGGCCTGAAATTCACAGCTGCATTGAAGCGGAGCATGTCCAATAATGCCATTTGTTTTTCACTTAAAAAAAGAAAAAAAAAGAGAAAGAAGGACATATAAATGGATCATAGAAGAAGGCGGCCATTAGCAGACATTTAGTCTGACCATGGCTAGAAGTGCAGATGGTTCAGAGGAACACAGCCAACTTGGCGTTTATATAAGCTATCTTGTATCTCCCTCTTTTTTCCCTACACTGGCACTCAGATTGATTAAGAGGTCAAATAAAGGCTGCTTCAGTGTGAGAGTGTGCATGATGTATGACAAAAAATCCTGTCTCACAGTTCAGGCTTTCTAAACAACATAAAAGACAAATCAATGTATAAACTAATTCTCAGCCTGTTTAAGTCTTTTCTTCCTGAAAGCCGTATGGACCTCTCTCTCTCTCTCTTGTTTTTTCTTTTCTTTTTTCTTTTTATCTTTTCAAATGTCCCAGTGACAAAGTGGTAAATGAAGACAAGTAATGGAATGTGAACATAAGGAGGTAGAATAGGAAAGTCCCTTTTATTAAAGGAGGTGAAAATTACTCTATATTCAACAGACAAGAAATATTCTCCAACAAATGTCTTTTCTGAATTATAAGCAAGAAAAGAAAAAAAAAAAGGGGTGTAAAGGTCTTTTTAACTAGCAGCTTCCCCTGTGGCAGTCTGCCTCCTGCACTGCCTAGGCTTTTTGTACAGGGGTTCTGCAGGTACCTGCTTTGAAAAAAGTTGAGTCTGTGAAAGAGAATGGGAATTTGGAGATGTCTTCTGCAATAATGAAAGTAATGATCTTCATGTGAACTTAGACACATGGGATTTTGATGATGTTTAGATTTCTGTCTTTCAATTTCTTTCAGGATATGGTATGTCTGGACACCTAACCAGTGCCTAAATCACAGACTCCTTAAAAAGAAAAGCTCTCCAGGCATAGCTGGTAACCTGCCCGACTCCTTGGAACCTCCTGGATGGGGATCATCTCCCCTGAACTTCAGAATCTTAAAGTGGTTCAGCATCTGAAAATCAGGCTAAGCTAGGAGCTTTATTAGAGGCAGGAGCCCACCCCTAAGCAGATCTAAGGGCTTGGGTCTGAAGTGAGGCTCAAGTTGCAATAGCTCAAGCGGGCTGACTGAAGTCCTGCCTACGCTTTTAATGCTTAATTATCCCAGGTGCCACGGGGATGGATGCATTGAAAACAGATGGAGAGGTATTCCTGAGCATCTGAAGATAAGCAGATCAGTTAGGCCATGTTCTGTGGATCTTGTTTGAATAGTTAATCACAGGAACACAGAGATGAAGGGAACCACATGGGTCACTGAGCTCAGGTCTCTGAAATTTTCTCATTATAATTTACAACCTGGAGAGTATCAAGACCATGCCAGGTGCTTCATATAGTCAAACAGTCTGACAAGCTGGTATTTATTTTGAAGCCAAAGGAGGCCTGTTTGTTTTATGAATCAAGGTTGTTGTTATTTTTTATTTTGAGGCTGGGAGGTTGCTAATCATTTTGTTTACACTGTACTTTGTGAGGGGATATTTTTGCTCACCTCTGTTACTGTTCACTCTGCATCATGGCCTGGCATTTTAATTTAAGGACTCTGATTGTTAAAGCCTTCTTCATAACTACTGAGTAGCCTTTGAATGTATTTTTGCTTTGGGCTGTTTAGACACAGCTACACACACGTGTAGATATTGGAAATTAACAGTAAGTACACATATATGCTTAGGACCACCCTATGTTCCCAAATTTTTTCATGGTTTAAATACCTGCATGCATATTGCATAAAAACTCCTTGAAAATCCACCTGAAAGGGAAATTATCCCATTAATCAAAGTAACTGATAGTTACTTTTCCGGACACAAAACCAGAAGATGACAGATACACCTTTTTTTAGTTGGGATTATTGATGCAGTTTAATCACTTTGAGTGTGCACTAAAGAATTAACAGCAGCCTGACGTTAAAATTGATAACCAAAATTCTTATTTACTGAGTATGAGTTTACATGAGAAAACCACTTTGTTATGTCTGCTTTAAGGAAAAGTCTGTCAGGGAGTTTGACATATTGGTACAAGTTTCCCTATAAATATCCCAGAGAAAGCAAGTTTAGATGATTTTAGAAGCATTTATTGGACTATAAAAGTGAAGATTATGAATAGGTCAATATTTTTTGAAAGGTGTTAATATAAAACAGTGCTAAAAAATTCAGAAATGATCAGTAGATATTTTAAGTTTTCTGCTGACATAAAGTGACATTCGATAAAGATGGAGATAAAAATATCAATAAAAGATGTTATCTACACTATAACATCCATTTATTTGTTTGAGTTGGTAACAATCAGATTATTGACCATAAATAATTTTGTGGCCCTTGGTAAATTATTTATGGATGCGTCCTTAAAAAAAAGCTTTTGTTCATATGATTTGCACATGAAAATTTCCTTCTGATACATAAAGTGCCCAACATCTTCACTGGGAAATTTTTGTCTACTAATGAAAAGTCCCTGAAATCTGTCCAAGAAGAACAAATTTAAATCAGTTAAAATAACTTTGTAGCCACCAATATGATCAGATGAGTTAAACTTCTGAAAATAGGGACAGAATGGTAAAAACCAGGCTTGTTAGGAGGTTCCTTGCAGCATGAATTTTTTCAGGAGTATTTATAGATACCCAGTGTAAGATGGCGTACCAGGAAGGATTTAAAGGTAATTTGGCTCAGGCACTAAACTTTTCCACAAGCCAGTGTCGCTAGAAAAGCCAGACATACCGTTCAAAGCCATCTGAGGAAACCCTCAGAAGGAATCCTTGGACACACAGCTGAAAACACACGTTCTCAGGCGTAAGCAGAAATTAATTTTCCAGGCAATAAATTACAACAATGGGCCAGAGGACGAGAGTAGGTGGGCAGGGCAGGCATCTGCCACACGTAAACACGCGCTGAGCTGGACCTGAGCTACCGTGCTGCGGCTTCCAGCGTGTGAGGACACTTTATTACAAGAAACAGAATCCAGAAGGCGTACTGAAAACTCAGAGATTCCTGTTAGCCCTCCCTCCAGGAGCAGTGCAGATCTGTTATGGTGGGACAGGCTGCCTAATGGATTGTTACTCAGCTTTTCAGCAATACAGAAATATCCAGCGCATTAAGCGATGATGTACTACCAGCTTGTAAATGACAGATTGTTCATTACAGGACTTCAGAGAAGTTAATAATCATGATAATGGACCACAAGTCACAAGTGTCTCTTGTATACCACTTTTTCACTTTTATAGACAAGTATAAACTTAACACATCAAACTCTTGTACTACACAGTCAAGTGGGAGAATCAATTAAGCCGGTTGAGAGGTTTTGCAGTGAAAACTGAGGGAAAAGTTTACCCAGCGTCCTCCCCTGCCTTTGTCAGACTTTCAGAGGGCTGGGGAGGGAAGAGCAACTTCCTCACACAGAATATCTTACAAGCTTTTGAAGATAAAGGCAATTAACTGAAGCAGCTGTTTAACCCTTTTGCTATAAAATGTCTCAGTCTAGTAAACTAAAATGATAACAAAAAGAATGACATGGAAAAAAATCCAGCAGAAAAAAAGCTGAGGTTTTCAGAGAACTGATCCTACAGATTACTTACAAGTGTAAAAAAAGACCTGTTTTCTAATGACAATCATAAAGGTTGCTATCCATTGCCACATCCTCATTCTCCTTTTCTCCCCCTACAGTGGAGTGAGAAAACCAGTCCCCATTTCTAATTATTTGCAATTACTTTAATTATTCCTTAAGAATCATCAGAGGAAATAAAAGGAACAACGCAGACTGCAACACCAAAAACGATTACCAAGACTTTCAGCAGGTTTCCATACAGCTGCCACAAATTTTTTCTCGGATGCAACAGTACAGACACCATGGAAGTCCTTCAGGAATACAAATGATGGGATGACAGGTAGGAAGATGTCCAGTCTTACCACAGAAGAACCAACAGCCTGCAAGGGCACCAAGTCTCAGCTCTGCCACTTTCCCTAGCAATCCCTTCCAGGTATCAGTTTTTAACTGCTAGGCAGTAGATCTTGGCATGTACACGTCCACAAGACTGGATGGCTTCTCACATAGTTTTCTGTGTGTCATTTCCTATAAAAGTTATCGAAAACTTTTCCATTGTTAAGAGCAGAGGACTGAGCTCCTAAACCCCTGCAGTGCACCGTCTTAGAATGGATTTTAGGAAAAACTTCCTCGCTGAAAGGGTGGCCAAGCATCGGAATAGGCTGCACAGGGAAGTGATAGAATCCCCACCCCTGGAAGTATCCAAAAAAGCACGTGGGTGTGGCACTTGGGGACACAGTTTAGTAGTGAATATGGCAGTGCTGGGTTAGCAGTTGGACTCCATGATCTTAGAAGTCTTTTCCAACCTTAACAATTCTATTATTCTGTGATGCACAATTCAAAATTTGTAGGCTATAGTCATCCAGGACAACTTCTGGATCCCTCGTGGGTCCCTTCCAGTTCAGAATGTTCTATAATTTTTACTTAAAATACAGGTGGGCAGGATATGACAGGGAAGTTTTGCAGAGACAAAATGTGGCTTTCACTTAATCTAAGACAAATTGATCTGGGAGTGATTTGGGGTACTGCTAAAATTCTGGTTTGGTAGTGTGATATGCGAGCCTATTTTTTACTTCATACTTGCTAAAGGAAAATATGTTAATATATGAGTAAATGTACTATTTTATCGTCATGTATTTTTGAGTATGAGAAAATGGTCTATGCCTTAGATGGGCAGAGGCCTTTTGTCTTCAAGGAAACACTTTTCCAGCCTCTTTTGCTGTTCTGTAATTTTTTGATATAGGAAAAACCCTCAAATATTTAATATATTTGGAAAACATTTCTTCCTAATAAACCTTGGAGTTTCTTGGCAGAACTCTTGGGCCCAAATTGACCCCACCAGTTCTTAAGTATTTATGTGATCTTTCTCGTTCTTCTAGCTCTGGGTTTTGTTCCTAGACTGGAAAGAGCAAGATGAGTGCATCTAGAAGCTGCATTTCAGCTGAGATCTCATTTTCACCTGTTTCTGGATCTGGAAATACATTTTGGGACAAGCAGGTGGAATACATTCAGAGCAAAACACACACACTGTGGTTTTCATATGGCAAACACTGCTCTTTGTGGACACATTAAGAAGTCAAGGTTTTTCCACCAACACTAGAATGGAAATTGGGTCTTTTATTACACGTGAAAAAATGCAGCATTTTTTAAAACAAAAAACCCAGCCCAGAAAGTAAAATATCTTTCCACATTAAACTTAAACTTCTTGGGTAACGTTGATGAAAAGAAAGGAAGAATTTTTTTCTTTTTTTTTTTTCATGGAGAACATCTCTTAAAATAATTTCTATTATTTATACAATTCCTCTACAAGTTGCTTGTAGGCTATTGGATAAGATGGAAAATAAACTGTCTTTATTAATGTATCTGTTTAATAACAATTAATGTCAAAATTGCCAGCCTGACCTTCTAGACCAAATGGCCTACAGTAAATGGCGAAGTTACCAACACAGAGATTTCCTTGACATTCACAGCCACATGATGCTGCTTAGAGACTTTTGGACCAACTTCATCCTTGCTGGTTTCAAGCAGTTTATCCTGTGCTGATGTTTTAGACTCTTCTGGGAACATAAAAGGACAGCTGGTTTTGCTGATCTCCTTGTTTACCCTCCTGCTATTAAATTCATTATATTCTAATGAATTCATTTTAAACTGAAACTGTTCAGGAGCTCTGCTGTTGTTGCTGTCGGTGTAAGTCAATGCTGCTCTCATCTGAAGACTCTGATGTGTAAATTACTCGCTGCTCTGACTTTTTGTGTAGGCTGAGACTGTCGAATGCTGGACAGACAAACTAGCAACCTAAATTTTACTGAGTCCAGAGTTAGAAAAAAGGTCATGCATAAATAGGGTGTAGACTGTCAGTGTAATGTAGTCTATGGCAACAAAATTCTGACTCCCCTCTTCTTACATCCAAGGAGGACTAAACAGCAAGGAAAATCCAGTAAGTAATGCAAGCAATTATATCTGTTTTCCTGTAGATAATTTATGTGTTATAACAATACAGGAAGGCTACCATCCCTGCTTGTAATCATAGGCTGAGGCTATTTTATAAACAGTGAAACCAACCATTGCTGTTGTCCATCATTTATTACTCGCCTAATAAATACTTCAATTACATTTAATAAATAATGTATTCAGGCTCAGTGAAGTGATAATTCTTTAAATTAATTATTAAATTCATGCAAAAAGGTTTTATTGCAAGCACTACTAAAGGAAATTTCTGTCTTTAATCTAAAGTGATTATTCATTATGTGCAGTAAAAGGCTCCATTTGCATATTATTAGTGAGGTAACCTTTAGCCTTCCTGGCAACAACAAAGATGCATCTCGATGTTGCTGTGCATTAATGTTCTTGGTTAGCCTTCCAAAACTAAAGTGATGATAAACAATATGTAATAAAGCCTTTGTTTATGGCCTTCTACCAGCTGTTTTTTGATCTCTCAAATATACTACAATGACAAAATGTCCAGTAAATGTATTACAGCAAGTTGTTAAAAGGTGTTGCCTGCAGATGGTTAGTTGATGGGAAACAGTAAAAGTGGAACCAATCAATGCCCTGGAGATCTGAGTGGTAAATTCATCTCAAACAGACTTTTTAAAAGCCCTCTCTTTGATGGTCTCCCATGTGCTGTGCTACCCTGTACTTGCTGCTGCCCTTGCCTGCCACACAGCAGAGGCTCTGAGAGTTAGCCATGCACTTTGGCACGTCTCAATTCCCCAGACAGTAAATTTTCTCGTGTCTTGAGCAACTCTCAGTACTTACATGAGGAGTTTCTAACACCGTGATGTACCTGCCCTAACCTAGATGTCACAATGAGGAAGAACTTGCTGCGGAGCGAAGTCCCAGTGATTTTCATTGAGAGAAACCAGACTGGCTTCTCTTTTCACTCTTTTCACCTTTCTTTCATTTCCTCTTAAATCCTTAAAGCAAAAATTCACAGGAATCCTTAAAGGAAAAATGACCCAGGTTAGTGAGTCCGTAGGGCCTGGTTGAGAGCTGTGAAATGTGGCGGCTCAAAACTGGGAAGATCTGTCCTGTGGATACAGCGGTGTCCTGGAGCTGAGCTGTCAGTCTGGGGCAGGCTGAGCTGTAAGTGCCACTGACTCACAGTGCTGCCTGAAATCAATCTTGAAAGGCAACCTGAGTGGCTTCAATGAGTATCTCTGCCCAGGAGATGACTGCACTGGCTACGTCCTGCAGGTCTTGGTCCGTCAGCCCTTCATCCATGAATCCTTCTAAGACCTGACTGTTGGGACCTTGGATATAGGTACAGTCTAGGATTCTGTTTTGCAGGGAAATTCTGACCTGTTCTCCCCTCCGAGACGTTTTCCTTTCAGAGATGCCATTTCATAGTGTAGTGTCATGATCAAAGCTCATATTTCATGCAGGCACATCATCAGTGCAGGTAACACCCCCCAACCACATTGTGATCAATGAGGAACACAAGCAGGAGCAGAGCACAATCCATCCCTGGGATAAACACAGACACTGAGCATCCCTTACTCTGTCTGAAGTTAGAGTTTTCATTAAGTTGTCTGCCCCTCTGGATGATGGACATTTAGGCAGCATATAGGTCATCAAAGAGCTCTAATTTGTGTCCTGAGAGACATTGATTGAAAAAAAAAAAGACAATAATTATAACTATTAAATTATGATTGTGTTGCTTCTCCTACAAGTCTATGGTCTCAACCACAGTGAATTTTTTAATGAATGTTCTGCACATCACGCTTTGTTTTAGCCCTCTGCTTTTAAGATATTAAAAAAATAGTCTCCAGAAAGACAAAATGGAAGTCAAAAATTGACCACAGACTTCTTTTAACTATACGCCAGGTGAAAAGCCTTTTTTTTTTCTTTAGAGAGTGTACCTTGCCTTTTCTTTTTCTAGCCCCCAGTACAAGCCAAATACAGGTTCTTTCACCTGACAGGTGTTTGGAAGTAAGATTGATCTTTAAAGTTCCTTCCAAAACATAACATTCTATGATTTCTGAAAAGTAAATTCATCCAATGCACCCCAGCTGGGAGCTCATTATTTTAAAGATGATATGTATTTAGTAAATCTACATGAGGAAAGCACACACACTTTCCCATAGGACAGCTAAGAGGTCAGGCGGGATTTTTTCCCACCAAATGCCAAGCAATAAAATTTTGTTGTCCATTTGTTTGTGGTCATTAAAGAAAAGAACCTTCAAAAGGCAGTGCAAGGTGTCCTGAGGTGTTTATCAGACAAGCAGGGTAGTCCCCACTGCAGTGGCCAAGCTCTGTAGTGGAACCCCAGTAAATTAGAGTGAAGAGTCTGAAACTACAGCATTTAACCAGGATGAGCCCTGCCCATTGTAAAATCCAAGTGAAAAACCTTAAAATTTATAGCTTATTGTGCTTCAACAGATCAGGACAAATCATGGGAAAGCATCAGGGTGGTTATTAACCTGTTAATGCCCAGGACAGGAAAACAGCTTGTCCTACATCAGCATTTGACCCCGTGTTAGTTGCCATGAGTTAGCTTTGTTGCAGCTCCCTTTCCTGCTCGGGAAGCAAGACCCATTTTGCTCTTTAGTCATATTTTTTTCTCAGATAAGGATGTTGCCCGAAGAAGCTGCCGGAGTCTCTTATCTCCCTTTCCAGATCTAATTCCAAATTAAAGGCATTTTCATTTACAAGTTACTCATTAATTCATATAAAAATGAACTACATATCAAATCACTCTAGACCCTCCTCAGAGATAAGAAAGAATTTAGCATTTTATGGATCCAGGCTCCCTTCCCCCATCCTGCTCATACACACATCTCTAACACGGAGACCTCTGGTTCACCTTTGAATCACTTATGTTCTCTTCACCATAGCAATCAGCTCAGTCCTACATAAAGTGTAAAGTGCTGACATTTTCAAACAGCCTAATGTTTCTTGCAGTCATCTAGCAGCCTTTCAAATGTAGAATCCTAGATGCCCTTGCTTTCCTTAATCAGCTGGCAGTGAAAAAGAAAAATTGAATAAAGAGACCTCATATATCCTCTTCTCCCTCCCTCCTGCAATTTGCTCTCTGTCCAAACTAATCCCCCCACATCCCTCCCGTTACACAGATGCAGTGAGACCTCCGAACACAAATGTTGTAAACCTCGACATAGCTTCACCAATTCACACTAAGGGAAATAAATTTAATTCACTCAGCTTCTCATCATCTTACGGCCCCTTTAGGGCTAATCATCTGTATTAACTTTCTCTGGAGTCTTTCTAATGTCTAAGTGCCGCTGACTATTTTGTAGCCGAAATGCATGTGGCAAGAGAACAAATTGCCCAACAGTGGATTCCTTTTCTACAACAGTGGTTTTACTATTTAAAAGGAAAGAAGCAGGTTTGGAGTGGTGTTGGTTTAAGACTTGGATGGCAGGTTATGTGGCTGACTATAACAGCTTCATGCTGGAATTTGTAGTCAATATTTCATTCCTGAATAAAGTTGTTCGGCATTTACGCAGCCAGGTAAACTTTGCTTCTATTCAAGAGCCACAAATTATCTCCTTGGTTTTAAGCAGAATGATCCTTTTCTCAGCAACCCAGTTTCTTGAATTACCGAATTTTAATAGCTAACTGGCTTTTTTTTTTTTTTTCCCCTTTTTTTGCAAATCTGTATTAAGTAAAGCTTTTAGTAGCTGGTCTTGAATGCTGATAAAAGCTCATACCCGAGTTTGAGCCTGAATGAAATGTGCTTTTTTTGAGGGGCTACACAATGTAGACACACTTGTGTTCAAGGCTGTGGATTCAAATTCTTGTTCTTCCACAGATTTAGTGTGTTCTTCTGAGTAAGGACTTTGAAGTACTGCTGCCCATATATTTTTTCCTTTACAGTCTGCTTAACATTCCCTGAGGGGCAGGGGTTGTTAGTGTGTGTTTATATCAGGATGTGAATTGCATACTACAGAAATCAGCAGAATTTATTTTCCTGCTTGTTGACTCTTCACACCTACCTCACCTTTCTTTCCCTTGACCTGTCGTATTATCCTTTTTGATCTAAAGGCCTCAATCAACATGGAGAGTTGAACTCCTAGAATTAATCCTCATCCTCTGGTCTCTTCAATTCTGTTCATTCCTTGGTAAAAAGTGCTGTTTAGACATGTTTCTCTGTGATATGTCACCACCAGTGTTAAATCTGCATGGGAAAACCAGAACTTGACACCTACCCATGTCTTTCCTCCTCCCTTTTCCTCATGGTTTCTGGGCCCTAAAGGGAATTCATTCTTAATGGACTTTTATCTGTTCTAATTATAGACTTATTTACCTGGTCTGATTATTGACTTCCAATCTGAAATCTCTCTGAGGCAGCCTCTCACTTTTCCCTCTGAGTTTATGTAGCATCTGCAGATATGAAACTTCTACTTTGGGATAAATTCAGATGTGCTGAGTAACAGCCTATGGGGTATCACCAGTTTTCAAACAGATCAAGCAGAAAAAAAAAAATCACATCACTAGAAATCTAATAATTCCTATTTTTTTCTTCTGTTTTCATGTGGGGGCATTCCAAGTTTTTTAAGGAAGACAAAACCAAAAGCTGTGTTAAGACCAATGCAAAGAGGTGCTTGCCTGCAGTAAGCGAGGGTATATTTATCTCTGCTTTGCAGAGTGAAAAGGGCTTCTCAGTTCTGTGTGGAGATGGGAGATGGCTGTAACATCCTTTTCCTCTCCATCTACTCTGCTTTCAGTGGAGGGAAAGCTTTCCCACAGAGCTCTTCATTCTGGAAAATGATCAGCAAAGAACGGAACAGCCTCATCAAGGTCAGCTGCTTTCATGGCTGGAGAGATGCAATGTTTACTCCTAGTTTTCAAACTGCCTAGTTGCCCCATTTTTTTGTTTTCCTTCCTTCCCTACAGATTCAATATTTTTTTTTGATCAAAAATTAATTCCAGATATTAAAGCAGTGGTTTCTTCCAGCTGATCACATAGTTCCTGTCTTGTGGTCTTGATCAGGTTTTTCCTTTCACGACAAAAAAACCATCTGGGGACTGAAGAAATTTTGAATAGGAATAGACTCCGTTTTAGAAACTTTAGAATTTTCTTTGAAGTCACAAAATTCCCAACCAGTTTTCAATACAGAGTCAGGTTTCCAGGGCCAGTGGGAGCTAAGCCTGGCACACCAAGCAAGATTCTCACTCTCTTCTCTCTGGAGGAAGAGTTGCAAAGCAGGCCAAGTGTTTGGGTTTTCAGACAGCAAACTGCAAAACTGTGGCTACTGGCATCATTTGTGCCTTTCATATTTCATCCAGCAATCAATCTCCTTATATCATCAGCTAGGAGAACAGAGTTTGATGAAAATCATGACTAAGGATGTGAGTGGGAAAAGTAGGGATTGACTATTTGTCTCAGATTAGGAAAGTTTGTCCATGTTGTGAAGGGCATGTGATAGTAGAGGTAGGATTTTTTCCTTTTTCTCCCAATGCAGCCCTTTAGCTTTATTCTTTTCCTCCTGCAATCTCCAGATGATGCAAGTGCTGCTATAAATGATATTTCAGCTTTTTATAACTTCAGACACACAGATTACCTCCCCAGCATCCTTTTATTGCTGAGTGTGGGTGAAAAAAAAAAAAAAAGTTTTAAAAATGTGCTTTCCACTCATCAGGTTCAGTCTATTTCAGTAAAAGAACTGAGTGGAAAAAGAAAGGCAACAATGATTGCATGGCAATGTTCATACTCTTTGGGTGAAGGATTATATTTTGCTAAACCTTCCAGGAAAATAAACCTCAGGAAAACAAGAATGCTTTATAGAGGTATGAGACTCTTTTGTCACCAATCAATGATATTTTGGCTTGCTATGATTTCTTCATTGCCTGTCTCCATCTTCAGCAGGATGTATCATTCTGAGTAATCTTGCTTTTTTTGGCCTCTTTGCCTATTGATTTAGCTAAATTAATAGCAAATCCACCAGCAAGTCAGGCTTCCAGTGATATTTTTGTTTGTTTTTCTTCTGAAATTGTGGCTCATGCTTGATGGATACATCTAGAGTGATGAAAAGAAAGGAAAAGTGAAAACAAAAATATCTGGAATAAATTTGTTTGGAGGAATCATTGAGACTGGGACTAGAGAGAAGTCAGGAATCCTATTTTTCATGAGCAAATTCTTCCAAGTTCATGCCAACAGCTGCTCTCTCTGCTGTTTCTCTGTTTTGAATAACAGGAATTTGAAGATCTCCAGCCAGAATTTGCTTTTTGAGTTGAAAGGGTAAAAAGAGGGAAAACAACCCATCTAATTTCTGAATCATCATCATCAGAGCAGGAGCACCTGCTCGCTCTCTGTCACCATTAGCTAAGGGCATGGACTGCACTCCTAATTTTGGCACCTCAGTTTAGTGGCTATGGCTCTCTGGAAGGCACCCCAGATTATGTCCTCTTTTCCACCTTCTTCCATTTGGCCTTGAGTGAACACAGCTCCTGCAGCTCGACTCACGGGATCACAAAGTACTTAAACGTGCTGAAAATGAGGTGCAACAGGGACATGCTAAATGATCCTATGGAGCATCATTACCACTAGGAACTCAAATAGGTGAGACACAGCTAATTATACCACCCTGTCCTCAGCCCTCAAGCTGACTGGAAATTTGTACTGAGGGTCAGAATGTGATTGGGTCTGTGAAAAAGAAAATTAGCCTGTATCAAATAGCCTTCCTTTAGCCCATCCTTTATTATTTCTAAGCAATGATCTGCCAGCCAGGGAGAAGACTGGTTCCTGTCTTTCCATCCCACGACCCAAAATCTCTTTCTCAGCCCCTTTGACACAGACCTGCATATTCTCAGTGATGAGGATGTTAGTATTTTACTGCTGAGACCCTAGCTCTGAGCTGATAGGATTTATGCCACTTAGTAAGGGAGGACATTGGGAAGTACTCAGTAATCTGAATATTTTTTACCAACCCTGAGGGGGCAAGACATGAAACAGGAGGACAAGCTGTGTACTTAAGGTGGTCAACTATTTTCCAGAAGAACTGTCACTGGAAGTGTTAAAAAAATGTGTAGATGGACATGGCTGGGGGACATGGTTTAGTGGTGGAGCTGGCAGTGCTGGATTAATGGTTGGACTCTATATTAGAAGGATTTTCCCACCTTAATTATTCCATGGGTTTATGATTCTGAGAGTTCTCTACTGGAAAATGTTGATTCAAGGTCATGAAATGTGCCTTGAGAATGTTTTGATTTCACTGGATATTTTGACTTGCATCCAGTGGGGCTGAGGGGGAAATGCAGGCTCCAGGGAATTACTAAATTACTGATACTGCAACTGACACTGTAAAGGTCTGTGACACCCAGGTACAAAGAGTAAACATGGGTGTAGAGAAAAAAATGTTCCCTGTACCCCACAGGATTAAATCTCTACTGTGAAATGGCCTGCAAGAGAGAAAAAAAGCACTCCTTCACCTCCAGATATAATTCTTGAAAATCCTGCTTTTGGCATAAATCAGTATCAACAGAATTACCATTAGTAATATTAGCAACCACAACCTTTTTTATTTCTGGCAAGCATTCATTTCATCAATTTAAAGGAAAAGTTAGTGGAAAGAAGGTGGAGTGACTCAGTTCCTATTAACATCCTCTTTGTCTTGTAGCACAGATGGAATTCATATGGATAGCTAAAACTGCTGAAAAATATGAAAGATTATTATAAATAGACCATCAAAAGGTAGAAAATACCAGATAGGATAATTACATTGTCATATTTTTATATGAAAATTATTTTCCAGGCAAATGTTGCCTGTTTGGAGAAGTTGAAAATAACTATAAATACATCCTTCGGCATGTCACAGAACAAAACAATTTTAAAGTTTAAACCCCATTATTTTAGAAGAGCTATTTATTTCAAGTAGGTGGCAATTTTCTTCCCCTCCCCCAGCCCACAGTATTCAGTAGCTATTCACCTCTCACAATTTTCATCTAGCCTGTTCTTTAGAATCCAATTGCAACCTTTAAAATAGTCATCTATTTCTAATGGAAATCTCCACGTCCATCTCTTTGAGCTGCTTTTCCAAACTCTTAATAAATTGCCTCAGGTTGTAGAGTTAGTAATGACACTGAGTGGTGGAGGCCTTTCATGAAGCGTTCTGAACCTCAATTCTCTTCTCACCCTTTCTTTTGTCCACTGCTGCGTGCATTTTCGCAGATTTCCAACAATTGCACAGTCAAGTGGAACTGATGACTTTATTCTCCTGCAACAGAATTTGGGAAATTTGCCCGATAAGTGGGTATGAGAAGGAGCGTGTAAACAGGGTCAGCTGAAGTGGAATTGGATCTTGAAAGAGCAGTAAATACTCGGCTCCCACAAAGTACTTTTCTTGGCAAGAATGATCTCTTCAGGGAGAGAAAGAGGAAATCGGAGGGTGACTTGTGTTACTGATCTTGCCTCCTGCTGCTTTCTTACAATGGGTGAACTGGAAGTGTTTGAAAGCCAGGTGGGGTATGGCAGCACTGCAGCACGCTCTGCGGGCACACTCCTTGTGGAAGTGCTGGAATGAGAGGTGACCTCAGAGGATGCGAGAGCACCATCTGTGAGGAATCTCAAGTGTGTCCAAGTGCCTGTGTGAGATGCTGGAGCTGCTGGCTGAGAAATGATTCAGGACAACAAGTCTCAGGTAATTACTGGCTTCCCTGGTACACAGCCCTTGGCATAAAGGAGCGATAATTCTACAGGCAATGTTTGATTGCAAGTTTCTTCGGAACCTATAAAATGGCATGAGATGGACACTCAGGAATGGAGTATCAAAAAATCATAGAATAGTTTGTGCTGAAAGTTTGTGTGGGGCCTTAAAGCTCATTTCACCCCTGTGCCATGGATAGGAACACCTTCCACTATCCAAGGGTGCTCCAAGCCCTGTCCCACCTGGCCCTGGACACTTCCAGGGATCCAAGGGCAGCCACAGCTTCTCTGGGAAATCTGTGCCAGGACCTCAGCACCCTCACATGGAAGAATTTCTTCCCAATATCTAATCTAACCCTTCCCTCTGTGAATATTAGATGAGAGAAATGTTTTGGTAAGATGACTGTATTCTGGAACAGAAAGCTGTATGGACACCACAAAAGAAGCTGGCGTCCTATTAAAAAAGATCCTGTGCATGCAGTGTGTAAGCACCCAGTGCTGTCATTAAGAGGGCAAATGCAGCCCTGAACATCTTGAGCAGGGGAATTCTCAGATAGAGAAGGGAAGCAATGTTTCTTGGTAAGGAAGATAGCATCTTAGTGCTGGTTTCTACACTTTAAAGAGGCTGTGTGTGAGTCTGAAAGCAATCAGAGAAACATTACAAGCATGATTTAGTGCAGGGAAAACCTGTCTCACTATGAGAAATATAGGAAGTCCAATCTATCCAGTTTATCCAGGAGTATATTAAGAGATGAATTGGTTGTGGTCTACAAATATCTATGTTAGGAGGAGATTTTAGAAAACAGACAATTCTTTAATTATGGAGAGCAAAGCTTAATAAGATTTGGGAGTCTGAAACAAAGCTATTGTGAACTCAGAGTAGGAATGCAGAGTATATTTTTAACTGTGACGATAATTAACCATTGAAACAGTTTAACTGAGTATATGGAAGACTTTCTGTCACTTGAAAATGAGCTAAAGATAAACTATTATTTAAACTCAATTAAGTGCCTGGTGCAGACATAGCTAGTAAGGTTTTGCGGTCTGGTGTTATGCACATCAGATTGAAGGCTATGACTATCTCTTCTAAATTATAATTCTTCATTAATCATTTCTGTATCAAAGGGATACTTCTTTGGAAAGGGCAGGAATTACTCTGAAGACTGCAATTAAGAACACTACACTATCACATATTTAATTCTATTGGAACATAAATGAGCTATAACATTTAAAAGGCTTTAAGAAATAGAACCCTCTGCATTGCTTGGGGCTTGCTGTTTCTGTCCTGAATAGTCAGTGTTCACAGATTCATCCTCTGGTTTTTAGCCATCATCAGGCATCTGACCTCACTTCAGAACCTCATCTTCAGGAACAATAGTACGGGAAACCATCTTTCTGTTCCTTTGCTATTCTCTGGGATCAAGCCCCCATCTCCTCTGAAGGGACAAAAGAAGTGTTGGCAAGACTGATTTTGTTTGTTTTAAAGCAGCCTTTTAAAGAATCTCATGACAACACTGCCGTCTTCCATGCCAGCTTGTCCATGGAGATGTTAGTCACCTGACTGACAAAAATCCTTTGAGAAAATCCTCACCTGGTCACAGAATAAAAACCTGAAATGTATGCTGCTGCCAGATCATCAATGCAAGGAAGAAACAGAGGGTTTGTGTATGAACTCTGCATCACAGCTGTAGGTGTGTAGAGCTGAGGAGAAGCAAATCCCGAGATTACAAACCAACACACAGCCACCGGTGGTGGAGATGTTCGTCCTTCATCAGGATCCTGCAGGGCACAGCAAGTCACTGACATCAGCAGGACACAGGGACTTATCCTGCCGAAATATAAACCTGGGCTTGCTAAAGGAATTGCTCACATCACCAACAGCTTGAGAAGTCTGCTGCCATTCATGCAGTGTTAGAGGGAGGCTTGGAAGAGGTTGTGGATTCATTATTATTCCTTACACCAGGGAATACATTTCGCAATATCAAGTCAACCCACCACCAAAATCTGTACTAACTTCAGAGAGTTCAGTACTTTGTAAGTTTTTCCATGCAAGATCAATGGGATCTAAGGAAAATCAGCAGGGGTTTCTGCCCCTCTCAGGCACCTCATTGCAAATATTCCTGTCCTAACATTGCTCCAAGAGAAGTGGAGCACAGAAAATGTACAGAGCCTTAAGAAGACCTTGCAAAAAGTTGTTGTGGAAGCAGAACAGTGAGACTCACTTCAGTAACAAAAAAAATCTGAAAGGTCTGCATGAACAGACAAGTGTAACAAACTGCTTCTGCACCTACTGAAATTCTTTGGACCTTCAAAAACATTCAATTAAATGAAATACTCTATTTTAACAAAATGAAGGCGTCCATAAACAGAGATGCACAGACTTTCCCAAGGTTATATAGATTAAAAAGCAGATTCCCTATTACCAAAAGTGAAGCTATTTGGATCAGAAATGTTATAAAATCAACCCACATGCTGCAATTGTGTTCAATTTAAATGTTAGATGAGAGGTAGACAAATGAAAAAAACAATGGTGAAAGGAAGGCTCTGGTTTTTGCTTTAGAAGATAAAATACACTTTTAAAGCTCATGTTTCATGAAGAGAAGGCATAAGAAGGACCTTTCCCTACACCACAGTGGAAACAATCTGATGTTTTCAGACTGGACAGTATAATTTCCATTGGATTAGGATATTTGTTTTAAGTAGTTTGGTCTCTAAACCAATATACAGAAATTATCATTTTTTTTTCCCTTGGCAACTTTGCTAACTTTTGTCTCTAAGCCCTATGTATTTGTTGTGGTTTTGACCTCTTGCAGTGGGTTGAACTTCTGTCTAGAAGGGACTGAGTCAATGTGCCACAAAACCAATATGCAAAACCATTCTGGGCTTGTGTGGCTAAATGAGTCACTGCCCAAAAGTCTGCTTTTTACTGTACTTGGGGTGAAGGCAGCTTCCTTTCCCCTCTGTTTATGAGAATGGATTACCTTGAGGTCTTACAAAAAGCTGTGGCATGTTCTTGCTACCCGCTGGGCAACTGAGAGCAGATAAACCACGCTTGATTTTCATAAGACAGGTAATTATCATAAATTGAGTAACTCATAGCCACAAAAGTACAACTGAATAAAGCCGTGGACTCTGGAGGTCTCCTCTGGCTCTAAGACACAGTGTTTCTCATATTTCACTTAGTTTAAACCATCCTAAAATGAGAATTGGTTTCCCTATCCAGGAGTGAAACAAACCTTCAGTTGCAGCTTTATGGTAACACTGTTATTTGCCCCCCAGAATTTCATCCCTTTTCACATTCTTCTGGTACAGCTCCTCTGAGAAAGACTTCTCTTGTCAAGACAATGTCAAAAAATAGATCATATTAACTTCTCCCTCTACCCCAAGCCCCCAAGGAAACCTTCCTTCCAGTCCACACAATTCAGTCTTGATAAATCGGTGTTTTCAACAGGAAATAAACTGGTTACATGACAAATTTTCATCTGGTTCTAACAAGAATTGGCAAAGGCCACAGTATGATGACAATTTGTTTTCTCTTAGAGCATTTCCCCATCCACTGAGATATCTCTGGACACCTGTTCTTGCCTTACAGTTGTCCTTCCATCTGCTGACATCAAAACCTCCCAGTAGGAAACACCTGCCTGAGCTGGGAAAGGCCGTGGGAAGTTTCTCATGGTTCTGTGGGAGAGTCTGAACAGAGAAGGAGATCTGAGATCTTTTCATCAATTTTTGGACTTTCTCTCCCTCAGCCTGCCTTGATGTGTGGCCAAGGTCTTGAAAGACACAGCCCCAGCTTGATCTACGTATTTTTCAACTCAGCTGTGGCTGCCAGCACAAAAAAATTCAATGACAACCTTCATCCTGGAAACATCCATAAGGGATGCATGGAAATTAGCAAGGAAGTGAGTCACAGAGTGGAGACATCCATCAGCCTCTTATCTTCCATGAGCACTATCCCAAAATCAGCTCATTCTTGTGCCATGCTGTGTCTTCACACTGGTACAGGATGAAAGAGATTGTTCCAATAATGTAGTCAATGATCACAATTAAAAGGCGGGGCCCCAAAATTATTATGACATTTCTCAAAAGCACAAAGGATTGTGAAGAGACAAATTTCTACCAAAACTCATTGGAAGAGAAACCTTAATTTTTCTTAATCTTTTTGAAATATTACCTGGTCATTGAGATACTCATGGACAGGATTATTCTTTCTGATTTATGAGAGAAAACTGGGGAGCTGATTCATGGGTGAGGGTAGGGATATAAGAGAGAACACTGAAGTCATTGGGAGGAGGAAAGGGCTACAACCTGTATGTGTCCATGAATATATGTGTAGCACATTATAGGGAATACAATAATATTCTTGGATAATAATAAAAAAGGAAATAATTTTTACAGACTGCAACAACAGATTTTGGACCTTGAAACCATGGGTTGTGGCTAGTTCTAGAACATAAGTTGACCTAACCATTAGTGCTCTTAGCTAATCCTGCAATATCTTTCGTTGCAGAGTCACACTTTGGACTCAAAAACTGGTTTGGTTTCAGTACTATAATACAGTGTTTTAAGGGAACAGAAGCAAAAGAGTTTGTTTTCTGTCTTAATTATTCTAATGACAGCTGGTTTTGAGACCAATTAGATATAATTTAGATATAAACTTCGCAGCTTGGGTTGAGGACCTTCAGAAAGAGGATGGGTACGTTCTGCATATCCAATTCTATACTCTAGGCTGTTGGATAGAAAGTAAACAGTGGAGCTTGCCCAACATGATGCATCCATGTAGCAAGCTTTTTCAGTGCTGATTTCTCCATGCCTAGAAAGATGACCTGCAAGGCCCTCACATCTGCTACTGCTCACCAGATGAGCAGCAACACATCAGTTATTTCCCCATCAGTGGTGCTTTGACCTTGTTGATGGCTTTGCAGATGAATCTTTGTCAGTTCAGACCCTGGTACATTTCCAGAAGCTTTTGCTTCCAGCCTTGTCCCTTTTCCTGAAAACCATGTCTTGTGCCTAACACAAGGGAAATTCCAACACTTTACATGGATTCTTTGATAATTTTGACAGAAGAACGAATGGTTCTTTTANTGTGGCTAAATGAGTCACTGCCCAAAAGTCTGCTTTTTACTGTACTTGGGGTGAAGGCAGCTTCCTTTCCCCTCTGTTTATGAGAATGGATTACCTTGAGGTCTTACAAAAAGCTTTGGCATGTTCTTGCTACCCGCTGGGCAACTGAGAGCAGATAAACCACGCTTGATTTTCATAAGACAGGTAATTATCATAAATTGAGTAACTCATAGCCACAAAAGTACAACTGAATAAAGCCGTGGACTCTGGAGGTCTCCTCTGGCTCTAAGACACAGTGTTTCTCATATTTCACTTAGTTTAAACCATCCTAAAATGAGAATTGGTTTCCCTATCCAGGAGTGAAACAAACCTTCAGTTGCAGCTTTATGGTAACACTGTTATTTGCCCCCCAGAATTTCATCCCTTTTCACATTCTTCTGGTACAGCTCCTCTGAGAAAGACTTCTCTTGTCAAGACAATGTCAAAAAATAGATCATATTAACTTCTCCCTCTACCCCAAGCCCCCAAGGAAACCTTCCTTCCAGTCCACACAATTCAGTCTTGATAAATCGGTGTTTTCAACAGGAAATAAACTGGTTACATGACAAATTTTCATCTGGTTCTAACAAGAATTGGCAAAGGCCACAGTATGATGACAATTTGTTTTCTCTTAGAGCATTTCCCCATCCACTGAGATATCTCTGGACACCTGTTCTTGCCTTACAGTTGTCCTTCCATCTGCTGACATCAAAACCTCCCAGTAGGAAACACCTGCCTGAGCTGGGAAAGGCCGTGGGAAGTTTCTCATGGTTCTGTGGGAGAGTCTGAACAGAGAAGGAGATCTGAGATCTTTTCATCAATTTTTGGACTTTCTCTCCCTCAGCCTGCCTTGATGTGTGGCCAAGGTCTTGAAAGACACAGCCCCAGCTTGATCTACGTATTTTTCAACTCAGCTGTGGCTGCCAGCACAAAAAAATTCAATGACAACCTTCATCCTGGAAACATCCATAAGGGATGCATGGAAATTAGCAAGGAAGTGAGTCACAGAGTGGAGACATCCATCAGCCTCTTATCTTCCATGAGCACTATCCCAAAATCAGCTCATTCTTGTGCCATGCTGTGTCTTCACACTGGTACAGGATGAAAGAGATTGTTCCAATAATGTAGTCAATGATCACAATTAAAAGGCAGGGCCCCAAAATTATTATGACATTTCTCAAAAGCACAAAGGATTGTGAAGAGACAAATTTCTACCAAAACTCATTGGAAGAGAAACCTTAATTTTTCTTAATCTTTTTGAAATATTACCTGGTCATTGAGATACTCATGGACAGGATTATTCTTTCTGATTTATGAGAGAAAACTGGGGAGCTGATTCATGGGTGAGGGTAGGGATATAAGAGAGAACACTGAAGTCATTAGGAGGAGGAAAGGGCTACAACCTATATGTGTCCATGAATATATGTGTAGCACATTGTAGGGAATACAATAATATTCTTGGATAATAATAAAAAAGGAAATAATTTTTACAGACTGCAACAACAGATTTTGGACCTTGAAACCATGGGTTGTGGCTAGTTCTAGAACATAAGTTGACCTAACCATTAGTGCTCTTAGCTAATCCTGCAATATCTTTCGTTGCAGAGTCACACTTTGGACTCAAAAACTGGTTTGGTTTCAGTATTATAATACAGTGTTTTAAGGGAACAGAAGCAAAAGAGTTTGTTTTCTGTCTTAATTATTCTAATGACAGCTGGTTTTGAGACCAATTAGATATAATTTAGATATAAACTTTGCAGCTTGGGTTGAGGACCTTCAGAGAGAGGATGGGTACGTTCTGCATATCCATTTCCGTACTCCAGGCTGTAGGATAGAAAGTAAACAGTGGAGCTTGCCCAACATGATGCATCCATGCAGCAAGCTTTTTCAGTGCTGATTTCTCCATGCCTAGAAAGATGACCTGCAAGGCCCTCACATCTGCTACTGCTCACCAGATGAGCAGCAACACATCAGTTATTTCCCCATCAGCAGTGCTTTGACCTTGCTGACGGCTTTGCAGATGAATCTTTGTCAGTTCAGACCCTGGTACATTTCCAGAAGCTTTTGCTTCCAGCCTTGTCCCTTTTCCTGAAAACCATGTCTTGTGCCTAACACAAGGGAAATTCCAACACTTTACATAGATTATTTGATAATTTTGACAGAAGAACGAATGGTTCTTTTACCTATTTAAACTGACAATAAGCACAGTGTGACCTCCTGTAAAATCAGTTTTCCATCAAGCAATGGAACTCCAAGGATAAAGTTACCATCTCAGGCTTTCCATCTTTCCCCAGATGTGGTTTTCTCTTTTAGTCTCATCTGCATACTCTTCTAGATTATTATCTCTGGTTCTGAAATACTCTCACTAAGTCATGAAAGGGTCAGCTTCTTCTCTAGCTTTTGCTGCTGAAATTCTTTGGAGGTCCTTAACACCAGATTTATACCAAAATACATGGCATCTCAAGGTGACCATAGTGCTCTTTCCCAAGCTCAGGATAAGCTCATGTCAGAGCTGTGCTTTATTCTTTCATTATCTAAAATTTACTCCATGTGACGCCTCTCCTGTCTGGAAACAGGTCCAAAGTGAGCTAAGCCTTCACAAGATTAGATGGAGAAAGCATCTTGCAAGTCTAGCAATAAACTAGAAAATGGCTGTGTCTTCCAAGGATTTGGATCCTTCCAAGGGATCTTTTCAGAAGGCATAAAGGTCCATATTATGTCTGATTGGAAATATTTTTTTTTTAATAGTATTTTCAGCTAGTTTGCTAAACTAACTATAAATTTGGAGTCTTGGATAAATATTGTTATAAATCAGAACTCTAGAATATAGAGTATAGGACGACTTACTTCAGGCCAGAAAAATACCTTAGAATAAATACTTTTTGCTCCTAAATCTCAGTTTGCCTTCTCAGTATAAAAATTTTCCTTAAAATTTGGTCACTGTCTAAGCATTGCAATATGAGGAACTTCTTATGGTGCATTCTACTCGTATTTCTTGATTTTTAGCCTTTTTCAAATTTTACTCATGCATATCTTCAAGTCAGAGGATCTATTCAAACCCATTTTTTAAGAGAAACTTCCAGAGAACTAGCTTTCATACAGTTTCTTTAGAGCTTCACCCACCAATGAAAACAACTGGTTTTCAAGAAGGTTATGATGATGTGATATATGAATGCTACAGCAATCAAGAAAAAGGTGACATCATAAAAATCCAGTAATTTTTTTAATATGGCTAAGAATTTCAGCATAAATTTTCCTGGAAAAGTAGCAGTGCTCTCCCCATTACTGAAGAAAATGTATATAATTTCATCTCTATTTGTACCCCTGTGGCCAGCACACTTGATAAGCTTTGCAGTGACAGTTGTAGAAAACCTCAAAAATTCTGTGAGAAAATCTCAAAGTTCTGCTCAACACTCTGAAGGCTGCTGGCTTCTTGTTAGTCCTGTGGGCAGATGATGGGTCATGGCAGCTAGAGGTGGGAACACTGTTTTTTCCACAGCTTGACCTCTGTGACAGGGGCTGACTTTGGGATGTGAAGCTCAAGAAGTTTCAAAGTTTTTGTGAAAGTGCCATGGAACAACATGCACTTAACACCCATCAAACAATCATAAAAAATTTATAATTCTGTTGTTAACCCAAGAATCATTTGACTGTAAGAAAATCAACTCAGCAATATCAGCAAAGTGTTGAGTCACCCGAGTCTACAAAAATAGCTCAACCTTCCTTCAGAAAGGAATGGTTTCTAAGCTTGGTCTGGAGTCTGGATTTGGTGGTATTGGTATTTAAATTGCATTTTGGGAGTTTTTATCTGGTAATAGTGGAAAACCTTGCAGCTGCCTGATGTTATGACATTTTTCCCATTTGTCCTGGGAACAGAAATTGGATCTCTTTCATGTCCAGATGCTACTCATCACAATCAGAAAAATATGATCAGAATTAGCCTAATTGCTATTCTCATCAAAAAAGGCCACAGGGACAAAATTTCTGCTGGTGGCTTTGCCTTGCCATTTGTGCATGAAATAAGCACACTTTCATAGAACCATAGAAACATGGAATTTTAGAATGGTTTGGATTGAAAAGGACCTTAAAGCTGATCTCATTCCAACCCCCTGCCATGGGAAGGGACACCTTCCACTATCCCAGGTTACCCCAAGTCCCATCCAAATTGGCCTTGGACACTTCCAGGGATGGGGCAGCAACAGCTTCTCTGGGCAACTTGAGCCAGGGCCTCACAATCCTGAGACACTTCACTTGTTTCTTTCTGAGATCTATTTGATCAGAGAAGACAGGTAGGAATTCAGTTAAAAAAACCAAAGATCTTTAATGAAAAAAAAAAATATTGTATGACTTAATGGTTTTGGAATTGCAGTAGCTAGTGTAAGAAAAGCTATACAGGCAGAATAAAAAGAATGTGTGTTGTTCCTGTATGATATAGCCTGAAGTTTCATAGGATCATTTTTAGTCAAACTTCTAAACTGTTTATTTCCCTTCAATTCTTTTCACACAGCAGAAGACCTCTTTCCCAGCTGAGTCTCTGTGTAAGTCACAGATACCTCACAGTCCTCTTGGACAGAGCTCCTGAAGAATCAGAGTGCATGAGCAATGACTATTGCACTCAAAACAGCCTTTCACCAGCTCTGGCAAATGCATTCAACAGATCAGGAGCTCAGTTCCAGTGTGCTTCCTACAAGTGATTCCATGCTTGAGCAGCTACTTTGCCTTTGAGAACACAGGGTGATGAAAAGGTGAAGAACAAGTGAGAAGCTACAGAAGGTGACTCATCTCTTCAGAAGCTAGAGCAGTATAACAAAAGAAAAAGCATTTGATGCACAGCTGACCCCAGGAGGATTCATCTTCAACCCTGATCATGTTCATCAGCTGTGTCTTTATGACCACTGCACATAAAACAGAGTGGGAGCTCAGAAATTGACTTCCTTACAGGGTCAAATAATGTAATTTTTTCCCTACACATATTGATTTCCTCAATAAATGAAATCTACCTTTGGATATATAAGCTGATATTTGTTTTTCCTCCATACCTGGTTATTAATAAAGAAAATTTTGAGTATTGCAAGGGAAGGAATGTGTGAAGGTTGACGGTCCCAATAGAAGCTGAATTGTGTATCTAATTCACCGAAGGTCTCTGCAAATATTAAATAGAGAATTTAGCAAGATCTCATGTAGGCTGCCAAAAAATAATAAAATTAACCCAAAAGATCCATGGATTTGTGCATGAAATCCAGCCTATTTTTTAGCCACTGGTTTGTGAATATTGGTGAAGAGAAAGGCACTCTTCACAAGGAAATCACAGTTTGCATTTAGTGCTCACAAATTGTATCCAGAAACCTACATTTCAGGAGATGTAAAAATATAAAGGGAGGTCTGTAAGACTAAATAATCTAATCTGATATTTTTCATATTTAAAAGGCAGAAAATACCACCTTGTGGTGCCTAGTTTAAGAAAAAAACCTGGTGCTTGGCCAAAGGGCATCCCACAAAGCCCTTGGTCTGGATTTGAAGTCATCCAGCAAAAAGACTTCTGACTGAATATCTCCATCTGAGATGTGTGTCTCCATCTCAGCTTCAACATTAGGGATAAAAGCAGAAATGTGTGGGGAAAAAGGCAACTCATTCTGCAACAAACAATTAACATGAGTTAAAGACACGGTGCCTATTTCCTCACAGTGCCCATTTCAAACCCACAGCAATCTTCCCAACAAGTCAAGCAAGTTTTGATTTGGGTGTGGTGGTTATGAGAATCTAGAGTAAAATGGAACATGGCTTTCAAACACACGTGTGGGCAAGACCATGCATTATTCCAACTAATCCTACCTATTAGAGAAAGAAAGAAAGAACATTGCTGATATTTGCTTGCTCTGCTGTTGCTATTTTGTAAACTTGCTTACAAAGCTTTTTACTGATTTGGGCATTTAAGACAATGTGGTTAAAAAAAAGACCTGTGGTAGCATTAAATATGAGGGCTACACTAGAGATGGAAGATTTCTGAAATGTCTCTACTTACAGCCTAATATATTGTTTCTTCTCGAACAAAAATAATTTATTTGTATATATACTCGTATGCATGAGCTGGGGTTTGCCGATGATGTAATTCTCCTTACAGGGTCAATATTGTATATTGTATATATTGTATAAAAATTGCTTGAGTAATTTACACAGCTCACTAATCCCTCACACATACTAATCTTACCCTCTGAAACTATAAATTAGAAACATAGTTAAATTCTTGTATTTTCCTTAAAATGTGGGTGCGCAGGGAGGAGTTCAAATGCACAAGAAAGTCTTTCAACTGGTCTACTGAAGGACCAGGTGTTCAGCCTGCAAATTTCCCCTAAAAATATAACTAAAGGTGGGTGTGGAGTATTAGAATGTGGCTCTGGCTTTAGAAGTTCCTTAAAAAAAAAAAGAAAATAGAAGAGAAGTAAGCTTTATTTCCCACAAATGATTCAATAGTTAAAATTCACATTTCATTTACAGCCCAATAATATGTTCTATGCACACACAGACACAGCCTGTCATTTTATATATGGGTTTTGTGAGGTTATAATGGCAATAAAATAACAATCCACAGTTTTCCTGAGAAGGGAGCAGTGCTCCTTGCAAAGTTTCCTCTCTCCAAGCACCACAGCCATGAAGAATGGCACTCAGATTATGTCCTGTCAATTGTTAATTTCAAATCTAGAAGTTTATTAATTTTGACTCGTAGCAGAAAAGGCCATGACCAATTATTATTCAGGAAAAAATCCTGCTGTTTAGCCAGAGAACTGCACCGAGCAGTGCTGCACTTGATGTGCTTGTGATAAATGTTCACATGACAAGGTTATTTGGTGTACAGCGGCTGGAGGGGTTGTCATAGCAACCCGTGCACGATGCTCATAAATTTGATGTGTAGTTATCCTTGCTGTGTATGCAAAAAAACACAAAGCCAACTCAAGCAGTTTAATTTACAGCATTGACTATCCCTAAAAAAAGAAAAAAAAATAAAGAAAAGAAAAGAAAAAGAATAATGAATTATAAGGTAATAGACTTCTTCAGATTATATTCCTTCACAAGCTCTTCAAAGCCTAAAAGACTTTTAAAATAATCATTATGGTAGGAAGTGCAAGTTGTCATTAATATTGAGAAAGAAACACAAAAAGAGCTTTCTTGAAAATCTCTGCTCGAGTATATTGGTTGTTTTCTGCTACTCATGCAAACAGCTGACTGTAAGTGAAAAAAACCCCAACACCCTCTTTTCTATTTTGCTTTTTTCTTCTTCAGAAATGTTGAGATGAAACCTTGAATCACCTGTCAAGTAGGCCATGATGAAATGCCCTCCTTTCCATAAAAGTAACCAGGATAAGAAGAATCTATCACTCTCTACAGACCTGTCGTGTTCAAATACAGGACAAAAATGAAGAGAAAGGAAAAAAGAACACTCATTTCTGATGGATAAAAAAAAGAAGTTTATCTGGAGACGATAAAAACAGTAGATGAAGAAGAAGGAGACCAGGGCTTTTTATGAACCAAGTCATCAAAACCTTCAGTTTGGACAAGTCCCTTAAATTATGTGTCTCAGGTTCTCTCTCTATATAACAGGGGTTTGTCATTTCCATTCTCAGGAATAACTTATCAACCCTCTTAGAAGGAAAAAATTGTCTGGAAGGCTGGAGATTTTAGAGTAAAACTACTTGTAGGGAGTAAGTAGTCTGAACCATCTCCACCAGAATGGGGGAGAGTTGTGGTGGAAATTCTCCCTGCTCATGTCCCTGTATCCCACACAAGGCTGCACTCAAATTAGAGAAACCAAAGCACCAAGGAGCAAGAGAAGCATCTTTGTCTTGTGTCTGCACTTAAACTGATGCAAATCACATGCATGTGCAATGGGATGAAATGAGTGCCAAATCATCAGAGAAATCATAGACTCATGAAATGGTTTGGGTTGAAAAAGACTATAAATATCACCTCATTCTACCCCCTGCTGTGGCAGGGACATGTTCCCCTTGATTAGGTGGCTCCAAGTCCCACCCAACCTGGCCTTGAACACTTTTAGGGATGGGGCAGTCACCACTTCTCTGGCAACCTCTAAACCCTAAAGCATTTAGGTCTCTCCACTGAAGGATGTAGGTATTAATTATTATTTCCAGACATATAAATATTAGAGTCAAGGATCCTTGGCATAGCCAAATCAAGAAGCTTCCAGGTGCACAACAAGAGTTCCTGCTGTTCAGTTCCACCCTCCTGTTCCAGTGGCCAGGTCTTTTCAAGGAGCTGCTTCAATGAAGACAAAAGATACTTCCAAATATGCAAAAGTTTCCCCCTAAATTTTCTAACCTTTATGACTGACATGACATAACATATAGTTTATATCCAATGGATAACTGCAGCTTTTTTCTTCAAGAAGTTCTGTTCCTTGATTTCTTATTGTAGAAATAAATATCTAGTCATACAGATAAACTCAAAGTATAGTTCAAATTACAAAAGGAGGTAATAAAGGCACAATGTTCCTGCTGAGAAAAGGGTTATCCTGACATAGACACTCCTGGAAAGTGATTCATCTCAGCCTCAGAGGGGTGCTCAAAGCAGTCAGATGATTACTGTCTGGAAAAACATATTTCTGTCTGATGGCCCACAGGGATGCTGGAATGACTACCTCGAATTTAGATACTGAAAGACCTAAAGAGGAGCAATCTAAGCTAACCATAGGTGTCTACAGTGCAGATGTCTCCATGTGAGCTAGTTATCATGTTCAGGGAGACCTAGTAGGTCGAGGCATTAGAGCAGTTAACAGGCCTTAGGGCAAAATTAATTTCACCCTTGAGCTGATTCCTAACTTTTGATTAGATGAGTCCCTTCCTAATTTTCATTATCTGTTTGACTACATTTTTTTGTTGATGATAGAAATCTAGATGACTACTTCGTGTGTAGTCTCTTTCAGTGAGGATCCATAAAAGTAGTTAAAACTGACCTTGCATGAAAATCCTTTTTTCTCACCTAGTGCTGCAGCCTCAGTGATACCTGTGCCTTCCACATTCCTTCCCCCAGATAACTGCATCCTCAAGGATTTCTTCTTACATTTACTTCTTTGCAGCTGCCCTTTAAAAAGACGAGTTGCTCTGCTGCCATGTTTTTAGTGAAACAGGGTTTTCCCACAGGGACTGTCACCTTATACAGAGAAAACCTATTTTGCTACTACCAACAATGTTTGGAGAGAAAACCACAGAGTCTCAGCGCATGTGGTCTCACACAGTGTAATAAAATGTGTCCCCAGAGTGTGATCCAGCTTTATACATCTACCACATGAATGACAACACCAGAGCTGGTCATCCTGGGCTCCCTTTGTAGTGAATGGTGGGGGAAGTGTGGATGGGTGGAAAGAGAACTTTTGAGGCACGATTCATCTGGATGAATTTAGGTCTATTTCAGGATGAAGTGAATCACATCCCGAAAGATCTCTATAGGAACCCAGAATGACTAATGCAAGAGTAATCACCTGCACGGCAGACACAGCCAAGAGACAATGGCTTCAGTGCACGGTGTGCCTTAGCAACCTCATGGAAGACAAGCATCATTTTTGCCTGTCCCCATAGCCTAATGACACAGCAATCAACCAAGAAATTACTCACATCTAGACAGATTTTATGCAGAACACAGTGTAAAATGGTCAGGCTCTTCCCTTTTTTTTGTCTCCTGAGAACCTGCCAAGACATAGCATGAATCAGTTCTTGCTGCACCAAACACAGAGGACTGGGGCTGCTGCATCTTTTGAAGGGTTCCTGCTGAAAGAAGTGTGTCTGTTTTGTTATTCTGTCTTTTCCTGCCTCTCAGGGGAAAAATAAAGGCTTGGCAGTGGGGACCCCTGAAGCAAGGGGAAGCAAGAAGAAAACTCTGTGGTTTCTCACATCCTTTATTTCTGCACAGCAAAAGGGAGAAATGGCCCAGTTGTGTGACCAGAGGGAATTAATTCTGAAAACTGCACTGCTGTGAAGCTGCCAGGCAGCTGAAAAGAGGTTTTTCAAGCCAGTGATCCTGATTCATGTCACGGGGGCTGGGAGTGGAGGTGCTCTGGTCAGGCTTCACTCTCCACACTCAGTGCAGAGGTCTCGTGCTTTAAACCCTGGTGACTGAGGATGCTGGTGCTTGCTGAATTTGTTATCTCTGCTGGATCTGAAAAAATGAAAGGTGAGCTTAAAGAAAAGCCCACAAGAGGCCAACAAGGGAAGATGTTAGCAAGAAACATCTTTCTCTCGCTTTCTAGCCAAAGACTGTTGACTATGTGGGTCCATATTTCATCATCAAAGGGTAGCTCAGAAAAAAAAAATGAAGGAACGAAGCATGTTAAATTTAACATGAGGCATGTTGAAAAACTACCAGATGAGTAAGAGAAGCATCTTAAAACAATAAAATACAGGATGTCTGGACCAACAACACATACCACTGGAGTTCTCCAAGTTCCTGTTTGGTGATTTGAAAATATCTATGATTTATATGTTTGAATTTTATTTTTTTTAGTAACATACTGAAGTTTCTTACTGCCCTGCACAATTATTCTCAATAATTCTATCATAAAGCAAGCTAAGGAAAAACCTAGAGCTCCTCTCCTTTGGGGAGATGTTGAGGAAATTAAGAAAAGATTAGAGACAATCAGTTTTTCAAACCATTTTCTCAAAATGTCTGAAAAAATACAGTCAGATGGCAGCTTCACTCATTTTTTTTATGATGTATACAGAGGAGAACATAAATCTCCCAGTCATCAGGACCATGACACAGATGTGAAACTGATGTTAGAATTAAAACAGAGGAAGCTCCATTTCAGCCAAGAACCAATGTTTGTTGTGGTCAGACATCTCCGTGTAATCCTTTCCATTAAGGAGGAGTGGAATAATATTATATTTCCATAGTTATAGAGTAGCTATGTCTTGATTGATATCCTTATGACACTGAAGTCAAAGGAAACGTAATTGCTTTCAATAGGACCAGCTCTGTTACCTCTTTATGTTTGGTTTGTTTCCCTCTAATCTGAAAAGCCTTCAGCTACATGTTTTGCAAACTCAACACCAGCCACGCGGACACGGATGGATTAACCTCCCTCAAGTCAAGCTGTCCTGACTTTGGAAAGCTGCAAACAGATGTCACAGCCTCCAAAAGAGCCTTGTCTCAGCCCCAGGAAGGGATGATTTACCCCCTGGATGATGCAGGGGCAATTTTCCCATGCGTTTTGCTGCCTGACTTTTATCAGCCCAGCTGCTTGTTTCTCATGCTCCTGAACCCACACAGGTTTGTGCCCAGCTGCCACCGTGCAACACGCTCTGGGTTCATGCCTTGGGCTTTTCCTCCCTGCTCATGTGTCCACAGCCTCAGGGGCTGCTTGACTGTGCCTGTGTTTGATTAGAATATTGTGCACACACACAGATAAAAGGCAATGAAAAATCAGGCAAATACATTTTTTGTTGAGTTATTCATTGAACTGGGATGTTGAGAAAAGGGGCCTTACACAAAAGGCCATGGGCTCATCAATGGTCCCAAAAAGTAAATCCTTCTGAATCTCTCCTGTGAGGAAAGGCTGAGAGAATTGGGACTTTCTTGCCAGGAAAAGAGAAGCTTTGGGGTGACCTAATTTGTGGCCTTCCAGTACCTGAAGGGAGCCAACAACAAAGTTGGACAGAGACTATTTACAAGGGCCTGGAGTGACAGGACAAGGGGCATGGATTCAAATTGAAATACAGTAGCTTTAGGCTAGATATTAGGAAGAAATTCTTGGCTGTGAGGGTGGTGAGGCCCTGGCACAGGTTTCCCAGAGCAGCTGTGGCTGCCCCTGGATCCCTGGAAGTGTCCAAGGCCAGGTTGGATGGGGCTTGGAGCAACATGGGATAGTGGAAGGTGTCCCTGCCCATGGCAGGGGTGAAATGAAATGATCTTTAACATCCCTTCTAACCCAGGCTGCTCTGTGATTCTATGAATGATGCCAGTGCTGTCAAACAACTCATTTACCAGTTTCCTATTGAACTGTAGCATCATGGAGAAAGAATCCAAATATGGGTATTTTTTTCTGGAGCATTTTGATGTCACCCTACTGTGTAGTAACCAGGTTAAGTTTGTGAGTTAGTATTTATCATCTAAGTGAAAATGGTTATAGGCACATCAGGGAAATTAATGAAATGGAAAACCAACAAGCAAAGTAAAACTGAAAATCTATTGACTGGTCGATGAGGTGCACTTATTTTTTCAGGAAAACAAAGGAAGATTTAAGCCTATAAATAAAACTGAAGCAAAGTAAAAGCTTTGCAGAGAGTAGCTCATGAAACAGCAGTTGTGCTCACCCCAAGAGTTCACTCCATCACACAAAATCCGGCACAAAATGCTTCCTCACTCCCATTTAAACTCGCAGTTGCTTCTGTGGGGTGTGCTCCTTTTTGACAGCTACTCCCTGTGAGCAAATGAGCTCTCGCATGAGATGAGGGAGGAAACAAGAGTTAAGCTCACAGTAACTCCAGTCTTTGCACTGGGAGCTGTATGGGATCACACTGCTTAGCACAGCGGGAGGATAGGATCACCAGGAAAGCCCTCAACCAAAGCTCTGTCAAAGTGACAGTCACACAAGACAGACACGAATCTGACTGCTACCTCCACAGCGAGGACACTTGTTTAGACTGAATCTGACAAGATAAAATTAAACTGCACACAGCTAATAAATCTTAAAGGAGCTTAATTTTTTATATGTATTTTTTTAATGAGTGATGCCTCGGGCAGGGATGAGCAGTCCAGAAGGAAAAAGGTTTATAATATTTTTTTTTTTTGAATTCTATAATCCGCCTTATCTGCTGTGTTTCCTGCATTACTCCTGCCTCTGAAATATTCAGATCCGTGTTGGTTACATAAGCCCCAGTCCTGATGAGCTGTATTCAGCTAGTTGGGGAACCTAAACAGGAGTGTGCAACTTCCAGGTTAGAGATAAACAGCTCAGCTTGATTTCGAAACATTCAGGCCCACTTACTGGTTCAAGAGCATTAAAAAAAATAAAATAATAAATATTGTTTTGAATCTTGATTTTGAAGGAGTCACAGACTGCTGCTGAATGTTCAAGCCCGGATTAATCTCCCCTCACTTCATTTCTCAGCAAATGTGCCTCTTTAAACAGAAAGGCTGCATTTATTTCCAATAAGTTGTTCACATGGGGTTGGTCATTACTGTTCTACTGAATTCAGGACTGAAAAGTTTGAATGATATTCCTTAATGAATGGACATGTACAATGGAAAATGTAGGATGGGTATCAGGGTAATTCATACGGGTAAGGTGTATATCATGGTACATGGTTTTTCCTTATAGACAGAAAGCTGGATAACATTTCTTGGTCTGTCTTCAAGCTAGGTTAGATCAAGCATTAGGAAATGCAGTGAAAGAAATAATATTTGACTGACCTGTAGATTACTAGGGTACCCTAGCAGAAGGTGGAAGAACTGTGGAAGAACTTTATAAGATTTTAGCATCCATAATTTTGACAATGATGCCCCTTCCAATAATTCATCCTGAAGTCACAGGACTCTTGACTATCATGAGGATAAATCTTATAGAATAATTTACTTTGCTTTATTCTTACACAGCACTAAAGAAGGCACCTCAGAAATGGCTCTTTCAATAACACCATATCTTTGCTAGAAAATCTTACCTCCAAAAAGACCTAAGATTTTTCCCTGGACAGGCTGAAGAACTGTGCTGATTCTGACCCTCAGGAACATGGGGTGACCAAGCTTCTGTCAGATACATTGGGCCCTAGCTGCTGAATGCCTCAAAAATAAGTGACAAAACCTTGAAATCAATTGAGAATTTTTGGGGAAGTTGGTGTAAAGACTGTAAAACGTGAGTGACGTGTTCACCTACTTGCTGATGGTTTTTTCCACAGGTCTGTTTTACCCTGTGCATTTGTCTGTGGCTGCCATTAATGGTAATGGCAGTCACACACCAGCAAGTGTAGAGGAGGGTGAAAAGAGGTCGAGGAACGTGCCCACCTTGAGCTGGATTTGGAACCCAGATGCACAGGTGTAAATGAAGATGTGAATTGACTTTTCTGTATTTTGAGCCTTTGTAAAAGTGATCAGAGTTGTCTAGATGTTAAAAAATTCTGTAGTAGATTAGAGATACATTTTCTAACTTTGTTTTAGACAACCTAAAGTAGATAACTGTTCTATACGATCTATAGTAACTGTATGATACACACCTTAATTTCTATTTGAATACGTATACCTTTTAATGCTCCTTACAAACATATTTTACAATTTTGCTCTTGTATATCCATCAGTTCTGTTTTTCTTTATTTTCTGTATGGGTACAAATGAGTGTGCATTTCCAGGTCTTTTTTACTGATCCACCTGGAGATGCTTTTTCAAAGCTGCATGCCCGCTCATGCTACGATGCCCTCAATTGCTGAGACGTTCCATTGGCCTTTGTTCCTAAGGGAAAGCTGAAAGTGCCCTTGACTTTGTTATTCTTCCACATTCTCTTTTGTAGACCTAAACTGGAAGATCTTGTTCTGTTATTGCCTCTGCAAACTCCTGTGAGAGAAACTGCAGACCTCGTTTCAAGCAGAAGGTCACACTTTGAGGTCAAGGGACACCATTCCCTTATTGCACTGGAGATAAGAACAGGGTCTTTATCCCACAGAATTAAGGGAGATGTTCAAATTATAGTAGGTGGTGAAAAAAAAAAGCAGATATATTCCAAAGATATTTGGTGGTCTGTATGAAGTTAGGATAAATCGAATTACACAAAATGTACACCATGATATGCAAAAATTATTCCTCCCGGGATGAAATTGTCTAAGGCTGGTCACGAAGTGCCCACTTGAAACATCAACTTGTTATCCTTTTCAATAAATTATTTAAGAAATAGTGACACAATAGTATGAAAGAGAAGGCAAAGAAATGTGTCCTTTGAAGCAATGACTGTACAGATGATCCAATAAATCAGTGGGGGATGAACAAGACAGAGCCTGGAAAGCAGCAAATGCTGTGCACCCTCCCTACCCCTGCACAGCCAGTGTTTTGAGGGAAACCAATGTGTCCTCCCTTGTGGATAAACTCCAGGTACACTGCAGTGCAAAGTAACAATTAAAAATACCTTTTACTCTGTAGTCCCTTCAGAAGCCACAAGGGATCCAGAATTTTATGAAAAGTAGTCAATCCTGTGGTAACTAATATCTCCCTGGGAAAGGGAGTGACTTCTTTCGAGCATGTGATGCAGCTGAGCAAAAGGATGCTCTGTGCTCACAGGAGGCATTTCAGTCCTGCAACAAACCCAGAGCATACAGCACCCAGTGATGGTAGAGCTCTGTACAAAGCACAGCTAGCACAGAGCTGACTTGCACAGGAAACCCCCCACACTGTCTGATCTTATTAATTTATTTGTTTATCTTCTCCTCCATATCCCCTTACGGTCTTTCATGCCATATACACATAGCATTTTATAAAGATCAGAGAAGCTGAGTCACTCCCTTTTGGACGCTGAGGAGCTGCCAGTTTTGCTTTACATACAGCAGCATCAGGCACAGAGCAAGGGTTCCCATAAAGCTACAGCACCCATGGTGTTAGACCCACACCTCTTCCAGCCTTTATACCTCTGAGCTTGCACCCTTAGCCAGGAGCAGAATCTAAGCTTTGGCTTTAAAACACCCCTACTGAAGAAGATTTGATAGGTGCTGTTTAGTAAAGGGTTCTTCACCATCATGGATGACTCTGTTTTAAACAGACCTGGGACCTAAAGAACTTAAAGAATGGGGAAAAACCCCACGTACTGGGAAAAGAGTACAGTATGCCTGGACCTCCTCAGTGTACCAGCACATTTTTGTATGTTAATGGGATGGTCTGTATGTCAAGAGCAGCACACATGCCTGCACACAACCCTTGCTTCATTCTGTTACTGGGTAGAATAAAAGATGCTTTTATACGGTGGAAACATGAGCAGTCTGAAGGAAACTCTTTCCACTGAAGTGTTTTTGGGCCTGGGATTACCATCCTGGGTTTTACTCAGATCTCTAAATGGATTCTCCCTGGGAAACAGGAGGTTACAAAAGCAGATGTCTGCTAGACACAATTGCCTATTTCCCCCCAAGTGGCAAAGTCACTCAATTTGCTGAGTGGGGAAACCACCACAGCACAATATGTAATAACTCAAGGCATTTGTTTCAGAACGCAACATTCTTTCATTACCCACTCCCAGCCCTCAACATTACTTCAGACACACATTATTAAACCACAGCTAATTATTAAATATTTAACAAAGACTGTACAGTATGTTGCAACTATCAAGGTAGGCAGAGCTATACAGATTGATTTCTCTGTGTCTGGAGCTCAGTATGCATCAAACAGCATGGATGCTTTGAAATTTCAAATCACAAGGCCAAGTTTTGATGGTTGATAGCGCTCAAAGGAGAATGATTTCCTTAGCCCATGAATATTTTTATGATATTTAAGAAACATCCAGAATAGACAGAAAATCTTGGAATCCTAAAAAAAAAATAAATCTTCAAAGTGAAAAAAAAATATATCTCTGGTTTAGTCAAGAATTCTTTTAGATAAATATGAAATATTTGACCATCTTAATCTAGCATTATAATGTAATTCAATTTTTAAAAGGTAAGTTTCTTTCAAATGGAAATATTTTCGCATTTTAAATTTAAAAGGCGAGAGCCTTCAAATTTTGAGGAAAACAAGAATAATTTAGGCAAAGTCAGTCTCATTCAGGGGCAAGTTTTGCCTGTGTGACCTTTCAAACTTTGGAGTTGGCAGCTTGGTGTTTACGTTTCAGCTTTAAAGACCTTTGTTTAAATCCAATTTGCTTGTCATGTAGAATAAATGTTGGAAATTCTATTTAATCCTTTCACAGATATTTCTGCACACAGATTAATGAATTTTAAAGCCATTATGATCATCTAGTCTGACCTTCTGCATAACACGTGTCATAAAATGTCACCCAGCAATTTTGCATCAAGCCCAATCATCTGTGGTTGAGCTAAAGCTGTCACACCACGGAGCACGACTTTCAACATATCCAGGGGACATGAACAGTAGCAAGAACCACAGTTTAGCAAAGGCAATTTTTGTGGCAGAGAAGAGTATTAGGCAATAAAAGTTGCTATGGTAGCAGAAAGAGCAAAAAAGTACAAAATTAACTTTTTTAAGTCCTCAGAAAAAAGTCGAGTAAGAAGGTTCCTGTGTATGTTTTTTGGGATGGTCCTTATTTATTAATGTCAGTGGTAAGAAATCCCAGGCACATGCTGTTATCACTATTGCAACAGGATTGCAACCTAGTCCTCCAAGTTTTGATCCAGATTCCAGGAATGTGGGCTGGGAAGGACAATTGCTGCAAGTACAGGGTGAGGCTTTGAGCAGCCTGGTCTAGTGGGAAACAGAGATAGAATGGTTTGTGTTGGAAGAGATGATGAAGCTCATCTTGTTCCACCCCCTGCCATAGGCAGAGACACCTTCCACTATCCCAGGCTGCTCCAAGCCCCATCCAGCCTGGCCTTGAAGACTTCCAGGGATGGGGCAGCCACAGCTTCTCTGGGCACCCTGTGCCAGGGCCTCCCCACCCTTAGAGTCAATAATTTATTCTCAATTTCCCATCAAACCCTGCCCTCTGTCAATGTGGAGCTATTCCCTGTTGTCCTGTTACCCTGTGCCTTTCTCCAAAGTCCCTGTTTATGTTTTGAAGAAGTTGAGCAAACATTACAATAACTGACCTGGATAAATAATTATTATTTGCCTTCCTCTGAAGGGCAGAATTACAGTGGTGGGACAGGAGAGAGGGAATGTGATGCTCCCCAATGGCCAAGGCCAGTCCAGGGGTTTCCATCCTCCACCAGCACATTGCAGCTGCACAGCTCTCTTGCTTTTCCATCAAGGCAAAAACGGGTTAACTGGGAGACTCATGTGAGTTTTTTAACAATCAGTCAGAGAAGTGGGGTTCAATACTCGTGATGTTGTCTCTTCTGTCTGACTTTTAGAAGTAGATGTGCTTGTAAGTATTTGACAGAGTCAACATGCAATGGAAAATTGGGAACAAAGCAACATTTTCTTGGCTGGAACGTGCTTGCTCTGGTTAACTTCTGTCAGGAAAGTTTTATCAGAGACAGACTATTTTTTTTCAGTTAAAATAAAGATCAGATGATTTTGGTTCATATGAACCAGGGACTCAGGTCTCTTGTAGGTAGTGTCTGAGTATCTGGTACCGCAAGGGGTGGGTCTGTTGAGGGGGACTTTTGAAAATGCACCTGGGTTTCTCTAAAATGTTTTTT
>VZTH01017844.1:11521-131828 GCA_013397815.1 Aleadryas rufinucha | reverse complement strand
TTTTTTTTTTGTTGTTGTTGTTGTCAGCACAAAAAGATTCTTTTAATTGATTTGAAAAGTGCTGCAGAAAAACAATTTTAACTCCCACCAAGCTTTGGGTAGGCTCAATGGTCCTGTTCCTTCTCACAGCCAACCTTTCTCAGAACCATTGCAGATTATGGGCTTCATACAAGAAAATCATTGCTCCTCAAAGAAATTCCACCACCATTTCCATTAAGACCAATTGAAAATGTGCCTGTGAATTAAAGGGGTTGCTTTAAGCCCTTTTTGTAAGACTATCTCTGGCCATGGTGGGGTTAGATCACACCCTGTATGAAGAATGGAGATATGCAATCTGCAGAATTTGTTTGCAATGAAGTCAGTGCGAGCTTTGCTTCAGAAGAGCCCGGTATTAATTCATGGGGTGAGAAAATCATCTGATCAAATGTCTCTGTTTCCCTTAAATTATCCAAAGCACAGGAAAAAAAATGATCTCACTGGTAATTATGGGAAGCTTATGACACATTTTCTTAAAATTGGGTTCCCTTGGGATAGACTTTGAGGAAGACTACATGTGAGTTGCCCTTTGAATGAAAAGGAGATTTTTTTCTGTGATGCTCAGCAACCAAATAAGAAAAAAAGAACACAGAATGAAAGCCCCAAAAATTGTTTATAATTAGTGTGCTTAAGAGGACTTAGAAGACTGAAAAAACCCTTCTTCCTTTTTTTCCTTGTTCATTGTATACAGAGCATTTCCTCTTTCTTTTTTCCTCCTATGTTCTGAAAATGATTAGGAAGACAAATTTGAAAACTGGATCATAGGTGGACTAATCATAGAGAGAGGCTGAATGATTGAAATTTGTGGAAAAATTATATAAGCCATCAAGCACGCCTTAATTGTCTCAATAAGACATAGCCAGACTCAAACTGTGCTGGACTAAGATCTTGCATTAGGTGATGTTTTAGAAGTAGACATTTTTTTTTTTTTTAAAAAGAATAATTCCCATTTTACATGTGCTGATCTGACTGCTGCACAGAGTTGGAATAATTTCTGCCAACACTCACTGCCTGGTTTGGTTTGGGCAAGTCACACCTATAACAAGTGTTTTGGGGCTTGTGTGTAACCTGCTGGCTCTTGTTAAAGTACATTTCAGCCTTTGATGTATGTGAAACAATATTGTCAGTCCCCCTTAGCACACAAATCATAAGTCTCACTAATAAAAACACAAAGATTGTGTATATAATAATGAGCTCCCAAAGGGTGGAAAGAGGATTCTTTCACACTGAGCTGCACACAGGCACGTATTAATGCAGTTTGATTTGATCACTGGAAAATTGTGTCCTGTAATTGCTAAGCAAACATGGGGTGGAATGACAGGGAAATGCAATGAAACAGGGCTTTGAGGTGGAAGATGGATTTTCAGAAAGTGCAGTTGGGAAGGAACACACACAAATCCTGCAAGACTACCTTGAAATACAAGGGACCCATTGGTTAAAAGATTAATTGTAGGCTCACTTAGTCCACCAGGACCTGTATGGGGCAGTATAGACCAAGAATTATCATGAAAGAAGTAGATTTGGGGCATGCCAGTTCTCATACAGTAGGCACCACTTTTGGAAAACATCAGTTTTTCTGAGGGGCTCCTATTTTCCTTCCAAAATGATTGATTTTTTTTTGTATAAAATTCAGTTTTAATTTTTATAGCTTTTAGCAGGGTTGTACAGCATTTCCCTTTATTGGATGTTATGAAAACATACAAACTAAATTTACTCAAAGTCCTTCAGTATATTCACAAATATCACTCTCCTTCATAATGCCATCAATCACCACACCTTAATTTTCAATTTTTTTATTCATCAGTATTAGAGTTCTTTTTCCAATGTCAAAGACACCAAAAATGCACATCTCTCCCTTAGGAAGCTACTTAAATTTGGATTTTTCTGCAGACTTCTTTGGTGGTAGTCAAAAAAAATCCAACCTACCTTGTAGAGACTGTGTGTGCTGTGAGTAAGAAATGGAAGGATGTGTTCAAGCACCCATAAATCTTGGTTTTCCTGCCTTCTCTGACATCTATACTGCCAGATAGAAGGACATCATGGCAAAAATGATGCTTTCAGCATTCTTTCACTTCCTTCATTTGTGTGCTTTAAGGTGGAAATAGGCCTAGCTGGGCAGAATTATTGAGTTCAACCAAAAGAGAGTATATTAGCAACACACGTCCTGCTGGTAACAGAATGAGCAGCGAGCACTGGGCATCTCACCCACAAATCCCACTCTGAAGGCCAAATCTATCTGTTTGCAAGAAGGCTCTCAAAGTTACCATTAACATGGGGAATTGTGTGCTCCTACCAGTTTTTACAGGTTGTTACTGATGGGTTAGTGTCCTGACTCGGCATCTTCACTGTCCTCTCAATCATACAGTAATTGCTCATGCTCAGAGCATTTCAGTGGTAGCCTGGCACATGCTGTAAAGCCTCCAGAAGGGGCAGAGCTGCAGTAAAGCTTCTTGGGATGAGAAACAAACAATTAATTTCCAGCAAACAATAAAAATAGAAGAAATATTAGAGATGTAGGGGTTCTAATAACAATGATGTGGACTGGTGATACGTTTATTAGTCTCCTTTGTGTTCTCATTTGAAACATTTATCTTCACTGAACTAGCTGATTATCCTCTTTTAATTATTTCATATGGAATAATTAAATAAAATGAAGACAATAATCTTTTATAGATGGTTATGAGGAGGAACAATTTTTCGCAGGGAACTGAATGTAGATTTTTATTCCTCCCCTTTACCTCCCAAGACTTTAGAGATCTAATGCATTCAGTGCTGCTGCATAAAGAGAGCTCCTGAATTCTCTGAATTATTTATTTTTAATAGTTAACCATCATTTGAAAGTCTCACCTGGATGACCTATGATTGAAGATCAAGCCTCATTGAGCACAGTGTTTTGTTCTGATGACAGATTTCCAGACAATTTCCTGTGTGTTATATGAGAAGCTGAAAATCCTGCACACTGCGTGTATTTAAAAGGGCCACACAGCCCTGCTGAGGTTTCCCAGGCACCCAGAGCGGGGATCTGCCCCTCTCTGCTGGATGCTGCCCTGTGCTGGAGGCACAGGACAAGAACAGAAAAAGTGAGATGGTGCTTTCCATCGCTGCAGCACTTCAGACCTTCTTGCTCTCCCCTGTGGCCACAGCTCACACTCCAAATCTGCATGAGGATACAGATTTGGAGATGTATAAAGGCAGGTGAATGGGGCTCTGATCATCCTGGTCTGGTTGAAGATGTCCCTGCTCAGTGCAGGGTGGTTGGACTCGGTGACCTTTAAAGGTCCCTTCTGACCAAAACTGTTCTATGGTTCTATGATTCTATAGGTTAGAGAGACAAAGAGTCCAAGGCACTTTGATGGAAGTGTTCAGGGGCTGAGTATGGAGAAGAAGAAGTCCTAAACTGGCTGCCAACTTGTCTCTGTTAGATGAAGACCACTTTTGACTCTACCTTCTTTTTGTGTCCCAGGTAAGCTCCCTTACGCAGGCAGAGATCTGTCAGGCTAGGAAGAAGTAGATGGACATGACCTCTGAGCAGATGGGGTATGGACACACTCAGGTTTCACATCCCTAGAGAAAAATTCCATGGAGTAAGATACAATCAAGTTGAGTCTAAAGGAAGGGCAGGTAATCTGGTCCACAGTGCAAGCTGAAGCTTGTGCCTACATGTAGGGAAGAGAGAAGGAAGTGTCAGAGAGAGCAGCAAGGGTGGAACTCATTGCTCTACCTCAAAGATACTTGAGCATGTTTCTACCCATAGTGAGTGAAGAAAGATTAGTATTCCAAAGCTAGGAGGGACACAGCTCACCACCTGACACAGGGCACATGAATCATCCTCCTGTGCTCTCGAGCTGCTACAGCTCAGCCCACATCTCGCAGACGTCCTTGCAGGAGGTGTTGGTGGTGTCAGCAGGCAGATGGGCTGGGAATGATAGCCTACATTTCACACTGCACAGATCTGAACAACCAACAGTATTTTTGCCTCTTTGATCCTGCTGAGTTGCCAAAGAGGAGCAGACTAGGTGGCTCTCCTGCTGACTACAGTAGATCAGATTCTTTAGCAGCAAATTCTCTGAGTGCCCTGTTGGAGGGGAGCACAACTGCTTCCCTGGAAGATGCTTCTCCCAGCAGGCAGTGGGGAGGGCCCGCAATGAACTGTGGCTTTTCTCAAAAAACAGTCTTTTCCTCTGTGTAATCACAGTACTAAATTCAATCTTGACATTAACTGAACTCAGAAAAGTATGTTATAAATGGAAGTTTTTGAAAGGAAAGGTGATCCTAGCTAAGGTGCTTTTGACTCAATGGTATTCCTAAGAGTGTTTCTGAATCTGGAAAGGCAATCATTATTAATAATACAGTTCTTATAATATTTTCCTATTTAAGATTTGTTTACCTGTCACCATTGTTTGATCATAAATATACCCATTTTATAGCTTAATGAAAAGAACTCTTTTTACAGCTTCAACTGAGCAGATCTGGGGAATGTTGTGGGTGGTGGTTTTCTGTTTGTTTGGGTTGTATTTTTTTTTTTTTTTTTTTTTTTTTAATGGGGGATGTCTGTGCTATTGAATGTCTAATCTGGGCTGTGTCAACCTGCACATCTGAAGACACGGACACTCAGCATCAGATTCAATGTTGTTGTTGTCTCTTAAATTAGTTCATATCCACAAGGAAACATTTAACTCACCAAAGTTTCCCTCTAGCCACCTGCCCTAATTCCAGGACAACACTGTTGTCCTGTGGTCTGAGTCTTGGCTCGTTCTCAGTCCAGTTGAACAGCAAACCCTCTTAGAAAATTTGTTTCTCACAGGGCTTCCAGCGTCATAACTTACTACAGGAAAAAGCCATCATTTTGACTTGCTTTACAGATGTCAAATCCTTCACGGAACTCAGTTTAAACTTTAGGCTCAATGTCAAAAATAATACAAAAAACTGGCTGTAATTACCTCCTGGAGTTAGCTTGCAATAAATTAAAACAAAATTAAAAAAAATCCATCCCACATTTTAAAGGAATTTTGACTTTCTGCCTAGATATATATTTTTTCACTCCTTGCTTGGAAACTTAAAGAAGGGAACAATTAATGAAAACCAATTGCTCAAAAAGACATGGTTTTCAGATCATGTTTGTTTTCCTATCTTTAACTAGCTCACTGTTTCTTAACATAGTTTTAATTCATAAGGAAACCCCAAGACAGATTAGAAATGTAGATCAGAGGAGGAAAGATGCAATTTTTTTCATTTTACTTTTGCCCCCATGTTATTCACTCCTTCCTGGAAGCCTCATTTTTTCTTTTTGGCTGCTGTAATACTTTAGTATTTTTATAGTATGCATTATTGTAATTAAAGGGGTGCATATTTTTATGGACAAAAACCCCTTTTCGCTTCCAGTGCCAGAGACTCTTAGTAAGATGCAAATTAAATGCAGGCCTTTGGAATGGCAAAAAATTGTGGTTTGTGCCCCTCCTCCAGCACACTATTATTTTTATTAGTGCACCTTTTCCCTTCTTAGGTGCAATAGGAAACAAAAGGTCTGTGCTGGTTTGAGGAGAGCAGATTGTGTGAGATTTGGGACATTAACAGCAGCTGGAAATATGAGCCCAGATATCTTGACTAATTTTTTAAACTGGAGAAAAAAACCCACTGTTTGTTTGGGAAAATATCCCTATATTTAGGTGTTTATCCATCACAAAAGCTGAATTTACAGGCTATAAGCAGGTAGAGCCTTTGATATAGAAATTAATCCAGAACTGGGCATTAGCCCACTGATGGGGCTTGGACTGAGAAATACAACCAACCAACAAGACCAGTAGCAATGTTCCTTCTTAAATTGCCTGTTTTCAAATGAAATATTATCTGACTTGTCCCAAGTTCATGCTTTGCCATCTTGTTTTACCATCCTGGGCATGCTGTATCTGAGAGGGCTCTGCAGCTTTAACATGTACAATGGAACCACGAGGTATTTGGGCTCTGGAGTGTCCATTTGTAAGCAAACTTGGAGCTCTGCCTTCTGTAAATAGACCCTGTTACCCTCTGAAAATGATCTTTCCCTGTAGGATGGACTTTTTCCCTCCTCTCATTCCTGACTGGATGTACTACATGGGTTTGAATCCCTCTTGACTCTGTTTCCTGAAGTTTGGCTTGACCCTGGGCCATAAGTCTTGTCCAGATGTTAAGTTTGATCCAATCGTTGGTTGTTCTGGCTTTTGCTGCCTGGTTTTAAGCACAGTACATAATTTATCAGGTGTTTCACTCTAAACTCAGTCTAAAGTCTGTGAAAGCACTCTGCAGTTGTTATGTGTGTNTCTTAAATTGCCTGCTTTCAAATGAAATATTATCTGACTTGTCCCAAGTTCATGCTTTGCCATCTTGTTTTACCATCCTGGGCATGCTGTATCTGAGAGGGCTCTGCAGCTTTAACATGTACAATGGAACCACGAGGTATTTGGGCTCTGGAGTGTCCATTTGTAAGCAAACTTGGAGCTCTGCCTTCTGTAAATAGACCCTGTTACCCTCTGAAAATGATCTTTCCCTGTAGGATGGACTTTTTCCCTCCTCTCATTCCTGACTGGATGTACTACATGGGTTTGAATCCCTCTTGACTCTGTTTCCTGAAGTTTGGCTTGACCCTGGGCCATAAGTCTTGTCCAGATGTTAAGTTTGATCCGATCGTTGGTTGTTCTGGCTTTTGCTGCCTGGTTTTAAGCACAGTACATAATTTATCAGGTGTTTCACTCTAAACTCAGTCTAAAGTCTGTGAAAGCACTCTGCAGTTGTTATGTGTGTGTATATTTATATACATACATCTCCCAATATCAACCTCAAAATATTTTGCATGACTTTTGATTTGAAAGAAAAACATAAATTCTAACTGAAAGTCAGAATATCTGTATTATCAAATCATTCAGTTCCTGTTAGGGGATTACCATCTGAAATTCAAGATAGCAGCTTTGCACAGTAAATGGTGAATTAGCTACTCTATATTTAAAACTAAAAAAATAATGTGCTAATCTCTAAGTCAAAGACCTTGGATCCCTGACTAAAATTGCTTGTGTTTTTCAAGTTCTATATAAGAAACACGAAACACAGTGTGTAAAGTACTGCAAGTTTTGCCAAAATTTTTTGCATTCATCAGTGTGTAAAACTAACTCTCTCAACTAATTGCTGCCAGAAACTCACTTTATAGAAGTGATCATAATGAGTAATTCTTTTAGTCTAATGGATTTGCTTCAAGAGGGAAGCAAAATGAGCCAACAAAGAAGTATGCAGAGTTTTCCAAGGATTTAAGGTCAAATAAGACACCATCTTTCAGAAGTCTAATGAATGACAAGTAGGAAATCAGGACTTTCAGACACAGGAAAAGGTCGCCCTTTTACTGTAAGTGAGGGTGCTTCCATAAACCAATATTTTTTATTGCATATGACAGAGTCATTCCATTATCCCAACACACAGAAATCTGTGTAAAATCAGCATAATTATTGGTGAAATGAAGCTAGCTATTTTGAGCTATTTTAATATCTTTTCTCAGTTTCATATTTTTAAAATAGTCTTTAATTGCTTCATAAATGGTGAAACAAATGGTCTCACATGTTACAATGCTGATTGTTGGAGTGTGATAGCAGACACAGGTACATTTAATCACCAATCCTATAGACTCCTCTGCCCCATTCATTACACTGACAACCCCAGCCCAGCCCAGTGGCTGATCCCACACAGACCATTAGAGTGCTCACAAAAGGGGATGTAGAGTGTCTGCCTCTCCCATCATCCTAAGGCATGGCCTAAGATGAGAATAGGTTTTTTTTGTGTGTCTGAAAACAGGGAGTCAAGGAAGAAGGAGAGTAAAAGGGTATAATCTGTATTTTTCCACTGTTGAGAGAAGAGAGATGGAGTTCAGCATGTTTGAGGCAAAAAAATAATCTCTAATTACAACCCAGTCCACTCAGTCAGTGGAAGGGATACTGAGCAGATTGTTCACATACAGAAGTTTGCCAGATTCCATCTTCCTCAAATTTTAAGTCTCCTAAAACCCCACTAAATTGTAATAAAAGTGCATCTATAGTAAATTCTAGTCAATCTAATAACTCTGTCACTGAGCTTGGAAATGCCTAAATTATGGATTTCACTTTCTTGAATAATACAGGTGTTTGTCTTAACTAAACTTAACCAGTTACAAAAATCCCACTATCAGACATTTGGGTGTTCCTACAATCTAGTGCCAAATGTCTAGGTCAAAAGAAAAGCAATTCAAATAAAAATAACAGCACCACTCAAGAACACATGTTTAAAAAACATCTTGCCAAGATATGAAGCCAAAGGTAAAGGAGAACCACAATCACAGCTTTTATATCAGCGCTGATCACCTGTGCTTTTCATTCCTTTTCCCCACAGGGACCAGGATGTCTTTCCAATCTGCAGAATCCATACAAGATGTGACAAGAAATTCTAACCTACCAAGGTGGGGGGAGAGAGAGATGCTGATTTCCACTTCTGAAACATGTATAATGTTTGGAGGCTTTATAAAGGATTAATTTAGAGGAGACAGGTCAAAAGGTCCAGACTTCGTGTTCCAGCACTCCCTCATGTATCCTGCACACTTTCACTTCTCCAGACACAACTGTGCATTACTCTGCAGAATTTCCTATCCAGACCACCAGCCTCACACAGGTATCTGCTTCTGTGTCGTCTTGAGTTTTTAGTGGTTATATGTCTAGCATTTTCTCACTTTCCTGTACTGGATCACCTTCAAGAGTCACTTGAATGTTCTAATGAATGAATTATTCACTTTTGCAGCTGTGGATGTTAATGGTGCTCTAGTCTTGAGATCTCTGCTCCCCACGCACATTGGTTTTGCCTCTGGTTGGCTGAAATGTGTTATGTCTAGACCAAATTAATGGAATCAGCTAAGAAATATTGAGGGGAAACAAAATGGCTTGAGATACACGGAAGGGAAGACTGAGCAAATCATCTTGTTTGGATTTCAGGTCTGCAAAACTGGCAGAACAAAACAGATAACTTTATTTCTGTCAGTTAGGAAAGTTCTGTCTATTCACCTGTGAAAATCTGTTCTTGCCTGACGCAGCAGTCCTATTTCTGCATGGCTGGAAATTTGTTGGCACTAATGAAGCTTTTTTGGTGAAATATTTGAACGCAAATGAAGTTTAAAGATACTGTGATGTCTCCTTTCAGGATGGATCTTTACGATTAGAAGCATAAATTCTCCCAAGCATTCCCACATGCTGCAACTTCGTCATGGCTGTTTAAGATGTCTGAAGAGGTTTCAAAGTGCAGATATTTTGTAGTTTCTTTGTTCATCTCAAAGAGAAACAATTACAACAGGCTCATGTTCGTGCCATCTGATTGCTTCAGAAAGGGAGTTGATTTTTCAGCAAGAATTAAGGATTTTGGTGGCAATGAGATTTCCTAAACTAAACCAGAACAAAACTAAATCTAAGGAGGAGGCTCCTCAGGGACACGAAAGCAGAATGTGAGATGGCTGATGAATTCACTGATTTGTTAAGACTTGCAGCCGAAGGTGGAGGCTACCTCTAACAGAGAAGAAAAAATCAGGTCATCCTCTTCACTCCTCAGTCTTTGGAGAGGTGCTGTGCTGGACTTTGCTCTCACTAGCAAGGAGGGGCTGGTGGGGTGTGGAGCTCAAGGGCAGCCTGGGCTGCAGTGACCATGGAATGGCAGAGTTCCAGATCCCTGGGGAAATGAGGAGGGCACACATCCAGCTTCCTGCCCTGCACTTCAGGGAGAGCAGCCTTTGGCCTCTTCAGGGAGCTGCTTGCTAGGTTGCTGTGGGATGGAGACCTGGAGGGAAGAGGGGCCCAGGAAATCAAGGATCATCTCCTCCAAGCTCAGGAGCAATGAGTTCCAAGGAACAGGAGGTCAGGCAAAATTGCCAAGAGGCCCGTGTGGATGAACAAGGAGCTTCTGGGTGAACTCAAACACAAGAGGAAAGCCTACAGAGGATGAAGATAAGAACAGGTAGCCTGGGAGGAATACAGAGACGTCATCCTAGCACCCAGGGATAAAGGAAAAGATAAAGATAATGCCCTGATAGAATTAAATCTGGCCAGGGATGCCAAGGGCAACAAGAAGAGCTTCTGTAGGTAGTGCCAGTGATAAAAGGAAGAACAGGGAAAACGTGAACCCTCTCTGGAAGGAAATGAGAGACCTGGTTACCCAGGACTTGGAGAAGCCTGAAATGCCCAGCAACATTTTTGCCTCAGTCCTCACCAGCCAGTGGTCCAGCCACACTGCCTGGGTCACAGCAGGCAAAGATAGGAGTGGCAGAATGAAGAACCTGGAGCTGACAGGGCTTCTAAACCTAGCATCATGTGAGCACCTGCAAGCACAGGATTTTGATAATGTCCTCTGAATGTTAAATTTTCTCACCCATTTTAGGAGTTTTAGATCCATCCTCAAGTCTAATGCTGCGGAGCAATGAGTTCCACAGGCAGGCTGTGCTGTAGGGTATTTCCTTTGTTTGTTTTAAATTTACCTACCATTTATTTTAACATATGAGCCCCAGTTCTCATATTACTGTGGAGTGCAAAGAGAAGGAATGATCAGCTTTTCTTACACTATTCATCATCTTAAATAGGCCAATTAAGCCCATGTAATTATCCTTCTTTCCAAGTTAAATAATCCAAGTCTTTGCAGCTTCTCATATGGAAAGTCCATCATGCCTCTAAACCATCGAAAATTATATGGTGCTAATTTAAAACATGGCCACTCGTAACATGTGTATCTATGTCTATTTCTACTGACACCATGATTGTCAGCTAATTGAACATGTGTAACACAGAAAATACAACTCCAGCTGCTTGTTCCCACATCGACTAATGCAGGGACACTGGGTTCTGGCATGCAGTGGCAAGCTGTATGTGCTGAACACGGCCTGTCATGTTTCTAGGGACTGGGAGCCACGGACACTTAAAATTGTTGAATATGTTTTATTCCCTGATCTCTAGAGACAAGGGGCTCTTTGACTATGTCCACACTACCCTGTTCCCCCACCAGAGTTTCCCATTGGACTGGTGCAGTCCCAGAGAGAGGAAAATTCAGTCATTGCTGGAGTCCAAATAATGTCGAGGGTCCCCAGCTGAGATCAAGGCTTCATTGTGCTCTCAATGGCATAAACTCGTACTCACAGACAACCCCTGCCCTAAAGGGCTTGTAGTCTAAATAGGAGAGACAAATAAAGGGTGGGAGAGAAAATAAATGTGGAGTGACTTGTGCAGCTGCTGGAACAGCTGCTCTCAGAGGGAGATGGGAACAGGACCCAGTTTGGAGGGTCTTGGGACAGCATGTTAGCTACTGGGCTATCCTGCTTCGCATTTTACTGTGGAAAATGGCATTTTAACCACCACATCTTGAAAACACCTGGTCAGAGAGAGCCCAGGGGACAGAGAAGCTAAAATACAAACAGCTACTTGGCAGCTCGGCGCCCTTGGGCTGCGTCTGCTGCTGCTGTGGACAGAGCCAGCACAAGAGTTTTAGAGAGGACCTGATGTGGGAAAGGGCACATTGAAAGAAATGTGATGTCTCCTGTGGTTGCAGGTCACTGGTTGATGTTAAACACTCAGGATTCTGGCCACATGAAGGCTTTGGCAAAATTCTGAGCAAATGAGGACTAGTAACTCGTTTAATAAAAGAGGCCTTTGACCCAAAATCTCAGGAACACTTAGATTTGGAACCAGATTTTAGTGTGTCTTTGCACTCCAATGCGAGGAGCTCTCCGGCCCCGTGTGTGGAATCAGCTGCCGCAGCATCTTGCAGTTCACATGCAATGCTGACTAATGAAAGGAAAAAGATGAAAGCCTGTAACTGCAGAGCTTTCACTGCCAGGGACATGCACAGCTACATCCCCCGTAGCCTTTCCTTGGTAGGATAACATCTCTGCCAAGAGCTGGTGAAAGCTCTGGGAGCCTGTGCTCTTGTCCACACTGAATACCCAGGTAGTGAACTATTTTTGTCACTTTGAGCTGTGCCTCCCATGCAGTTTTATGAGCAGTAGTAAAATGTTACTCTTTCAGGCTGCTAAATTTGACTAGATTTCCTACTTGTGAATGTATTTGCCATCCATGCAAGCAGCATTTCCCCTGCTTTGCCTACCACAAAGTGCCAGACCAGAATTTAAGACAGACCAGCTCCCTGGTATTTCAGGAGGACCTGCTATCATGGGGATCCCTGCTGAGCAGACAAGACCTGCCAGGGTGTTTCCTAGGATTACCTGACACTCTTCAGTCACTCCTCATTTGAGGCATTTTTCCTGTCTGACTGAATTTCCAAGGGACAGAACAGTGCAAAAGCCGTAGGGTTTGCTGTGATCTCTGCAGAAGGTTCCCTCTTCTGAGACTCTTTTCCCACCCTCTTGCTTGCAGCTACTTCAAGAGACAGACTTCTCCCTCCCATCCCCTTTGAGATGGAAATGACTGATCCAGCTCATACTTGTATTTTTTTTTCCATAGGTAGTGCACTCTCCTGCTTGTGTGCACTGCCTGTGCCTCTGCTTCATGCTCTGCACCCCAAACACCTGCCAGCAAACCTGGTAGCCTCACAGCTTTAGCACTAGCCAACTCACTGCCAGTGGCACAGGAGGGACATCTTCCATGCACAGCAGCACTTATGAGCAGGTACACAGACCATTAAGACAGTGTATTTACAATTACATGTATATTTTACAACTCTTAATGCCTATCGGTAGTTGCACAGTAGATTTGGGACTCAGTTTTCCTCAAGACTCTTGTTACAATGTTCCAGCTACAACCTTCAATTTTCCCACAGCGTGTTTCCTTCCCCCTCTCTGAATCATTGCTAAAAAATCTCTTATAAATCCTAAATTTTCAGTCTAGGCAAAACCTCTCTGCCACTAGGTCCTGGTAAAAGGGATGAGCAGATCATGGAGATATCCCTGATGTAACTGTGTGATTTTTGGGATGCTCTCAAATGATGTTAGCATGTATGAGGCCCTGGCACAGGGTGCCCAGAGCAGCTGTGGCTGCCCCTGGATCCCTGGAAGTGTCCAAGGCCAGGTTGGACAGGGCTTGGAGCAACCTGGGCTAGTGGAAGGTGCCCCTGCCTGTGAGTGGGCTGTGAAATGAGGTGATGTTTAAGGTCCCTTCCAAACCAAAACATTTTGTGATTCTATGATTCTTGGTAGCTGAAGTTGCATGAAATTATGCCATCCTGGAGACACATCCTCCTGCGGTGGCTTTGTTTCACTGCTGCCGTACTACAGTGCCCTCTCCTAGCAGGGACAATGTGACAGCCCTCAGAGGCCAGCATCCTGCCAACATAGTTGTGAAAACCTCGTCGAGCAGCATAGCTGTGTCTACAGCAAGATTTTATTGGCAAAGATACATTGGCTGGGTACATTTGATTTTTTTTTTCACACTCTTAGCCAAAGAAGCTCTGCCAGCAACATCTCATAGCAAAGACTTCACGGCAAGTAGCCCATTACAAATGCACTCACAGAGGCACGCAGAATGGTCATTAAAAAAGATGTTCCCCAGCTCTCTGCTAAGTTCTTGTTAGACTCAGATATGTAGCAAAGTTAAAAAAAAAGGTAAAAAAAAAAAAGGAACCAATCTGCCAGCCGCTTAATGCGAGTCAACAGCTGTCTCCTTGTGCTAGTAGGAACTCCAATCAGAGGTCATGATCTAAATTAATTCTAGCAGCACCCAGTGTTTTCCCCGATGACTATGATTCTTTTGGGTCAATCCTAGGTCACATAAGACTGAAGAAAAACTGCTGTCATTAACTTCTTTCCTTGGGACCAACTCGCTCCAGAGATATTCCTTGCCAGAGTTATGTGACTACTTCACAGAACAAGATATTTTCCCCGAGTTAATCACTTAAAGATTTAATTCTCAGCTTTTAAAAATAGTTCACACCATAACAGAGAGTATTTTCAGGGTTTATCCTCTTCCTCTTTTTAAACTGATTTTCAATTCACTGTTACTCAATGTCGCTTCTGCTATTCATGGAGCACAGCCAAGTGAAACCGGGACCCGCTATGCTGCTGATTTACACTATAGAACCATTATTAGCTGAGTTCTGCATTGGCATTCCAGACATTCCAGAGTGCAGCTAGTCTCCTGTGTATTTATTCATTCAAAATAATGACAGGGCTGGCGAAAGATGCCGGAGTGACAACCCAGTGGAGTGAAGAGGTCCTTCCCTGAGCCAGGGAACGGGAATGGCAGAGCCAATGCGTGCCATCCCCTCCCCGTGCCTCCCACACCCTCCTTCAGCCTGCTCTGAAGGCTGTCTGCACCTTGCAGAGTTAAAATCCAGGGCAGGGAGTTCACAAGGCCTAGTTAGGCTTTGGTGCAATTTCTGCTCTTGCGGTTGGTGGCTTTTCATCATTCTTAGTCTTTTAAAGGGTTTTGCAGCACAACTGCACTCACCAAATGGCCCCATTTCTTGAATCACCAGGGCAAATACACAAACACACACAGCCCCAAGCTATTTAAGACCCTGAAACTAGTTTTGAGGAGTGACTTGGCTGCGTAACTCACTGTTCTGGACACCTATTAGGGCAGGTCTGAGGTCTCTAAATGGTGCAGTGTCCTGGTTTCAGCTATTTGGCCCAGCACCAGAGCACACTGCTCTCTCCTTTCCCTCCCATTCTTTTGTGAGAAGGAGACTTCATGATAGTTCATTAACGTTATGAAAAATGCACTTTTGGAGACAAGCGGGTGTATGGGGAGGCAATTAAAATGTTCCATTGTGCTGAGCGCTGTGCAAACACTGAAACAATGGTCCCCGGAGTGGGGATCTCACCACCGAGACAGACAATAGCAGCCATTCACACCACCTATTAGAGACTATTTGGAGTATCTATTTTAGGTGTGAGTCACAGACTAAGTTTTCTGTACAGGCCAAGACATTGTTGCTTCCAGGGAGTGACTCAGAGCACCTAAGTTAGATGGCAAAAAGTCATATGGTAGTAATATCCCCAGCCAGTGTGTGGAGCAAATTAGGGAGAATAACCACCTTTTGCCTAATGGACAGCTCTCCCTAGGCTCCCTCCATTGCCAACAAGAGGAAAAAGACTTCACAAGATGGTTCACAGCATCCAAATCAAGTTCTCCTTCCTCCTGATGGAAACCATTTCTCTTTACTGACAACAGAGAGGGAGTCTGGGGATAGTAAGTTCATTAGGCTAAAATAACCTCTTGTAACACCCTTGTAGCTAGCAGGAAAAACAGCATGCAGCTGCCTAACTTTGTCAGGCTGCCCACTAAATCTATTAATGGATATAAATTGGCCAAAAAAGATTGGGAAAAAAGGCAGAGAATCCGTTTGCGGGAAAACGGACATCTTTCCACATCTCAGTAAACACACTCGGGAACCATAATGAAAAACATGCAGCATTTCCATAAATTTGACATCTCCTCTCAGACACCTCTGCGATTTACATTTAAAGCAGGACACTGTGAAACCCAGACACCACCGTGCTGGGCTGTTTAAGCACCGAGCTTTAAGTCCGTGCCTTTGGTCTGCCTGTGGGGCACATGTCCATGCAGAGGGCTTCCCAAGCTGTGTGCTGAGTCCCTGCTGTCCCAGGTCACAGCCCTTGGAGGAAGGCGGTGCCTCTTGCCTGCCGTGGTGAGAAGCAGCCACCAAGAAGGGGTTTGGGGCTGCAGAAACCATCTCCCAGCGCTCAAGGGCAGCTTGCACCTCACAGCGGGCATTTCTTCCATGCTGCCCCTAACACTGGTCTAACAGCGCCTACTTATTTCCTACCAGCTTCAGTCAGCTGATGCCTGTGAAGCACTCAGAGGCCCTCAGATTAAACGGGCTAATGGAAGAGCAAAGTGGCATAAAAGCGCTGCTGCCGCGTGCCTCCCCTCCCTCTCCGCGCCGAGCCGCCGTGCCTGGATGCTGCTCCACCATGACCTTCTACGGTGATGCTGTGGCAGCCTGTTTCTTCACGGGGGCATTTGGGCTGACAATGCGAAGCTCCTTTTCCCACATAATTGAAAGGAATTTCTGATTATGCACAGGGATGTCAGCAGTGCGAGGAGCTTGGACGCCTTCCAGCCGCAGCCGGATCCAATGATAGCGCTGTGATTTCTCCTTTTTTGGCACTCTACTTGTGAACTTTCTGCTCCCTTCTGGGAGTGATTCCTCAAGATAATATGCTGCTGCTCCAGCTTCTCTCTGATGGCCTAGATTTATAGCTTCTGCAAGGCAAGAGAGGGGAAGGGGTGTGGGAGAGACAGGGAGGATGAAAGCAGAAAGGGAAATTATTTTTTGGTTGGGGTTTTATTATTTTGGCCCCACTCTGCTACAGTGACTGTCTCCAGGCTTCGCACAAAAATAGTCTGTCCTTTCTATCTCTCTAATGCTCTTTACTGCCTGCAGTGAAAGGTTGAAAGTACACAAGAGTTTTTCTGGCCTCTCTTTAGTCCAGCCCCTGTGAATATGTGGCATGAGGTGAGCACTACATTTATCTCTGACCTTTTCACCATCTCCTGCATCTGTTAACTGAAGAGAGAGGAAGATGTCCCCAGCCTCCTCTCCCACAGAGCAGATGGTACTGGTGACTTGATTTACTTTATCTCTATCAGTCCCAGCTTGCCTCAAATCTTTCTGAATGCTTAATATATCTAAAGCCTTCATTGCTCTAGCTACACTGGGGAAAAACAAAACAACAGCCCCAAAAACCCCAGTCACTGATTTTCAGGGAGAAATATTTCAAAATTCCAGATGCTGTGCTCAGAAATTTAGTAACACCATAATTAACTAGGACAAAAATTTCTCTCTTTGGATGTGCTAATCAGCTGAATATCCTCTTTCCCCAGTGACTTCAGACTGCTGAAGATGTTTCCATAACATCAGAACTGTATTATCCAAGTATTTTAACCCTCTCTCACAGCATTTCCAGGAAGGTGGGGCAGTGCTGCCATCCCTGTTTTACAGGTGGGAAATGAGGAACTGAGGCACGGAACTTACCTAAGACAGACCAGGTGAGTTACCCTTTGAACATACCTGTTCCTCCCTAGTGTTTATAAAGGTAGGTCACTGATGTTTTATAGGATTACATCCATAATACTGTGTGGTTGCAGCTGTCTGAGATCAGTACCACTCTTTGAGACTCAGCAAGGTCACCCAGGAGCAGCGGAGAAAAGCTGTGAAATGAGCCTTTGCATTTTACAAACAAAGTGAATAATTAGTGAATTATATGTACACCTCCTTATGAGGTGCTAGCTCCTGAAATCACAGGCTGACACACTGGTTTGGTTTGGGAGGGACATTAAATATGTTGAAATGGAATTGCCAGGAAAGGCAGGGGGGTGCTGAGCACCTCCTTGGTTCATCTCGGGCTGTGTTTCAGCTTTGAGGTCTTCCTGACTGCCCTGGGGGCACCAGGGCAGTTCTGTGATGCTCATTGTGGCTTTAGCTACTGGGGCTTTTCAGCTGTTCAGATTGCATCTAAAAATGGGAAATAGTGCTGACAGAGCTGCCTACACCCAGCTCTACATTTCCCATCATCTTGGATAGCCAAATTGCCAGTGTTGAATACTCAGTTCCAGAGGTTGTGGCTCAAATCCTCCGTCTCCGAAGATAGCACATCAGGAGAATGGCAATTGCAACTTAACTTGTTCTTGTTTGTCTCTTGCTGGTTGGATATGTGGGAGTCTCAAACTTCCCCTCACTATAAGATTTTTAAATCTCAGGCAACCTGGTTGTGGGTGCTGAGACCCAAGGGAAAGCTTTTGCCTGTGGAGGGATGTAAAATAAAGTGGTGATGGGGGACTAGACACAGGGCTTTGTTACGAGGACCACAGGAAAGTATCCTGAAGGTCAGGACCAGAGAATGTTTGCACAACTCTTTCTTGATGCCTAGAGTATTTCAGCATAAAACCACACGTCCTGGCAACGATACACCCTAATTAAGCACCGCCGAGAATCAGATTGGACTTGCATTCAAAGCAGAATTGCAATTGAGGCCACTTGGTGCTCCCTGAGCCTGTGTCCTTGGGCAGAGGCTGTGATTGAAATGACCTTACACACAATCAGGCACAGGAGTCAAACTCCTCCTCGGCAAGGATTGGTCTGGGCTGATGGAAAGCCTTTTGCTTCCTCTCAGAAATCAGAGTCACAAAGACATACTGAGTGGCTGAGGAAATTATATTTTATTCAACTTATCAGCATGTGAAAGATAACGGGAATGAGCTGCAGTCACAATCTCTTCTGTGATGGCAGTTGCAGGGGGGGAGTAGAAATAATGCAGCAGGGTGGGAACTCGGCACTGCTGGCAGGTCCCGAGCTGCCACAGAGCTCCTGCACCGCCTGGAAAGGATCTCAGGGCTGTGTGCAGGGGGCACAGCAGCTCCCATGGCAAACACAGACAGCAAAGAGACATTTAGACCTTGCACCACTCACCACTGCCAGGCACTCCAGTGAATTTAGCAGCCACAGTGCTGGGGCCAGACAAATCACTGAGTGTGCACAGCTCGTACTGAGCATTGTGATGGCCTGGCTCTGCTGGGGAGCAGGAGTCAGGCAGGTGGGCAGAGATGTCATTCTTAATTTCCTACTATTTTCTGGAGCTAGGAAGCCGTAGAAGTCACAGAATCATCACAGAATGGTTTGGGTGGGAAGGGACGTTAAAGACCATCTCATTTCACCTCCACTGCCATGGGCAGGGACACCTTCCACTATCCCAGGCTGCTCCAAGCCCTGTCCAACCTGGCCTTGAACACTCCCAGGGATGGGGCAGCCACAGCTGCTCTGGGCACCCTGTGCCAGGGCCTCAGCACCCTCACAGCCAGGAATTCCTTCCCAATATCGCATCTATCCCTGCCCTCTGCCAGTGTGAAAGTATTTCCCCTTGTCCTACAACTACCTGTCCTTGTCAAAAGTCCCTCTTCAGGGGAATCTGTCCTTAAGTCTGGTTCATTTTGTGCTCAAAGTATTTTTGTGTGTGAATGTAGGGAAAAGACAGGAAAGCTGACTTGGCCATGGAGCCATACAACATTTCCAGCTGCAACAATGCCTTTGCCATCCATGGATATTCCCACTTCTCCCCGTGAGTGAGAAGGGGAGACCACCCACCTGAAGTGGTAAAAACAAGAGTTAGGCTCGAACTTAGTGTGGTCTGAGACAAAATATTTACTAGCTTGGTAGTAACTTCGTACTGGCAAGTAATACTAATAAAAAGCGTGTTTGATGTATTCAAAACTTATTGGTGTACACATTAAAACATGTGGTGGAATCTGGGGGCATAATAAAACAGCTGCTTTAGTTAAAGCCAGAAGAAAAGTGTCTGGTGGTCGTGCTGAAGAAGAGGATGGGAGCAGAGCAAATACCCGCTTTAACTCCTTCACTGCTGAGGCACAGCCACAAAAAGCGTGTTTTTATGTACAGCTACAAGGCCCCTCAGCTAAATGGGCTTCCCAATAACACAATTTTCCTCCACTGCCCTGCAGACATGAACCCCCCCTGCCCCCCCAGCCCTCCACAGAACAACATTTTCACTGCTATTTTATCTTCAGGCCTAATTTGATTTAACAAGCCTGGCCCAGATAAATCAAGTGGTTACAGATTAGGAAGCCCTTGTGCTTACAAGGCCAGTGCTCATAAAATTGAATGCATCGTGCAACTTACAAACAGGAAAAGATAAGCACAATTTTATGTACTCCACTCTGCTGTGGATTTCATGCCAGTCCATCTCCCTGGGAAAAGGAAGATGAAGGCTGTATCCTCTTTGCAGTCTGTGCAGGGCATTGTTGATGCTCATGTTCCTTCTGTTCTACTTTTAACACCTTTTTTCCCTCCTTGGCACTCTGATACACCTCTGGGACACCTCTGAAAGATGTGTTCAAGTCTTTTTTGGTTTTTTTTCCCCCTGTGTAAGGGACTCCTCCAGTTATTTGTATGTTTGAAAAGGAAAAACTTCTTGATGTACAGATCAAGGGAACAGGGTCAAAGATTTTCCTTATTTGTATGTTTTTACGGATTTGGAGTAAATAGCATTCATAGCCAGGAAGTTCAGACTTGTCCTAGAGAAAGGCGATGGAAGAGAGAATAAATAAAAATTTTCTTGCGGTCAAAATGAGCAAGGCCCTCATTAAAATAATACGAAATAGAATCATAGAATCATTAAGATTGGAAAAGACCCCCTAAGATCGTTGAGTCCAACCATTAGCCCAGCACTGCCAGATCCACCATGTTCCCTAAGCACCACACCTACATGTTTTTTGAACACTTTCAGGGAGGGTGATTCCACCAAATAAGAGCTGTGCTTCTACATTTAATCTGCTTTTATAGGAATGAAATGAACTCATTTTCCCATGTGCAAAGTTGATTGAAGTCCTTAGGGATTCTGGTGCTGGATTTTGGTACATGAGCCCATGGATGCTGCCTTCCTTCATTTAGGAACTTGTTCAGCTGTCTGATAAACATCACCTCTCCAGATCAGCCTAAATACAGCACTCTGCCTTCCCCTGGCAGGAACCATCTCTAGCAGGCCAATGTTAGATAGAGTAGCCTGGAGGTTCATTATATTTAGCATCAAAGCAGGGCAAAACAAATGCAATTATAGTCCGATAATGAAATTTGTATCTGTTGTAAATGTCCTTAGTTACGTAGCAGAAAATCCAGATACAGATGAGCTAAAAACAGATCCAAGGCGAGTGGTGAGGGAAAGTTGAAATTTCTTTTCAAAGAGTAGCAAACAGTATATAAGCCTCACAAAATGTTTATTTTTTTTGTTTAAGCTGCAGAGTAAAAATAACTTTCCATTTATCCAGTGAGTGACTGTACAGGATGAGACCAACCGGGAAGCTGTCTAAGCCTCGAGCAATGTGATGTTTTTGAGTTCAGAGCATGGAAAGGAGCCCTTCAGGGCTGTGCCTTGGATTAATGGCCAGTGAACACTCCTTGTAAAGACTGAATGCAAGGCAACTCTTCATTTTACCAAGATAAGGTTTATCCAGACTCTGAAGAGCAGTAAGAGGTGGTGAAGTGACTTTACTCCTTCTTAGAAAGCAGCACGAGCTTGTTGGCATTTTCTGTTCCACCTTTGGAAATCAACCCTTAGCCTTTTGCCAGAGTCTCAGAGCAAGAGTCCAAGGAGCTGGGTAACAGGTTATCCTGTTTCCTAATTATTAATGTGCAGTGGGCAAACAGAAAATTAACAATAAATTCAGTCAGAACTGCAAGCAAATTAATTATCTTTTAATGTTTTATGAATCTCCTATTGTTAGGATCAGGACAGGTGATGTTTCCTTAAGGGGTTTCATGCACCATCCACACTTTTGTACCTTAATGACACTAATTTTAATATACTCTCTCTGCTGTGCAGTGGAAAATATTTTAATTTAATGATCAGATTTCTGTTCCTTTGCTTTTACTGAGTAATGCTGCAGTTTCAGGGCTCCTTGCAGCAGGACATGTGAATATAAGTGAAGAGATTAATATGAATAACCAGAACCAGACTGCCAGACTGAATATGAATCTTTTGCCAGCTAAAAAAATATGAAAGGCCCTTGAACAAAACTCATCTGAGATGCAATCCCATTCAAGACTGTGAAGTTTTCCCTAGATGAAACACAACGTGAAGGAAGACTGCTGAGACCCCCGGTGAGAAAATGTCAAGGGTCTTTATTCTGGTCTTGTGGCTCTGCAGACTGCCTGAATCACAAGGTCATGGCATGGCAAGATATCTTGTTATATCTTCTTTAAACTGGCTAAACACATTTTAAATAACGCACTCGGCAAATGAGAAAGTATTTTCCACTGAGGAGGGTAGCATCATCTCAGGTCTCCGAAGACTAAGGTTTACTGCTTGCTAATGCCACTTGCCAAGGACACATTTTATTGCCTTTGTGTTACTGTACGTCAGTCAGGAATAAATCTCTGTAGAGCTTCTATCTCGCTCTTCAGCCACACGTAACCTCATTTATATTCAACAAACTTTTCTTCCCTTCTCTCTCCCGTGCCTCCCGCCCCCTCTTCCTTCAGAGAAGGCATTTCAATGAGTCTGTGCAGGCACAATTTAGGACTGAAATGAAGATCTCTATTCAGAGGCTGAACAAATTCTCACCAGCTTCCTTAGACCTAGGGCTAAGCTCCTCAGTTCCCTTCACCCCTTTTGTCTGCAGGTTTTTTGGGGCCAGACTGCCAAGTTCAAGCGAGGCTCCGATCTCTCCTCTTTCACAGGCCTCCTGATTAGTGGCTTTCTTTTTCCAAGACTATAGATACAATTATTAGAAATTCCTTTTTTTGTGAACACATTGAATGAAGGTATGAATGGAGATGGTAAGACGAAGAAAGTGAGAAGCTTAATATAACTTTGGCTTCTGTAGTTAATTAGATTTGGATGGCTTCAGAGGAGCAGCTGTAATTTTTTTTTTTTTAATTGAAGTTACATAAAGGACTATTCAGTGTATTTTGGGTGGGGAGGGGAGACTGTATAAAAATAAAGAGGCTGAGAGATGGGTTTTGGAAATACACCCTCTCCCCCTCTTCCTTTTTTGGGAAACAGTTGTGGGAAGAGAAGAAAGAGAAAAAAGAAAAAAATGTCCCACCACCAAAGGGGATAACAGAATCACTGGCACTGCTGCTAATACCCTGTGTCTGAGGCACAGTATGCAGGATGCATATTCAAACAGGAACATTTCTTTTTTTTTTTTCTTCAGAGAGAATCTGAAATGCAGAAGTCTGAAATGTATTCCTTTGCACATCCAGAACACTACATCTCAGACTTTCAAAAGGACATTGCCAAGATAGAGATCACATTCAACATTTAAAGCGTTTCATGAAAATATATCACTTCCTATCTGCCTGAAATCTTCCCATTGCTAACAGAAGGCATGGATTTTGAAACCCCGGTGACATGGCAGCAGTTATACTCTGTGTTCATTCTTCACCCTGCCTGGTGAGGGAAATGAGACCGGTCAGCTCTGTCTGCTGTTCCATTTCATCCCCGTTTTCTCTTTTGTGCCACACTCTTCAATCTCAGAACTTCAGTCTTAATTGAATTTTTAAACACATGAAGAGATGGGCAGTAGAATTATGGGGCCCTAATCTAGTGGGTGGCACCCCTGCCTGTGGTGGGGGGGTTTGGAATTGGATGATCTTTTAGGTGCTTTTCAAATCAAACTAAGACTCTGTGATTATGTTTTGCAATCTCTTTTATTCTTTCACCCTAATCTACATGTTAATCTCAAGGCATTTTAGCAAAGTGTCTCTCCTTCACCAAGGGTGTTTTGGCAGCTAAACCTTCAGCCCATGCAGACAGTTATCCACGGACTGTAGCTGTGCTGGTTTCTCCTCAGCTGAGCATGGAAGCCCGGGCTGAGGGAGAGGATGTCTGTCGCTTCAGTCACACCCACACACTGCACTGACTTCAGGGTGGTGACCATTATCCCATTAAGCTGGATGCTAAATCACAGAATCACAGAATCCCAGAATGGTTTGGATTGGAAGGGACCTTAGAGCTCTTCTTCTTTCATCCCCCCTGCCATGGGCGGGGACACCTTCCACTATCCCATGTTGCTCCAAGCCCCGTCCAACCTGGCCTTGGACACTTCCAGGGATGGGGCAGCCACAGCTTCTCTGGGCACCCTGTGCCAGGGCCTCAGCACCCACACAAAGAAGAATTTCTTCCCAATATCTAATCTAAATCTGTCGGTGTAAAGCCATTCCTTGTAGTCCTGTAACATCAGACCCTTGTAAATAGTCTCTCTCCATCTTTCATGCAGGTTCCCTGCAAATCCATCAGTGAGTTGTCACTGCCATCAGCCTTCTCACCTAGGTTATCAATAGGGTGAATCAGAAAGAAAAATTCTGTTGGTATACCACTCTATTATTTATATATAAATCAAACAAAAAAAGAATTTGTGTAATCATTATTATGATAGTTTTTTTCAGTTCAGCAAGTAATGCTGCTTAAAAAAACCCATTTTCTAAATTTGACTTCCCTGATAAATAAAAGTACAGATATTCTCTGAATGATATTTTTCTCTTAAAAAGCCCTCTAACCAATTGCATGTCCTAAAATACTGTAGATAGCGTCTCTGAGATCTTCACTTTATCAATATTCTCTTTATTTTAATGAATGTGTTGGGAAAGAGGCGATTTGTCAGTATAGCTTATCATTACCAATACTTTTTTGCCTCCCTTTGGAACAGAAATAGAAGTTTTTATAAAATTTAAATAATTAAAAGACAAAAAAACCCCAAAAAACAACCAAGACAAAGATCAGTTTCCTAAAATGTCTGCCATTATTCACTTAGAAAAAAAATGGTTTTAGCGTTATATGAGGTTTGAACTATTTTGTTGAACTGCAAAAATATTATGAAATTGTTGAAATGAAAAGTACTTTAAATTGGAAAAAGAAAACGTTTAATAAAATATTTTAGACTCCTGAGTGATTTTTGTCATATTTGTCAACACGTTCTTAAAATGTTGCGAAAACAGGAAAAAAAGTGTGAACATTTTTCCAGCTACTTCATATTGGATTCAACTATACTAACCTCTCCTCATCTCAGAGCATTATAAATGCCATCTTTCCTTATGACACTTGAGAAGGAAAAAAAAAAAAAGGAAAAGAAGAAAAAGCTTGATTTGCCCTGTAGATTTAATGTTTGGAGAAAAGGTGTCAATGCTGACTAACAATGAACAGTGCTGGTGGGTTTGCAAAAATTCTGGCATGAACTCCTGGGCTCAAGGCAGAGTGGATGGCATAAGAGAAAGGGCCAGAAATGATGTGTGATATTCTTCTCAGGAGGCAGGGTAGCAGTACCAGGGAATGGAGATTGTGGCATTTGGTTTCTGGTTTAGAAACCATCTTGCAGTTGCTAAAGCAAGCAAACCACCTCCAGCACAGTCATGATGCAGTTGTGCTTTATTTCACTGTAAACATCCCAGCTTGGTTACCAGAGACCTCAAGCCCTATAAAGTCTGAAAGACGAAATTAATTGTCCTACCTGCAGTTTGTCACTGACATAATTCAGCTGCTTCTACCACCTGAGATAAATCTGTTTTGACTAGCTTAGTTACCTCTAACCAGCTGTGCAATTCTAGCAAGAAACCCCCTACATTCCTCATTTTGCTGTTAGCTTTTACCTTTTTATTAATTATTCTCTTGGAATAAATATATGTGTTCATGTTAGGAGAGTGTCTGCTGCTGAGACAGGCAGGAAGGAGAGACAGAGGATGAGGTGATGGCTACCAGGGCCAGGCTGGACGAGGCTTGGAGCAATCTGGGATAGTGAAAGGTGTCCTTGCCCGTGGCAGGGCGTTGGATGGAGATGAGCTTTAAGGACCCTTCCAACCCAAACCACTCTGGTTATTAGGAACTACCTGGATCTGCCACATGCAATGGTCTTGGCTTAGAAAACTGGTGGAACTTACAATATTGGTATGTAGAGAAAATCTGATTGTTTGAGGGACATAGAAACATAGAAACACATCAGGAAAGCTGTCATTAGAGTGTTCAAGAAACTGAAAAAATACACAAAACTCAGCACCAATCACAAAAAGGAAATAGGTGCTGGGAGCAGAATTTAAGTTTATTAATGACTTTTTTGAAACAATCATGAGCAACTTTTTCCTGAGCCTTCTACAGATAATCTCAATAGCAGTTCTGCCCCAAATATCTGTGCCTTGAATTTAAATTCACTCTTTCAATATTTGTATAGTGACTCAAAAATTCCCTTTCTGTAAATATTCCCAACAGGATAAGGTGGATATTGAAATGTTTGCACACAAAAGGTGTAGTCACTGTGAAAGCAAATCCATTTAAAAAAGTATTGAGCAAATATTCAGAGGAAATGAGAATAAAATGAACGAAAAAGGCTTTAAGGGGGTTTGGAAAGGAGGCAGGTGAAGTCATTGTGATAGTGCCATGTCAGATTAGTGCTCTGAAAGCGCTGTAGGGTGCAAAGTAGTTAAGACATTATTTACCCCTGCAATAAAGCAAGTATTATTTTTACTCACATTAATCAGTAGACTTGTAAACCCATTAGAGAACATAGTCCATGTATAATAGGAAGGAGAAAAATCAATGTAGAATGGCAAACTAGTAACAATGAGTGAAACTAAATGAGTTTTCTGTGATTTTCTACCTTTTCAAATTGCATTACTTTTTAGAATAAACCCTTCAGGAAGCTTGCCGTAGACCTGACTGAAATACTGTAGAACAAATTTGTAACTAAACAGGGCATCAAAATAAAAGAGTAACCCAATAACATAATCTTTTATCTAGAAGTCCTCTGACTGTATCACTGGGCTGTTTGATTTGATATGTTTTTTTTATGTGTACTCAAACTCAATTACTTGGATTGGGGAATTACATGGCATTCATGTGGAAGTAGCTCTGCTGCATTCAGGGAACCAGAGCCTTGGGAAGGACCTGCCTCTCACCCAGACACTGAGTTGCCAAGAGCCTGTGATTGAAAGACAGCTAAGAAAGAGACTGCTGGGATTCAAAATTGCCTAGGAAGAGTTCAAGCTGACTTCCAAGAAATGTTCTTCACATCTGGGGCAGAGTTTAAAATACAAGGAAGGCCTTGAAAGAGCCTTCATGAGACAGCTGTGGTTTTTGGGGGCTGCCACAACTGCTGCATTGTCTGGATGCAGGAAGGGATGAGTTTTGTTGATGTTCACATCCTGGGTATACAGAGAAGGTGAGATGAGGAAAAGGCTTCGTTATCCTGATTAGTCTCTCTGCTTTGAAGTATTCGTGGCCAAACCTTGATCCCTACTATGGATTAATTGTGTTCAGTGGAAAGGTACAGTTGCATCCAGAAAGGATCTTAGGTCACCTCAGTACCTACAGTTAGGTAGGGAAAAATTTAGAATTAGGAGACAGGAAAGATGTCACCAGCAGTGTAAAATCACAGTGCAGCTAACAAATCTAAATAAAATCCATTTTTACATGTGTAAACATGGATATTGCAATAATTCAAGAGAGAATAAACCTCTACTGATGCACAAAGTCTGCTCCCTTAAAGACAAAAGGAAACACTTCACAGAATCAGGAAAGTTTGAGGAATAAATATAATCTCAGCTGTGTCACATTGTTTTCTTGGATTTTAAATGGTTCTCTGTCTTGTTTCTATTCAATCAGAACGTTTAGCACTGCAATCATCTTAAGAGAATCTCCTTTACCAAGCAAAATGTACTTCGAGTATGTTAAGTAATAATTAAATCCAGTTATTGTGATTGCAAACATTCATCTCCAGTTAAATGGATGGCTCCCTTCAAACCTGGGTTGATTGGCTGTTCTCAGCACAGAGCAGCCCAAGGTTCTCTGTTGTTTCCTGATACTTTTCAGATGATATTATCTCTCTTGTACTTCAAGAAGTAGTCAGATGGGAATAACGTCTGCTCTTGACACTGTAAACACAATCCATAACTCAGAAAGCGAGTCACTGTGACTCTGTATGGAGAAGAGGTTTGAGAAAGTGGATCTTTTATTCACTCACTGCTTATCACATTTATCTGGCTGGGGAAAACATCACACACAGATTCTGCAAAACAGGAAAGAAAGGCAGAGCCAGGATATGCGATAGATAGCACCTCACTCACATAGCTCTCTCCTCAGCACGGCCCATGGCTGCACAGAAGCAGAAAATGTAAAATAGAGTTTTTAATTCCAGGAACAGTCCATTATTGACCAGCCTGAAACCCAGTCAAGGGTGTAACATGATCTTCAGAGAGTTATGAGGGGAGAGAAGATTGCAGTATCCTAATGGAGGGGATAATTTCATTAATGCTTGGCCACTTAATCCTGATTCTTATGTTCAGAGTAAATAAAAAGTTGTCCCAAATATGTAGGGGACTTGGGCATGCCCAAAGACATGCCCATGTCTGCACTATAGTCCAGATATACAAAGCATGAAGTTTAGTAGAATGACACTGATATCAGAAACAAGGACCACCTTACAAGAACTGACCTGCACAGTGGTGACTCAAGTCTGAAAGTACAAATAGTGAAAATTATCCCTTTACTATCTTATTCCAGAGAACCAGAGGTGGAAAGTGAATCCTCCCCACCATCCCCACAAAAAAGTGGTAACAGGAAAAGGAAAGAGGCCTTGATACCTCCCAGGGTCAAAACCCCAAGATTATTGTTCTGGAGAAACACTTATATTGCTTCTGATTATGGACTTTTAATTGTGCCATATAAAATTAGCACTTAGAGAGCCTAGATATGATAATGAAGATTCTGAACCTTAGAAGAACACTTAAAATTGTCTTCGAAGAAAGTCCTTCCATTTCACCAGTATACTAAGGCAGTATGCATGGGATTACATTAAATTAAAACTGAAACTTTCTTGAAGATTTTCCCATCACCTTTCCAGTGCAGAATCAGTGCATTTTCATAATTCTTCTTTCCACTCACTTTTACCAGGGAGCCAGGGCTTTCTCCAACAATCTTCTTTTGCAGTCTGTGCCAGGTTTTGGATGAGGTTTTCATTAGGATATTCCTCCCTAATATTTTCCGTTGCCTAATTTCATCCTATTAGATCTAATTACACTCCCCTGAATGACTCGAAACTATTCTTATCCCTCCCTTCAGATGTTTCCAGACAATTATCTGGCTCTGTATACCTATTTACCAAGTTACAGCTATTTAGTTTTTTTAACCTTTTGTTCCATTAACTTGACTTTCCTGTTATCCAAAGGCTATACAGTACCTTGCCTAAGAGAAAAGAAGATTTAGAATGCCTTGCCTTATTTTAAGCAGATGGGTTAGGCTTCCAAAATATTTGTCTCCTCCTTGTGATCATAGTCACGAGTGTTCCATCTCATTTGGAACTCCTACTTCCTGGCACCTTGTGAATGGTTATCAAATAGATTTGGTGGTTAATTTTATAATAATGTCATAATTTATGTACTAGTGTGCCGCTGCTGCTGCTGCTGAGTATTATTGACTTCAAGAATTTATTGGCTGTGTTCTTCCATTAGATGAGAGCACAAAACCCAAAAATGTCTTGTTGTTCCACACTGGTGATGTCATCTAAGGATTCTTGACCACGACTTTGGAATATCAATCAAGGAAGAGACTATCTGAGGTTAACTGTAACACCAGACCTACTGGATGTTTTCTGTAACTAAATATTTGTGGCACAGCTTGTAGACTACTGGCTTTTGAGCATTTCTGAAGTTCTCCCAAAGAGAAAATCTTACAGAATAAAGGGAATAATAATTTGGTAGAGTCAATGTAAACTAAATCACTGCTTTATGGGTCAATACAAATGTTCTGCTCTGTTCAGATTCATGTTTTCAGCAACAACAAAACCCTGGCCAATTAAGCCTCAACTCATCTCACCTGAAGGCAGCCATATAGAAGATAAGCATTCAGACTAACTTAGGCCCTTCGTGGGCACCTCCAGAAAGTGATGCATTTCACCTTTCTCTGATATTGATCTTGGTGTACAAGATGCCGCTAGAGCATATTTTAATGAACTGCCAGCAACCTGAAAACAGAAAATACTCAGGATATAAGCAGCTTTGAAAACAACTCACCAGGCTGTAATGCCCTCAGACACCCCGAGGTATTTAATGAGCAGTGAGTGACATTAACAAAGTCTCTTTCCTAATCAGTTTGGGTGTCTTACTTCTCTAGATTCCTCTCCTTTCCACTACCCTGTGTCCTGCATGATGAGAAGTCATGATGCCCTCCAGCCCCACTTACATCCACAGCTGTCCCTTGGGAAAGAGCAGCTGGTGTGCTGCTGGAGATGTGAGAATGTCCCCACCAACGTCTGGCTACCCAGGCTGGGTAGATATCTACTCACAAACCACAGCTTTTTTCTCTGTGTGATTATTGGATCACAGAATCATAGAATCATAGAATGATTTGGGTTGGAAATAACTCAAGATTCAAACCTCCTGCCTTGGGCAGGAACACCTTCCACTAGATCAGGTTGCTCAGAACCCCATCCAGCCTGGGCTTGAACATTTCCAAGTTCACCTCCTCTAGCCAGTTTTCAATTTTCTGTTCCTCTTAGAAATGTAGCATCACCAGGATATTGTAGGAGAGTCACAGATCCATCTTCAAATCTGACTGAAACAGGCCAAGAAATCTCAGAGTTAAGTGGAGAACACAGGTGGAAAAATCATAGTATGATTGCAAAAGCCTATTTCCACTTCAGAAATTCAGCTAAAGAAAGAACAAACCATTTAGGCAGAATTAAATCATAGCTTTTTTTTTTTTTAATCAGGCACTTGCTATCGTTTTCCCCCTTGCTGACATGAAAATTGAGAAACTGGGAATCCAATTACAAAGGCTAGATAAAAGGGAATGATAGCAAGGAATTTTAATTGGATGGAAAAGATGTTGAAGGCATGTTCACTAGATACATGCTTCAAAAGCAGCAGAACTACAAGTGTACAGGCAGAGGTCACTGTATAAAGGGATAATAGGTGACTTAGAAACAGTGAACCACAGCTCAGGTTTTCAATCAATAGAGCCAGTGAGAGCTGCTGGACCTTCGATGCAATTCATTACTTCAAGAGGTAGTAAACAGCAATATTGACATTTAGAATGCAACCAAACCCAAAGTTGCTTATGTCTCTGGCAGCTTTATTTTAAAGTGTGAAAACTCTCAGCAGGAGGTACCAAGGATTTTGCAACCTTTTATTTCCAAGGCTTACTGCAAGGAAAAACATGCTGTTTGGGTCTCTGTTCTGACCATCTCTTATTCTTCTTCTTCTTCTTCTTCTTCTTCTTCTTCTTCTTCTTCTTCTTCTTCTTCTTCTTCTTCTTCTTCTTCTTCTTCTTCTTCTTCTTCTTCTTCTTCTTCTTCTTCTTCTTCTTCTTCTTCTTCTTCTTCTTCTTCTTCTTCTTCTTCTTCTTCTTCTTCTTCTTCTTCTTCTTCTTCTTCTTCTTCTTCTTCTTCTTCTTCTTCTTCTTCTTCTTCTTCTTCTTCTTCTTCTTCTTCTTCTTCTTCTTCTTCTTCTTCTTCTTCTTCTTCTTCTTCTTCTTCTTCTTCTTCTTCTTCTTCTTCTTCTTCTTCTTCTTCTTCTTCTTCTTCTTCTTCTTCTTCTTCTTCTTCTTCTTCTTCTTCTTCTTCTTCTTCTTCTTCTTCTTCTTCTTCTTCTTCTTCTTCTTCTTCTTCTTCTTCTTCTTCTTCTTCTTCTTCTTCTTCTTCTTCTTCTTCTTCTTCTTCTTCTTCTTCTTCTTCTTCTTCTTCTTCTTCTTCTTCTTCTTCTTCTTCTTCTTCTTCTTCTTCTTCTTCTTCTTCTTCTTCTTCTTCTTCTTCTTCTTCTTCTTCTTCTTCTTCTTCTTCTTCTTCTTCTTCTTCTTCTTCTTCTTCTTCTTCTTCTTCTCCTTCTCCTTCTCCTTCTCCTTCTCCTTCTCCTTCTCCTTCTCCTTCTCCTTCTCCTTCTCCTTCTCCTTCTCCTTCTCCTTCTCCTTCTCTTTCTTCTCCTTCTCCTTCTTCTTCTTCTCCTTCTTCTTCTTCTCCTTCTTTTTCTCTTCCACCTTCTTCTTTTTCTTCTTTTCTTCTTCTTCTTCTTCACCTTCTTCTTCCTCTTCTTCCTCTTCTTTTCTTGTTGTTGTTCTTCTTATTCTTATTCTTCTTCTTCTTCTCCTCCACCTTCTTCTTCTTCCTCTTCTTCCTCCTCGTCTTTATCATCACGTATTAATGTTATTATTATTACTACTGCTTCTTCAAGATGTAACGGTAGAAGAAATTGGGATGGTCTGCTCTTTCCTGTATAGCATGATGACCCAAAGTCCTCTTGATACTTTAAATTAGAAAAGTCCAAGTTTTTTGGCTTGAAATGTGATTGGAACTTTGCAAACTTTCCTGCTAAGCTTGGCAATGAGCAGTCATTTAGCTCTGCTAAGGTAAGCACGGCTGGTTTCCACGTAGGGAGACTCAAAATTCAAATCCAGATGAGCCTGAGTATTCCTCAAAACAGTTTGGTTAAACTTCCTCCTATGTATGCCCAGACCCACGGGATGCTGGCATTACAATTACGGTGTAAACCCAATGGCAACACTCCCACTGGATTCTAAGATGTCAGGATTTCACTCATCAGAATGAGATCATCTATCAGCCCGCCTTGTTCAGTCCCAGTGAAAACAGGAATGCACCAGCAGGTGAATCTGACCACAATTCAGGCTGAGGTGTGTGGTTTTAATCTCTTTCTTTGAGAGAGCAGCCCAGCATTTGACAAGCCTTTGGAGTTAGGATATATACCATGAATTAAATTCCTTTGCTGCTGGGCTCTCTTTGTGGGGAAACTATTTACCTTTTAAATGATGCACTTTCTCAGACCTGTCACTGCAAAGCAGACCCACACCTGACTCTATAGCTTCTGTTAATGGACCTGGACAAGTTTTATTGGAAGGACTGCAGGGAAACAGAAACAGCCACACCAGGCTTGATGGCCCATCCAGGGAAGTTGTTGATGTTATATCTTCCAAGGAACCGATATAAACATGCCCATAATGGATACTATAAAGGTTCTGTCTGCAGAAGAAATGTTCCCCTAATCCATCCAATGCAGGCAATGATATCTCCTTGTCTTGCACTGGAAACGTGGAGTTTCCTCCTGTCCTTCCCTCTCTGACATCCTTCAGGAAAAACAGACAAGCCTGACCACACAGAGTGAGAAAGGATCATGCTCTTAAAGAGTGAAAGAGGTTGGGGTTTACACAAATTAACCTCTAATTGCAGACACTGATTTCAGGGAAGGAAAGGGGAAGTGAGGAGAGGGAGATGGCTGCAGAGGGGAGAGGAGGGACAGGAGGGAAGGGGAAGGGAAAGAAAAGGGAGAGAAGAAGATGAAGGGAAGGTTTGGGAAGGTTTGGGAAGGGAAGGTTCAGGAAGGTTCGGGAATGTCTGGGAAGGTTTGGGAAGGTTTGGGAAGGTTTGGAAAGGGAAGGGAAGGGAAATGGGAAGGGAAATGGGAAAGGGAAGGGTAAAGTGGAAAAGGGAAGGGAAAAGGGAGGGGAAAAGGGAAGGGGAAGGGTAAAGGGTAAAAGAGAGGGGAAAAGGAAGGGGAAAAGGGAAGGGGAAGGGTAAAGAGGAAAAGGGAAAGGAAGAGAAGGGAAGCTACATACTTTGATTGCAGAAAATCTAAGATTAGCGATGATGCAAGCTGGCAAGTCTATTTGTTTTGAGTCTGAAAGAGGACAGCCAGGTTTTTGCAATGTTCTGGCCCAGCAGTGGCAGCTCGGTGCTGCCTTTCCTGTCCTGCCCCTCTTGCCCTGCCCAAGCAATGCAGGATGCACCACGCTGGATGTGAGCTGGCACACATCATCTCTGCACTCAGCATGACCAATTCATAACCTGCTGGCCTGTTCCAGCATACTGAAGAGCTGACTGGGAGGCTTCTGGGGAATGGTTTTATTATCCTCTACTGTCTGAGAGGTCAAACATCCCTGACCCTCACAAATAATTGGTGAAACTAAGACATGCTGGAGAACGGAGAACTGTGTTTTTCTGTGCAATTTAAAATGACTTTAGGGAAAGGAGATATAAAGTAACTGAAATAGTCACTTTGTAACCATTTTAAAATATCTGGTTCTAATAAAAAAATGCAACGTAAATGTGCAAAAGTTCAGATAGTGTTCTGAAACTAATGATTATACAGGAAACTCAATGTACACCAGGGGCATTGAAGATGAAAAAATATTTATCTCTCTATTTCTATCTCTATCTCTGATTTATATCTCTGTGTTTGTACTCACATCTTCTCCATATCAAAATCTCCAAACACCTTTCCCACTCAAGGAGATTTATAACACCTTCAACATAAACTTTTATAGAGACATAGAATTTTCAATTAAAATTTTATCTTTTCAGAAATATTTTAAAATACTTTGTCTCTCCATTAGCAGGGTTATAGGGAGACATATTGACATGTATATCTTTCAACAACACCTCTCCTTCTTCACCACAAAGGTTGTTCCAACTTGCAAGCTCTTTCCCTTTCGAGAGGGTAATTGCAGAGACTATTGCCACCACCTCTGGAGACTTTAATCCCTCTTCCTGGAAATCAGTTATAAGTGTTACATAAATACACATAACTCTATTCAATTACTTTCTTGCCCTTCCAGTGCTACAGATCTATCTACTGGTAACTTCTGTTTGAATACACACCCTCCTTATCTTGAAAGAATCAGGCACAGTCTGTCTGAAAACAAACTTGATTATAAGGCAGCAAGAAGAGATGGCAGCAAGTCAAAGAACATTACAGATGCCATTTGCCAAAGGAATTTTCTTACAGCTTGTGGACACTGAATTATTGACACAGAGTTTGTGGTTTTGGGTTTTTTTTGGGTCGCTGGATTTTTTTGCAATGCTGTTTTTGGAATAGTATTGGGATGGTAAAGTTGTTTTAGATGGGAGCATTATAGTTTGGTCTGCAGCTCTTCCTAGAGGTTGCTTTTGGGACCTGAGTATGTCAGACTCATATAAGTGAGAGAATTAATTTTAAAAAATCTTTAGATATTGAAAATGAGCTGATCTGAACTATACATCAAGAAATCTCTTTGGCTATAGTTGAAAGCAAATCACCACCAAATGTTGACTCAGCTGACCTAACCTAGGTAGCTGACTCTGTCTAGAGGGTTTTTATCATAAAAGTGCCTATTTTCCTCCAATTGTTGTGAAGGAAATCTAGGCAGCCACTTCAGATAAAGAACCATTAAAATTCTATCATTTTTTGGAGAATAGACCTATCCAGTGGTCCTCAAGAAATCATTCAGAAAGGACTAAAACCAGCAGTACATAAGAGATTACATAGACTTAGGGTGAGACAGTTCTGAGCTGTAAGATTAGCCACAGACACAGTAAAAATCACTCTTTAGTAAGCACAGCAATTATTGTCATCTTGATGCAAAGGAATGAGAAGAATCTTTGTAAAGCTGAACAAAAGGAAGTAACATTAAAAAAAAAAAAAATGGGCAGACAAAATGGCCTCTGACGGAGTCTAGGAAAATTAAATGTTTATTTTTCTTTTTCTCTTGCATTTCTGAGAGGCTTTATAGTATTTAACTCCCTCACTTTCCTAACCAATAACATTTGCATATGGTTAACATGCAGTTCTCAACTTACACTAATAGCTGGTGGTGGACCCTTAGGTGTATTTAAAGGCTGAAGATCATTCAGAAAAGGCAATAGAGCCCTTCCCCATGGCATTCTGCTGATCCCTCTTTTCTGAGGAAGTGCTGGGGGTTAGGAGACTAACTGGGTCTTTGCACCTCAGTCAATTATTCATCCTCTTACTGATACCATCCGACACCAGCAGCTAAAGGACTTGATGAACCTGGAGTTCAGCTGATTTATTTTTTTCAGTTTTCTTTCATAGACCACGTTTTCAAGATCTCTAATCATTCCTCCTGATCTCTGAATTGCCTTCAACCAGGCCACATACCTCTTGATGTTTGCTGAACAAAGGCATCTGGACAGGCTGAATTTGAAGTAAGCGCAAGCAAATAGTGGTGCAAAGCTGTGCTGGAGCACAAGAGGAAAAGATTGTGGTTGGGAACAAGACAATTATGTTAATAACTTCTTATCCTCAGACTATGTGTGCTCTTGGGAGTTGTCAGCTGAGCCCTAAGGAATGCTGAGCCATTGGTATTCACCATCTTTATTCAGATTAAGCCACATAAATAAAAAGTGCCAACAGACAGCAGCCTTTGAAGATACTGAATCTCTAATGCATATTGCTTTTCATTTCTGTGCTTTATTTTCACTTTAAATAATAATGAAATTTTGGACAGGAGATAAGGCTGGGAGGCGCAGCTGAACCTGCACCTGGGATGGGCTGCTGGTTCTGGGCACTGGGGGCTGTGGGCTTTGGTTATCCACCAGATCTTCCTGCTCTGATCAGCCTGACATCTGCAATTTCTGGTGACCAGTATGTACCAAGCTAAAAAATCTCACAGCGAGCAGTCACACATTGGGAAGAACATACCTGTTTTCTAAATAAACATCACTTTTTGGATTTCCCAGATTTCCAGTGTTTCTACAGCTTTTTCAGAATCCTTTATGTTCCTTCATTTTCATCTGAGAAGATCCAGAACTTCCCCTCAGTCCCAGCCATTTCTCTCCACCACAAATTAGCCTCTCAGCATTTTGAGAGGCAGTAAAATGGGGGAGAGAGAGAAAAAAGGCAGAATTTTCCAGGATTTCCATTGTTCCCTCAGGATATACTCCATGCCTCTCCCCTTCTTTCTAGGCTATGTCTGTCAGCCTCAGAACTGGTCTCCTAACTGTGTGATCTCCATACACAATGGTAAATAAAGCAGTGCAAAAGCCTTGGGTATCATGAGAAAAATGCATTTTAACTACCAAAGGAAAATCCTGAACAAGAGCTAAGCCAGGACATCTTGCAGCATAAGGATTAGTTACCACAGAATGTGCTATTAAAGGTAAATTATTGCTTCTATCATTATCTTAATAGCCTGGTGGTTGTGGTAAATATTTACAGCAATCCAAGAAGGTGAGAAATTCTGTATTATTAGAAATGAAAACAGCCGCTATTTTAGTTTTGAGGAAAGCTAACTAACTTATGTTTTTCTATTGAAAAATTGCATGTATTTGAGCCTTCAGTGGATTATGTATTGATGCATCTTTTTATATCTCTCTGCTCTGGATGTAGCACTAAGAGCAGCTCTGCAGTTTGAGGCCAACTCATTACACTGGTTCAACCCCTAAATTAAAGCAATGGCCTGATGGAGCTCCAGGCCAGTTCCATTCATTCCTTCACCATTCACTGCCCTTCTTTTCACTCTTCCAGGGCCAAGCAGAGAGCCACAATGTCACAACAAAGTCCCTTGTGGCAGAGTCCTACATGAGGGACTGCTGTGTTCCGTGAGGCAGAGGAGGAAGCACAGGCTGGTGAGATAACGCTAATCAGCTAACAGCCCTGAATAGAACAGGGAACTAAACATGTCAGCTGTCACTTATGATAGCACACAGTGTCCAATTTCATTCAATTGGGCTACTTTAATGTTCATCTCCTTTCCTATTTAACTACAGGTGATTCTTAATTAACTTTTCCTAACATGTCACTTTCAATTGTACTCACTGTAGGCATTATCCGGTCTAGATAAATTTGGGAAAGGACATGTAAGAACAAAAATCTTTCGAATTATGCAGAAATGGGGCAGCTAGGGACTCATGAACCTTAAAAAGTTCAGTCACTTGGGTATATGCCTCTGGCATGCCTGATTTTATTTTAGAATTTCCTTGTGTGGGAGAAGATGACTGAGACCTCAAACTGTACAGACAAATGAAGAACTGAGTTCATGAATTTTATTTTCCTTCCCAGTTCTTTCTAAAATGGTCCTTGAGGAAGGCTCTGTATTTTATACTGGTCACATTATTGATACAAATTGCTCTTCAAACAAAAAAACCTGAGAGTCACACAATTGCCCCATTTCAGTCCCAGTTTTCTCAATTGCTGCACTCCGCATTAACTTGAGGAGGTTTTTTCAGATGGTAATTGAGCAGTTGCACTCAACACACGACATGGAAGACAGCATTTCAAGGCTTGCTCTTTTCTGAGTGATATCACAGATACTACACCAGGTTCTGTCTTGTCCAAGAACATCACCTCACCCTTTCTAATTTGGCTCAATTCCTTGCCGTGCCTATCCATGCCAGCAACATTCTTTAGGTTTTTTTTTTTTTTTTTTTTATGTTGCTTCAATTCTGTATTCACACAGCATGCAAGATAAAATGATCTACACAAAGCAGAGATCAGTGTGAAATTTGGGTCCAAGAACGTTCATGTCTGTGAGAACCAAATCTGGGAGTAAAGGCTTTTCTATGTAATAAATCTTGCAATAAGCAGTGCAAGTTCCCTGACGCCCGCCCTCCTTTGGCTGTACTGACTCTAGCTGAAGTGACACTATAAAAGCTCTTCTTTCGCTAAAATTTGCTAAAATAAATTTTAAAAGCAAATAATGGAAAAAAGTTAAAAGGACTTCCTATTGAGAACATAGTGCAACTTGGATCACAGCTGACCTACATAAGAATAACAAAGAAAGTAAGGAAAATAAACTACAGGAGGAAAAAAAAAATTAAAAAGCAGGGATCCAGGTCAATCCAGCAAGAGGAAGAGGAATAGGAAAAGGAAGACCTGAAAGTTTTGAGTAGGGTGCAGAATTCCTAAAAAACGGGGATTCCCATTTCAGCTGTGATGAGGAAAGGATCATAATGATGGAAGCAGTTCCTGCTCCGTATTGCCCAGCTCCAACCCCTTCCTCTTCCTTCATGGAGAAAGCAGCAGGATCTAAAAAAGGGCAGCTGAGACTCAGCTCCTCTTTCCTTTTTCATTGGAATCTCATCTCCACAGTGGTTTCCTGCCTTACCCATGCCCTGATATGGACATTGTGTCCAAAAATAAATTATTTTTATATATTTTATTATATTAATAAATACATGATCTAGATAAGGGGATTGAGTTACCATTAGCAAACAGAACAGAACCAAGTTGGGTGGAAGTTTTGATCTGCTGGAAAGCTGGAAGGTTCTGCAGAAGGATCTGGACAGGCTGGGTCAATGGGCTGAGACCAAAGATAGGTTCAATGAGACCAAGTGCTGGGTTCTACACTTTGACCACAACAACCACACCCCAGGCTGGGGCAGAGGGGCTGGAAAGGAAAAGGGCCCTTTGGGAAAGGCCCTGTGGGTGCTGGTGCCAGCGGCTGGACATGAGCCCAGGGGTGCCCAGGTGGGCAAGAGGCCAATGGCCCCTGGGCTGTCCCAGCCATGGTGTGGCCACAGCCCCAGGGCAGGGCCCGTCCCCTGTGCTGGCACTGCTGAGGCACCTCCAGTGCTGGGGACAGCTCTGGGCCCCTCAGGACAAGAGAGACATTGAGGGGCTGGAGCGTGTCCAGGGAAGGGAACGGAGCTGGGGAAGGGGCTGGAGCCCCAGGAGCGGCTGAGGGAGCTGGGAAAGGGGCTGAGGCTGGAGAAAAGGAGGCTCAGGGGGGACCTTGTGGCTCTGCACAACTCCCTGACAGGAGGGGACAGCTGGGGGGGGTCGGGCTCTGCTCCCAGGGAACGGGGACAGGATGAGGACAGAGTCTTAGGCTGCACCAGGGGAGGTTCAGGTTGGACATTAGGAGGGATTTCTTCAGAGAAAGGGTGGTCAGGCATTGGCAGTGGTGGACTCACCATCCCTGTAGATTTCAAGGAATGACTGGACATGGCACTCAGTGACAAGGTGGGGATCAGTCACAGCTTGGACTCGATGACCTTGGAGGTCTTTTCCAACCTAAATGTTTCTGAGATTCTGAGGTTCTGTGATTGTTTCCGTGAGCCAGTGCCAGAAGGATCTCAATGCAAAAGAAAAAAAGAACAGCCCTGGAATCCCATTTCTGCCAAAAAGAGCCAACAAACCGTATTCCCCTGGAGGGTTTTTAGTTGACTACAGATATATTAAAAAACAAGAAAAAAGTTAAAAAGCTTTTTCTAGTGCTCTTAGCTGCAGTTTTTTTGTAAAGAGAATGTGCTACTGTTGCTTGCTACTCCATTATCATCTTCTGCAAAAATAAGGTCTCATAATTAATGTCTGAAAAACTAGCAGGTGTCCAAGCCTGGATTTTTCCCCCCTTCCTTGTCTTTTTTCCCCTTTGTAGCATAAAGGTGAGTTAACAGCCTTATGTGTTCTGCTGAACTTGAGCTGGATCCAGCTGAACTTCAATTCATCCCAGCAGCAAACTGTTTATTAAAGACCTGTCAAATGCCCATATTCTGTGGATCATCACAGGAGCTGACAGTGCGACAAAGGCTTGAAATCCAGTGCATATCACTGGAGGATGCCATTAAAATGAAAGTGAGACCAAAACCTCGCAGCTGTCAGTCATTATCTAGGACATTCTCACACAGTAGATCTCACACACTTCCCTTCATCTGGCATGGGTCTCCTCTTCACACTTCTCCATTTTTTGCTGTAATGAAACAGCTTTCGAACAAAAAAGGATTTTTGAAACAAAAAAAAAAAAATCCATAAATCTCTATAGAAGATGTGCATTTCTACTCCATTTGGAGTTCTCCTGCTTGTCCAGTTAACCACTGTATCTCTCTTTTTGGTCACCTGCTGCTTATTTTATAGGCTATTATAATTTAGAACCTGAAAAGAAGCATAAATAGGAATGACTGAATTCCAGCCATTAAAACAGACCTTTCACAACAAAAATTTTTCTCAGCCACTTGCCCTTATCTCAGACCAAGACTGAACATTACTTTGTTCCAGTTCAAGTGAGACTGGCTCATAATGTTTCTGTCCTCATTATTTTTTTGGGTTTTCTTTTGTTTTTCCAGTTCTGGGTCTGCCTGGGAATTTATTGGCTGTGATAGCCACATCAAGGCTGTGTCAGGGCTCTCAGTGACCAGCTCCTAGCCAGGAGAAATGGCTCGTCTGAGCTCTGTGGACCAAAAGTAGGAAATACCTGAAGTCTCATAAGCTTGTTCTGAAAGAGCTTGATATCCAGCCTGTCACACCAATTTTACAGCCATTTATCTCCATCAAGATCAGAGACACTATGCCAGAGCAAAAAATAATGGAGTGTTGACTCAGCCTTTTACAATTTTAAAGTCATAGTTGATTTACTTTAGGATACAGTATATTTTATAGCCTCTTGTCTTCACAATTGAATCCAGGTCTCCTCATCACTAGACCAGTGGCTAAAGAAATATCCAAATACAAGACAAAACCACGGTATAATTACTCAACTGCACTCTCGTCACATGTCCTACATAATTATGAAATGGTTCCACTTTTTACGTCTATAATTATTACAAACTCATATCAAAAGGAAGGTCATCCATATTAGCACAGCTTTCAGATTTATTACTCTACTCTGGCACTGCTTTGATGTAAAAGAGTTTGACAAATATATTTGGTATAAAAAAAATATTAAGGGTAATTATGTCATTTGCACATGGATTTTTATGATTAAAGAATTTTTAGTGGCTCAGTGCACAACTTACCTTACACTGCAATTATTTTAAAATTTTATTTTCCTTTAATATATACAAAACAGCTACAAAAATTGTCAGAATAATTCTAGTACAGCTCCAGGTTAAATTCTGTTCCATTAAGAACAGAGAGTTAATAATGCCAGTCATACATTTCAACTTAGGGGTAATTATATGCGTTTAAAAATATATTCTAAGTGTAATTAGAGTGGAATAGCAGTAAAATGACCATGCAATGAAAAACACTGCATTACCCAGTATACCTGAGGCGGGTGGAAACTTAACTAAATCAGATGACTTAGTATTTCAGCCAGGTACTTTGGAGATTTTTCAGGGATGTCAGTGAATAAGGAACAGCAAAATACAGCAAATTTTAAAAAATACTGCGGTTAAGGCTAACAGCACACAGCTGTAGCAAAATGTCCATGACACAGTCAGTACAAAAAATGTGTAAGAAAACTAGGATATTCATATCAAAGGTTTTGATTTTGGCCTCAATTTCTAAATGTGATTAAAAAACAGTTTTGGGGAGGGGTTAGACAGCAGCTATTTAGGTTGGAAGAAGAAGAAGAGGATGGTATGAGGAAAGCCTATGTGATGTTGCCCAGAAAATGATGTTCCCTCCAGAAGGATGCCTGGAAACATGGAAACCATTCTGGGCGCCTCCTGCTCTGCTTAGGAAAATGAGTCATACTTTCACATATTCTTTATGACTAAAAAGGATGGCACTCATGCATTGCTTGGCTATAGCAGCAGCGCTGCCTCCTGACAGAACAGCCCTGGAGGCCCCAAACACTGATTAATTGCTCATGACATAAGGAGTCATGTTAATATCAGCAGCGGGATCCGGTTCCCAGGGAGAGAGATGGCAGATTGGTAATTCCTCTTGATCCAAAATGGAACAAATGATGGAAATGATCATACAGATCAGATAAACTAAAACAAAAACCAAAACAAGGGTGGAACAAGAAGCAAAAAGTTTTAAAATAATATCTGTAAGCATCCCTGAAAGAGCTTAGTGTTGAGCTGTATTTGGAGAATATAAAATATTTCCTGGGAGAATAGCTGCAAAAAAGTCTGAACAGCCCCAGAACCTCTCTGGTAAAGGTACCATCCTAGCCTGACAAGGTGGGTCAGGATGGTGGAAGCTGTCTCCAAGCCCAGTAGAGGACTTGGAGAAAGTTATGGCCTGATCTGCTCCTACCCAAGATGTGCTGTGGCATGGGTTCAGGGAGCTGGAAACATCAGCTTCTGCGAGAAATGAGAGGCGTGCAGACCAGCATGTCTGGATGAGTCAGTGGAGGGGGAACTGGGCCAGTTGGAAGATTTGGTAAGACCGGGCACATATATCTTCCACATTGTCTGTAACCAACAGCGCCCTGGAACAGAAAGTCTGGATTATCCCAGCCTGAGTAACACAGAAGCCAATTATTTTTGAGCGAAAAACTCCTCGAGTTCTTGCTTCTGTTTAATTCCATGGTCCAAGTGAAAAAACTTGGAAACTAGATAAAAAATGTGTGAGGTAGAAAGGGAAAGGGCAGGGGCATTTCCAGGCAGCCTACTGGATTAGCTCATCTTCAGTGGTACTGCAGCACCATATCCCCAGGAAAGAAGCTGCATTACCCAAATCTGGTAGAAGCCCTTTGGCGTGTGATGGAAGAATTCACCTCATCTTGCCAGAGCACACCCAAGGAGACCCCAGATGAACCTGTAAAGAGCCTGTAGAGACTAGTCCTCCTGGCATGCCCAAACTCCACATCCCCAGAGCAGCTGAGGGTTGAAAAAGAGCAGAGACCTACTGGAGGTGGCAATTTAAGATCAGTAAAAAGAGTCCCCAGGACTGCAGCAGAGGTTCCTGACCTTACCAAAGATCCTGGGGAATTCCTTGGTGCAGGTGAATGGAAGGAGAAGGGAGTGGTCACCATGGAAATGGGCCACCATCATATGTGGCAACACATGGAGACATGGCCTGGGCGTGTTGGGTAAGGGGATTTAACACGGCTCATGAAAGCTCTGGGACTGACAGGAAGAGCTGTGGGACTTTGGTCTACAATTGAGGGAAATGGGCAACTGGAAAAATAAAGATTGCAGGAACAAATTAATTAAATACCGACACAACAAAAAGAAACTTCAGTCAATCCAAGGCTGGACAGGACAGAGCCTCACCACTGCCCAGTGAGCTGCTTGTGGGAACTTGCACATCCCCAGCTGGAGATGTTCTTTGGGGGAAGAAAGCTCTGTCTTCCAACATGGGCAATACAAAGCCCATCTGAGAATTTTGCTAATAAATACAACTATCCGTGACAGACACAAGGATAACTGGACAAATTTTAAGGGTTGATTTTCATATGATTCTAGAGAAAATGAAGCCCAAACTCATCATGGGTAGAGAAAGTTGACAGGAAGGCAGGAAAAGACTCAGGAAGACTTGAATCCTGGGATTCTTTCAGAAGCCTGTCCACAGGAAAAAATAAACATTTTGATTGCAATTTTGGTAGCAACTGTGATACAAGAAAAAGTGGCCAACAAATTCAAACTTTAGAAAAGTATTTTGGAGAGGATGGTTAAAGCAAAATTTCTTAATATTTAGGAATAATAAGAGTCATAACCATGACAATGAAAACAATAATAATAATGAGGGTATAATTATAATATAATAAATAATAGTACAACCATATGTCCTAAAGTCATTCTGAATTCGATTCCAGAGATGTACTCTTGCTCTCAGTGAAAATATAGATGATGCTGATGAAGATGGAGATTGGCACAACAGCATACATTGAGCAGCTACTTCATCATGTCACAGTTTGAAAAAGGATTGAACAAATCCCTGAGGGAAGTCATCAACATAGTATGAATTAGCTTTCAGTCTGTCCTGAAATCTCACCACCTTTTTGGTTAAAAATGCATAGTGGAAACAGGTCTTCTTTGGAAGACAGAGGATGAAAGGCTAGAATCTGCTTCATTTTCAGATAGATGTTGGCCAGGATGCTCTCATTGGCCCAATGTCCATGTGGAAATATGTGTAGGGATGTGCAACAGGAACCTTAAACTGGGTGAGGAGTACTGCAGAACAGGATGACTCTTGAGGTCATCCTGCTTAGGAGTTTAAAATGAGGTTAGAGTGAAGCACACTGCAGCTTCCCAAGGGCCTTGTCATAATGTCCCTTGGTTTATCAGCACTATGATACAACTGGGTAAGAAGAGGGAATGCTTACTGGGCTGAGTCTCATTAGGCTCAGAGTTGAACCCTGGTGACTGCTTCTGCCTTACCCTCCTCCCCTTGCTTCCAAACTTTCAAGAAAGCTTACAGGCAGCAGTGCTTAGAGACTGGGGCCAGAGTCCAATGGATCTGGCATAGTGGTGCCATATGAAGAAAAATTTCCAAAGAAAAGACCTTGGAAAAAAACCCTCTTGCTGAATAGGAGGTTCTGGTTATGGTTAAATCTGTAAGACACTCTCACCATGGGCTGCAAGGCAGAATAGCTGTGGTTAGGTCAGGCCATAGTTTCTTGCACTAGCTCTTTAATTCCGGCATCCAGGGGAAACTTGCCAGGTGGTTGGAAAAATTGCCTTGTTTTGATTTCATGGTCATATTGAGGCCTGGGTGTGAAAGCACAGTAAGGCTGATGGTGTTATTGGGAAGCTAATTGTAAACATTCTCTCATGCAGGAGTGGGAGGAACCAGTTGCTCCAGAGAAGGCTCCTGCTTGGGAAAAGCTGAATGCTTCTTTTCTTCTCCTACTTTTTTTTACTTCTCTGTCTAGTTTGAGGAAGTGCAGTGAAGTTGTAGAAAAGAACACTAGAAAAGAACTTGCAGAAACAAAACTTGCTGTCAAAATGCAGGGACTAGAAAATAGTATGAAAAAATTCCTGAGCATCCAGAACCAGAGTGTTCCCTGCATGTTGCTTCTCAATGTATGAGCAATTTCTCACCCTGGTCTGAAGACCCAAAAAATAAGACACTGGGGACCACGTGTGAAAACTGGGAGAGATTTCTGGACTATTGAGAAGTGGCTGTGAGGGAGGTGGATGTCCTGTATCCCATCCCAAGCCTGTCTGATTTATCTCTGGGGTACCCTGCATTCTTCCTGTTGGTGGGTCTTGCACTGGAAGATGCTGGACAGCCTCAGGCTCAGATGACAATGACACTTGTGAGTGCTGTGCTGTGTCTCTCTCTCTGCAGGCAGCAGACCAAGTGCAGAAATGCATATTAATGCACATGCTTCACACCTGGACAGGTGGAAAGAGAGAAAGATTAATCTGCTCAGGCAAAACACCCTTGGGCATTTTGCTTCTAGAAGGGGTACAGAGGCTCCCATCTGCAATGGCAGAGGAAAAGCTTATTGCTAAATCTCAGTTAAGGATTTATTTTATTTTATTTTTTCGCCAGGTTGTAAATCTAGTCCTTAATTACTTTTCAAATTCTTACCAAGGCGGAGGTATCTCAGATGGAGGAAGAGAGTTTGATTTCAGTAGCCATTTTGCTCTTCCTCCCAGTTCCCAATTCCTTCCCATGAAAAATATTTTACAGCTTGGAGCATCAAATTTCAGAATGTCCTTCTGTAACACTAAATTACTTCCTTTTATTGAAAATGTTTTTTCTTTTTTAATCTAGCTGATTTTTTTCCAATAAAAAAAAATAAATGTTTTTTTCAATTCCTTTTCCTCATTCTTTTGTTGGTTTTTTTAACCAAACACCATGCTTCCAGTTGCCTCTGAAAATTAAGTAATTCTTCTGTTTTTTCAATCCTCTTTGAATGAAAATCTCTTTAATTTTAGATCACTGGCAGGCTTTATTTCATAATTTAAAACTTTTCTAAGTTAGTGCGCAGTTTCAGTGTGGGTGCCAGAAAAAATCTCACAAACCCTTGCCTCATTCACATGCACCCATTCCCCAGGTCCACCCACAATTTAAAGGCAGAATCCAGTCTTTTCCAGGCACCCTTAGTATCCCTCAAAACATTTCTCCAAGCTGTACAAGAATGTCTTAGAGGCCAGTGCAAGTGTCAGAAGACAAACCAGCACTGTTCTGGGCACGGCGCAGAAAGCATGCAGACATTAAAACAACTTGGCATGACTAGCATTAATTTACTACACTGTTTATGATTAAAACTGTCCAAACAGTTAGTCAGACGGAGCTGAGTTTGCACAGCTTTTTCTGGATGTCTTGTCTTATTTAGGATCTGGACCTCAGAGGAGCAGGAATGCAGAGATGGACGTGCCTCGTGGTACAAAAGCACAGAGGAGATGAATTTGTTGGTGCTGGGTGGACAGTGACAAAATGTTGGTTGAAACTCTCCAAGCCCTGCTGCCTTTAGCAAAGACTATTGTATTAAATTCAAGTTTTACACTAGCCAGATCTTGTAGTTGTTCAAAGCTCTGACCTACAGTGGGAAGAAAAACTTTCCAGTCTGCTGCAGGGGTACAGGTGGTGGAGTTTACCAGCTCTCCAAGTGTTTTTCATTTATTTTTCCTTCCTGAGATAGTTAAATACACATTCCTCAGCTGTGTAAAAACAAATGGCCTACTCTCCCACTTCGGGTTCTTTTCAAATGAAAGCCAGGCTTAATTGGAGCTTTTGAAGGCTTAAGAGTTAATGTGTGCCCATTAAACACTAACCACCAGTCCTTTACTCTCTGCTTGCTGGCCATCAGCGCTGCGGGGCTTTGCTAGCGGGGACCATCCCAGGATCATGGCACCGTGCCCAGCTTGGGAGAGGCCAGTAGCAGTTGTTTGACCATTGTGAAGCTTGGAGAAATGTCTCCAGGTCGGAAACACTTGTATGGTGAGCTCGCTTCTGAGTTGGATTTGCTGTGGGATTTGAGCTTGCGGGGAGGTGGAGAGAAGCCTTGGCTCCGGTGGCCAGCACCACTCGGCATTTTGCTGGTCAGCTGTTGAGCTCTGCGGGTCAGGGATGAAGTGCACCTGGCCAGGGTCGTGGTTGCACAGGATGGATCCCTACACTTGTCCCTGTGCGGGAAACACTGCAAGAATTATTGTTCCTATTTTATAGGTTAGGGAAGCTGGGGATTAAATGAGTTGTCAAAGGCCACACAGAGAGCCAGGGGCAGAGCAGGCAGCGCGCCACGAGCCTTCACTGCACTCCGAGGCAGCTCCAGACCACACTGCATCTTAAAGGCAGACATTCAACCACCCTGTGGCTTGTATAGATGCTTAAATGGAAGACAAATTGCAGCATTTTTGCCTTTATTTGCATGGGTAACATCTGTCCAGACTTCTAAACCTGCACAATGACTGGTAAGTAATTCAGCAAAGATCTCTAGCAGACAAAATAGATATGCAGCACACAGGGACTTATATGTTGAGCTCCCCTGCAAAAATCGCACTGACAGACTTGCAATAAATATATAATTTTATGGCCTATTTCTCAATCATATTCTGCTACATAATATCATGCTAAGAACTGTGAGCTACCTTGCCAATGGAAATATGCAGCTGGCAAGAGGTAAAGTCTCTCCAGAGCTGTTCAAGGAGTCATAACTGTAACAATATAAGCAAATAGATCATCAGCATAGTCCTTTATGCATTTTTTCTCTTTTTTTTTTCCCCTCTCCTCCTTCCTTCTCCTCATTTTCCCCTCTCACTTTCTTCCATCTGCCCTTCTCCACCATCCCTCCCCCTCACTCACTCCTCTATTAGTGTTTAGAAGATTTCACAGTTTTCTCCCAACCCTGGAAAGAATGTAAGTCGATGCTGCTGATTGCCTTTGAAAACATTTGGAACAAATTATGTCTACTTTTGGAATCTGAATAAAAGAATGTGAGCCTCACTGGAGAAGTATGAAATACAGGGTGGGATTCACAGAAGGTCTGTAGCATTTTTTTTCCCCTCCTTTCTTAAAAACAAAAACCAACAACACTTCAAAAATTTTTTTTCCTTATTTTTGTTACTTCAGGTTGGAAAATATTTCATGTGGGAAAAGTGAAGAGTCTAGAAAAGTGCTTTTTGTGAAGCGACATCTTCATCAGTTCTTTTAAAGGTGAGAATGGTGATTGGCATGGGTCAATTGTTAACATGAACTCTGTGAACCAAGTAGGCTTGATGAGGAAATGAAGCAAATTGTATTCTCTCTACCTCCTCTAGTGAGGGAGGTTTTGGGTGACTAAAGTCTCTATTTTCTGCCTTATTCTGCTTTTAGATAGTTTGCCTCAGTTTCCCTGCCTGCTGGCTGCTGCCCCTCTGTGGTGCTGTGCAGTTGCCACCAGCAAAACAAGAGAGGTCTCCTGGGGAAAGGTGCTTTGGGTACATTTAGGACATTTAGGGCAAGTCACAGCTTCCCAGATTCAGGCTTTCCTACGTGTAGAAGTGTTTGCATCCAGGATTTTGCTTTGTCTTATTGCAGAAAATGGTGCCAACCACAAAGTTTGGTTCCAAATCATCCTACAAACGGCTCAAATTTAGTGGAAGAAACTGAAAAGAAGGATTTTTCTTTTTCTTCCTTTTTTTCCTTTTTTAAAAAAATTTTTTAAATTAATGTTGATTTGTTTTGGGTTCAGACTCATGCTGAGTATAAATGAAAAAGCCTCACAATGAAAAGATGGACAGCTTCGCACTTCTACACCAGCCTCTGTGAAATCAGCAGCTCGCTGATCCACAGCCACATATTTGGGTTTAGGAACACCACATCCTTTGCTCTTGAGGCTTAATTAAGAGAAAATGAAGACAGAAAGTTGCCCTGCAGAGGACCAGCCATCAGACCCAGTGTTGCTGATTCTCCTGGGCCACCATGGCTGGACAGTTCTGGTCTTAGCCCTTCCCTGGGGAAACTTGAAAACTAGGGAAACTTAAAAACTGGGGAAAAGTGTCTCACAAGGGTTTTGAGCAGATATCGACTGAGATTCTGCATCGTTTGCAAAATTAATGGAAAGTAGCAATGACCAAGACATTTTCCCATTTCTCTTCTGCTTTTCTGGAAGCTCTCCAGAGGAGATGAAGCCTATCCACATTAAAAAGTTGTTGCAGTTGCTGAGTTCAACCTGGTAAAAAAATGAATATAAATTGCTCTGAAGATCAAATAATGTTTTTTCTTTTTTCTTTTTCTTTTTTTTTTTTTTTGAGAGCAGATGAAAACTATTTTCTAAGCTTTGGACTTTTTGTTTTGTTTTCTTGACTCATAAAGCTTTGGTGAATCCTCCTTGTAAGTGCCAGAGATGGCAATAGATGCCAAAGCCCTGGCAAGTTTGAATCTGTTCACATAAACCCTGTGGGTGTGAATTTGATTCTTTCCAGTGATTGTTTTGGAATGATTTAGTCACATTGTTTTGACCTACTTTCCCTCCTTGCAAACTTCATCCTGGCTGGTTATTGTTTATACAAAGGGACCAAAGGCTATTTTATACACTGGGATATTATTTCTGATAAATAAGCTAAGGGAAAAAACCAAAAAGAAAATAAGTAAAACACACTGTAGTCAAAAACCAGAGCTTTTTGTCCAAACTGGAAAAGTTCCAATGCAAAGAAAAAGGTTGAGAGAGTGACTCCAGCACGTTTGTCCCTCGGCATCTTATAAGATGGACACAAGAATATGAGGAAACAACTGGGAGAGAACCTGTTGTGGGCTGGGGAAAAGAAGATGGCTCAGAAGGCAAAATCAAACCTTGTCACAAACTGAAGGGTTGAGAGGTGACCAGGAGAGGAAGAAAGGTCACCCAGAGGGTTACCTGGTATTCCCTGATGGAACACAGTCAGTCAGTCACCAGCAGCTGAGCCATGGGGGAAGTTTTTGGGAGACCCTCTCCTAGTTGCACTGACAGGCTGTTTGGGCTTGTCAGCACTGCTGCAACAGCAATAATCGGGATGATTGGATTCCTGCTTCCTGGAGAGAGAATGTGCCCTATGGAGCTGGGGAGAGATAGGAATCAGGAAGATCATAAAAGATGGGAAGGCAACAGTTGAGGCAGGGAGTCATTAAAAGGAAGTTAATGCTGTTAGTGGGAGGTAGTCTAAGAAAATATGTTAGAAGCTGAGATGTAAACTTGAAGGGCAAATATAACCTTTTACATCTATGATTTTCAAGAAACTCCTAGGGAGTGACATGCCACAAATTTTTGCTGGAAGCTTGACGTCTAGGAGATTTTTGTGCCTCTGGTAATCAGCCTCCTCATATCTGACAGCTGGACTGGGAGCAAGTTCTTTTCTCCCAGTGTTTGCTGACACCTTGGAACACCACCATCACTGACAACAACACAAACCTTCCTCGTGTCTCCACCAGAGAACTCAGAAATGATCATTAAGACCATCAGGTTCCCATAGAACACAGCAAGGAAAGCATCCCTCTGTTAAGTCAGTTTTGAACTGCAGCAGAGAAAAAAAAAAAAAAAATTAAAAAAAGAGGAGTGTAAATATGTCTTCAACACCAGCCCTACTGGACCTGAGGAAATCCACATAAGCATAGAGCTCCACGCAGCTTAAAAGCTCACAGTGATGAAATATTACTAATAAAACATCGTCAATAGACTTTCACATACAGTAATTGGAATGCAAAAGGTATTTAATTGTCAAGCAGGGCATGTATCATGTCTGAAGCCCGGAAAACCCTGAGAGTAGCAGTATTTATAGCCCTTTGCATTTTCTGCATTTCAGGTCTGTGCAAGACAAAGAAATCGTCTGCAGGAAAAGTGTCAATTCTGTGGCAAAGGTTACAGATTAAACTGCTGCTCTGTAAATATGTATATACATCCACAATGTATGCATTATTCTGAAAGGAAGCCAGTCATCCAGACATTGATTTTCCTGCAAGAAATATAATTCACTGAAACACAGTGGCTGCTGCAGTTTAACAAGCACTATTTCCTCCTCTCATACATAGATTTTTGCATTCAAAGGACACGGTTTGCTTATAAGTTTGTGCCTGTGTGGTGCAGAAGAGGGAAATCTTTACCTGGAAATCTTTATCTTCGCTGAATGCTACTTTTCAGCTAATGAGATTGCTGTCACCTATATTTTCATTGTTTTAAGAGCAAGTGGCTGCCGACAGTTTCCTTTCAAGCTTGAATGATGAAAGGAAAACACCACGCTGCCTCATCTGGCTAGCTTGCTGTGAGCTAATGAGCCTGAGGCTGCACCCATCTTTGCCATACTAGTGTGACCTTATGTCTGCTAATGCACAGGGAAGGAGTGAAAAATGTACTGCTAGTTCCCCCCAACAGTTCCCTGGAGACATGCTGAATGTGCCAAACAATTTAGTAAATATATATCAGGTTACTGTGTTGAAACATACTGCAAAGTATTGCAACCTCGGGTATCTCAATCAAAAGATCATATTTATTTTTGCTTATCTTCCCCCTCTGTGTTTAACATTTGGTAATTTCTCTCTGAAAAGGATATATTTTCTGGTTAATTTTTATACCTTTCAGAATGACTTTCAGTTAGAGATTAGTTTTGTAATAGGCTATCGAAAATTTTTAACTGTATTTTTGGTTAGGTGTTTTTTTGGGTTTTATTTGTTTGTTTGTTTTCTTTTTAACTACCAGGTAAATAGAAGTTGAATTTAGAAAGAATTCTTGACTGTGGGTGTGCAAACCTGTGCTATCAAATCTCTCACAGAATGTTTTGTGTTGGAAAGGACCTTAAAGATCACCTCATCCCACCCCCTGCCATGGGGAGGGACACTTCCCACTCTTCCAGGTTGCTCAGGACTCCATCCAACCTGGCTTTGGCCGCTTCCAGGGATGGGGCAGCCACAGCTTCTCTGAGAGACTTCTGCCAGGGCTTTATCTCCCTCACAACTAATATGTTACTTACTCCAGAAGAAGTGATTTATCAGCTGTTGGCAGCAATACCCTCTGTAGTTTGTTGATTTATGAAGTTTACAGATCTCTACACAAAGAACCAGAATAGATGTTTTTAGCCATTCTACCCATCCCACAGCTCCCTTCTGACTGCTCTCCAGTCAAGTCTCTGTGTCCTCAAAAAACAAATTTCCACCATTTCCCTCTGGAACAGTCTTGGCAGTGGAAGAAGTGTTTATCTTTTGGGAAGTCACTCCCTACAGTGAAAGAAGGGTGCTCTGCAGAAGGCAGTCCTGACCCAGCCAAACAAAAAATGGGGAGAAGATGCTGCTTTGGCCATTTTGAGGGCAGGGGATGGTAGCAGGGATGATAAGGTTCTTGGCCCCGTGTGGCACAGGACTGACCGTGTTTGCCTCCAGCACAGCAGTGCCTGCCAGGGTTGTCTCTGCCTGCTGCAAGGAAGCAGGTCTGAGCACAGACCTCCTGCCCTGCGCCTTTTTAATGGGCTGTTTTGTTTTATTTTGTCTGTGGCTGCCAACCAGCATTTTCTCCTCTGCTGTTGGAACAGCAGAAGCGCTGGCTTGTTGGCACGGAAGCTGCTTTTCCCTCTCACTAAGCCTGTCTGAGTTATTATTGCACTGCAGTCACCCCGTCCTTTTTTGCTTTCTGTGGCATCAGCATTTCCCCGCAACAGCAGTTGCAGCGCGCTGTAACCCTGCGGATGTGCTCTGTAAGCCCTGAGCCCCAAATCACAGGAGCAATGTTTCCCCCTCTGTGGTCCCTGCCTTCATTTTAAATAAGTATTAGGTCTGAAACACAGAATCCTGTGTTTGATTTCCTTTATTTGCCTCCATCCACACCTTCCCGAACTGCTGCGGTAAATCCTTCATGCTAATTATTATCCTTTAAGACTCACAGAACAGCAAATGCTTATACACTGCTTAAAATACAGAGATAGAGCGTGGCTGTTATCCAAAAGCTACAATCCAACCAGGACAGGATTAAGTATATTCAAGGCAAACACACCCACAATCTAATCAAGACAAAAGAAGAAATCTTGGCTCAGTTTGAGTCAATGGGAGTTTTGCCACTGACTTCAGTGAGGTTAGGATTGCACCCAAGATAAACAAGCATGAGACAAGACAAAATAAAATAGTTTAGAAGTGGGAAGGTTTGTGAATGAGTCATGGGAGAGTAAGGCAAGGGATATTTACTTTCTGGGGGGGAATGAAGATGAGGCAAAAATGAAATATGTTTATTTATATGAGCCTGAGTGCAGTGAAGGAGAAGCGAGGGGTCCCTACTACAGAGCCCACACCTCTCTGAGAGCTGCAGGATGGTCACAAGTGGGGTTCCCCAGGGCTCAGTATTGGAGCCAGCTCTGTTTAATATCTTTACTGATGATCTGGGTGAGAGGATCAAGTGCACCCTCAGCAAATTTCCAGACAACACAAATTTGGTTGGGAGTGTTGGCCTGCTGGAGGGTAGGAAGGCTCTGCAGAGGGTACTGAGATGTGGCTGTGTGGCTGGTTCTGCTGGCACTCTGCTGATGAGGGGTCAACACCACAGAAAAGGCAGCAAGACAAATGTCTTCACCAAAACCTCACCAATTATATTTTTCCTCACTGCAATTTTTCTGTACTGCAAAAATCCTGGCGGGTTCTTTATCAGGCTTTATTTTTCATTTTTTGTATGAGAGCAATAGTAAATGTCCTAAATCAGAAAGAACCGAAGAATCTCCCTTAATTAAGAACTAATAGAAGTAAAATCTTTTTTTCAAGAAGAGAGTTTTTTTGTTGTTGTTGTTGTTGTTTTTGGTTGGTTTTTTTTTTCCCCTAATGTATCTAGCTTAGGATGTAAAGTTTACCTAAAATTTATTTGATTTTATCCTGGGTTTTTTTGAGGAAGGTGTTTCTTCATGACACTGTGTGACTGTATATTTACTTACAGGGAGAGAAGAGGATCTTTCACGCTTGGTCTTGCTCTCAATGGAAAATGAAGAGGTGATGGGTCTTGTCTTAGAAAATTCTGCCTACCCTCAGCCTCAGGGTCCCTGCCACTCTCAGTACCTGTTGCTGGGGACAGGAGCCACCACAGCTTCATAACTGAGTGCATGTCCACCTTCACCCTATGGACTTTCTCTTAGCTGGGGTGAAATGGTGCTTAAAGTGGGCAAAATGCTGTGGCAAGCTCAGCAGGAGCCTCACTGCAAGGAAAGCTGTGCTGCTCCAGAAAATGCTCCTCAGAGATACCAGCTGTGAATCACCTTCTGCTGCTACCTGTTGTTGCAATCAGCAGCACAAAGCCCAGCTGGAGACCAGGTGCCCCTGGGGTACAAGAGTGCCTGTATTAGTTCCAACACTATTTAATACCTTCCCTGATTCTCTGGACAAGAGGACTCAGAGAGTCTGGGGAAGGCACCAAACTGGGAGGGGGAGAGACTGGGTGGGTGTGGTGCTACTGGGAGGGCATGGATAACTGGGAGGAATGGGTCTGCAGGAATCCAGTGAAGCGTAGAAAAGGGAAGTGACAATTCTTGTACCAAGGGAAGAACAATCCCAGACATTCCACCTGTGGAGATGCTCAAAACCTGACTGGACACAGCCCTGGACATCCTGCTCAGACTGACCATGGATGAGCAGGAGTTGTACCAGAAAATCTCTGGACATTCCTTCCAGCCTCAACTGTTCTGCGTGTTCCCTACAGGACAGACAGAAGGTTTTTACCAAAACAGGCTGAAGTTAGTCTGTGGATGTACCTGACATGAACATGATATCCATGTCTAAGTCCCAAGTGTTTGGATGAATAACAAATTCCTTTTCCTAACCCTTTCACTTCCTGTGGAGGGAATTTAACACCTACAGGTTCTTCAAGGGTCTCATCTCTCCGATATCCCATGAACACACACAGACAAGAGCATATCTGACCAGCCTGGACCGACCAGGTACAACTGGTACAACTCTACCTCTGCTGCACTTAACAGATGTTTCTCCACACACTTGACTGGGAATGAGATGGAGCATTAGTAAAATTGGTATGACTGAATCCCCTTATGAAGCTAAAGATACTGTCAGGATAAGACACCTGTAATGATTGTGGCTTCCATTAAAATGTCATTCATGAAACAGCTCTTACCACCTCAGCTTATCATTCCAAATGCACAGGAACTGTCTGGCATCCCAAATACTGATGAGCATTGACTTATTAAACTCTCTCAATCACAATTCCTTGCGACACCTGGATGCAGCATAGAGGGAAGTAGGACATTTTGGTTCAGTCACAAAGTCAGTGACTTGTCCTTGGGCTGCTTAGTGCTGCTTTGGGGCTGCAGAGCTGCTGGCAGGGCAACTCCACTGCTGCTCTGCTCTGTGCTGAGTCCCTGATAAGGGGGGAACAGATACAAAATCCACTTTGCTGAAAGGAGGCAGTCAAGGGACTGCATAAGAACAGAGCATGGGTAGTGCAATTTTTTTCTACTCATAGTCTTATTCAGCCAAGAATAAACAGTAGGGACACCTTCTTGAATTTTGGCCAAATTTTTTCAACTTCCATTGCGTCTTATGACTACTAGTTCCCCTGGAACCTGCAGGTGAGCAGAGGAGGAGCCAAGTGCAGCCTTGAAGTGACCTTCTATCTCTTACCTGGCTTTGCAACAACGCCCTGGGGTATAAACAGGATGAACTTCAGAGCAGCAAGGGGATGAAGAGGGCTCTACACCAGACCCAGTGGAGAATGTGTGACTTGTGATGAGTGCTTGAAAATAGCATAGCTAAATCTGTCCTTGCAGCAGAGCTACAGAAGGAACCAAAGACATCAGTCCAAGAAAAGGTCCAAAGACAGCAGAAAGCTCAATAAATGTGGAAAATATTTTCTGTGCTTTTCCATTCTTTCAAGCTGCCATTCTCTAAAATGCCCCTGTATGTTCACATCCACCACCTTGTAGTGAGAGGGAAAAAAACATTTGTGGTCTGACCTTATTTCAGAGAGTTCCTGAAAAATTCTTGTTTTCATGTAAAATTCATCCTGCTTCCCCCTCCCCAAAAAAATCACATTCCAGACTATATCTGGTTATCTCTTACTGGAACCATAACATGGTCATGAAATCCAGACTAACCCTCAGCCTGGAGGCATGCCAATGTCTCCAAACCTTTTACAACCAGAGTTTCAATCAAGTTATTCATCCACCTAATCAAAAAAGCTAATAATATATACAATTTCAGGACTTCAAATATTTTGTCTTCCATGGCGGAATACAAATGAAACCACAGTTTTCTTAACACTGGTGATAGCTGACAGCAGCTATTTGATAAAATAACCTCTGCCTGACTCAAACAGAACATGCCTCCTGGAAGGGAGAACCATAAGAAAAAAACTAGGTTAAATGGTGTGAATGAAGCAAGATTCAGAGCCCAAACAGTAAGGGTAGGAATAGCTGTTGCTGTCATAAAAAAAAAACCCAAGGGGTTAACCCGGAAAGATATCTATGTTCTGGGCTGAAAACATAGTGCTTGGGGCAAAACTAAAAAAAGCTAAGAAAGCTGATGAAAAGGTCCCTCAACACCCTAATTAAGCCATATTCCATATTCAGTTCCAAGACTACCTTGGCTGGTTTCTTAAGCAAATGATTCATTCAGATAAAATGAAATCAAGCAAGAGTTGCTGTTTCTAAATTAATTTGGAAATGTTACACTAATTAATTAGTATTTCGCATCGGGATGGAAACTGAGGGAGAATTCTATGAAGCCAGCAACGTTTTCCCCTGTTACCTGAAAGAACAAGGAGCAAAACCTGAATGCAAATTCCAGCCTTTACTTATTATAGCTTTAGGATTTAAGGTATGGCAAATATTTTAGGCAACAACAGTCTGCAGTGTCCTGAATGACAAAATAAGATAGTCTGCTTAATGTAGTGAGAGATTCAAGAAAGACTGAGATGGATGATCCATTTCTGGATGTGATCCATAAGGAATGGAACAAACAAACCTCCTAAAACACTGGAGGTCATTCTGGAAAGTGCAAATTGACCAAACAAGCTTGTTGCATCACTGCTGTTGAGCCTGAAAGCAGGACAAATAAGAACAATCAAGAACAATAACAAGCAAGGGGTGGAAATAGAAAAGGTCTAAGTACAGCACAGAAGAATGAGACATCCCCCACTCCTTCTCAAATGGACTTGCAGAAGTTATTGAAATGGACCAGCTGCTTTGGAAACAGAAGGAAAACATCTTGTGAATAGTGGGGCATATTACTACTTGAATTACAGATGCAAACAGCTGATATTAGAGAGCATTCGTAGTTCACCCCTCTACTACCACCTTTTCTACTAACAATCTTTTTCCATCAGTTTAGTTAGGCTGAGCAGGATTATATACACATTTTCATTAAAGCTCCAAACTCAGCAACATACTTCTGCCTTTCTCCCCACGTTGAAGCTTGACATCAGTTTGTCAGGAAACCTTTCAGGGAACTGTTTGGAGGAAAATGTCTCCTTCTGGCAGAGCTTATAGTTTGAAAAGAAAGCCTTCCCTCCAATGCAGAGAACCTCCATTTGTGAGGTGTGGACAATTACACCCTTTCTAGTTTTGTAGGCACATGGCAATGATCAGGAGATCTTTATTCAGGATAATCCCTGCTTGACCAGCTCTGAGCTATCTCTACTGAACGCTCACGGGTTGAAGTGAACAGTTATATTTTTCTTATAGTAAATGATAAAAACAGCTGGCATAGCAGATGAGAACATTCAGATGGAAAAGGCATTAAGAGTTCTGTGTCCTCAACTACAGCACCAAAGTCTATGTCAGGCATTGTAAAAGGTAGGAATAGGTTAGCATAGATGGGAATTGCAAGATTATACAAGATTATCCCCCCGCAATTATTTAAGCAGCATTGCTCTGCCCGTACAAAGGGGTTTCCCTATGTTTAATCACATTTATTGTTGCTGATATTAATACCTCTCCCTTCTAAGCTTCCAAAGCCCTGGTGGGATGAAAGGTAGTCAGCGGAGACAAGTACAGGGACCACGATATGAGATTTATAATTAATGTCCTGGAGAACCACCAAATCAAGGTAGTATCTGCTAAAATCCCCTGTCATGTGGGATCCCCAGAAAGGGAGAACATCAGCCTGTCAGAGTGACTCCAGAGGAGGAATACCAAATTGATCAGAGGCATGGAGCAGGTCTGCTATGAGGAAAGGCTGAGAGAATTGGGATTGCTCAGACTGGAGAAGAGAAGACTTTGGTGTGACCAAACTGTGGCATTTCAGTACCTAAAGGGAACCAATGAGAAAGATGGAGAGACTGTTTAAGAGGGCTTGGAGTGACAGAACAGAGGGGAATGCCTTCAAACCAGAAGAGAGTAGGTTTAGGTTAGATATTAGGAAAAAATTCTTCCCTGTGAAGGTGGTGAGGCACTATCACAGGTTGCCCAGAGAAAGCTGGCTGCTCTACCCTGGAAGTTTTCGAGGCTGGTTTAGAGGAAGGTGTCCCTTCCCATGGCAGGGGTGTTGGAACTGGAAGAGCTTTAAGGTCCCTTCCAACCCAAATCATTCTGTGATCCTATGAAGCTATGATGAGTTTGCTTAGCTCATTCATCTTGTCATGCAACATGAGAGCAAAGCCGCTTGGTGTGTTGTTCAGTAGCTGCTTATAGAATGGAATGGAATGGAATGGAATGGAGCTGAATTGAGTAGAATGAAATAGAATAGAATAGAATAGGACAGGATTATTTCAGCTGAAGGCGACATACAGTGATCATCTTGTTCAGCTGTTTATGGTGTGCTAACCTGGCTGCTTGCAGATTGTGAAATTTCATGTGGCAGTTTTGTGGTAGTGTGCATAGATACACAAGCCGGTGTACTCTCAAAATAGACCTCTAAAAAAGCAGAGCAGACCTGAGAGTCTAACACACCAAAACATCCTGTTTCATGCTGTCCTGACATTTTCCTTTAGGAGGCCACTCAAACACATACCAGCTTCTATCCTGCTTGCTGTCCAAGGATAGGCCAATTGACCAGTCCCTGGTACCTTGTATAACCATTCACACTTGTGAAAGGTCACTGTAAAAGCACAGCACATCAGAGCTGTGCTGCTAAACACCCACTGTGTACAGATGTAAATGGCTCACCACTGCGGAAGGCAGCTGAGAACACATCCAATATGCCACGCTAATTAAATGTCTGGCTGGGCATAACTAGAGGAAAACCAGACGAGAAAGAGAACTTGGGTTTTTTTTATTTGTTAACACAAACATTCGGACAACTTTTGTGGTCACCAAGCATATTTACACTTTCTATAAAACCTGAAATAAACACAACAAGAAGAAGAAGTTACTGGAATTGCAATGACTTCAGCAGCTATATCAGAAATACAACATCCTTAGAATCACAGTTTGGGTTGGAAAGGACCTTAAAGATCATCTTGTTGCCTGCCACAGGCAGGGACACCTTCCACTAGACCAGATTGCTCCAAGCCCCATCCAACAAACCCTCTTCCTGATGTTCTGTAAAAAGCAAGCACTTTTGGCACTGCCTCCATCAGCATCTTAAATAAATTATGTTTCCCCTTAGTGCCAAAAGCCCAGTTTTCAGATGGTTTAGAAACCTTCTTGGTAAAGATGTGTTCACAAAACAGATTGTGCCAGACTGTTCTAATAAATGTCTGGTATTCTAGAAAAACATAACTGATTTTCTGGGTGAAAGAGATGTGAAAATCCTCATTTGTTAGGATATTTTTACAACTTTTTGCTAACGTGCTATCCAAGACACAAAGAACCGACAGCAAGGGGTGGCACTGAAAATTGAATTGTTATTCTGGAGGAAGACAGTGCCGTTGGACTACGTTTTGTTTTTCTGCTCCTGCTGTCAGAGGGCAACAGGAATGATAGTGCAGAGGAACATCAGAAAGTGTTACAGATATGGCATGAGCTTGGAAACTTGATTAAGAATATGTCATTTACCATCTCATATCATATCATATCATATCATATCATATCATATCATATCATATCATATCATATCATATCATATCATATCATATCATATCATATCATATCATATCATATCATATCATATCATATCATATCATATAATATCATCATATCATATCATATCATATATCATATCATAATCATATCATATCACATAGAAGTTGTGGGTACCTCATCTCAGGAAGTGTTCCAGGCCAGGTTGGCTGGAGTCCTGAACAACCTGGTCTAGTGGAAGGTGTCCTTGCATATGGCAGGGGGTCTAGAATGAGATGACCTTTAAGGTCCCTTCCAACACAAAGCATTCTCTGATTCCATGATTCTATATAATTCAACAGCATGGTGCAAAATCACAAACCCTGAGGGCAAGTATCTCAAAATTTTGATATAGTGATAATTTGAGAGTTTATCCCTTGGAACAACAGAGGAAGAGGTGGCCCGGAGGCAGTAGTTGATTGCAAGCTGAAGTTGTGGAAGGACAAGTACGATCTCATAGTTTGCAAAATAGACTGTAATTTCTAGTGGAGTAAATGAAGTGTTACTGGTGAGAGGAAGAGAGATGGAGCAAGTGCTCAAGAAGTTGTAGTGTAATAGGATAAAGGAATTCTTGCAAATGTAAGTTAAAACCCAACCATATTTAAGATATTTCCTTTTATGAAGTTTATTAAGTTTATGTAGTGAACTATATGAGACATTTGTAGCAATCAAGGTTAAATTCAGTGATCCAGATCTGTAGGCACATAATAATCTTTTTCCAAGTTACCTGTAGCTCTTCATGGCTGTTATTGGCATAAATGCCATTTTGGACTTGGATGCCCTACTCTTTTCCCTCTAATGCATGTCCCTAGTGCCTTTTACGTCAGCAGGCTAAAAAAATTTTGTACTTTTTTAGAGCATTCACCAGGTGAGATAGGCAAAAAGTGAAGTGACTTCTTGCTCAGGTGGGTATTGCACAACTCCAGTCAACAAGTCTCCACGGCAGAGCTGTGCCAGCCCCTTCAGCACAACTGATCCTGTACCACCCGCTGTTAAAACAACGTGATGGCTTCTAGGCTGGAGCTGGTTCACTTCTGGGGTGCTTGAAACACCTTCCCATCCAAGTTAGACCCTCTCCAAAAGCTGTGCCTCTCATTTAGGGGCCAAAGAGTGGGTTAATTGAAGACACCACCGAACTAGGGGCTCTGGAAATACCTGACCAAACAAAATGTGGTAAAAGTCAATGGACCTTAAAAGTTTGCATCAGGGAGAAGTCATATTTTCTTGGACCTTGCTCATCAAGTCTGGAGAACTAGTGACATGCACACTTCTTGTCATTTATGAATTGCAGACTGTTCATGGTAATGTGCTGGGCATGAGTCTGAATTCCTTTTTCTTAAATATCAAACCAGAGAATACCAGTGGTACAGGCAGAGAGAAATTACTCAGAGAGAAAATTACTAGAGGAGTTGGCAAGAAAGGAATTCTACAGTTCAGCAATTCAGCCCATTAGACAGTCTATGATTTTGCAGATTCTACCTGACCCAGTTCTGCTCTAATTTTTCTTTGATTATCTTGCAGACAATATGTCTGTATTCCTATTCGTCTAGCAAATGTTGGTGTAAGATGAAAATTTCACTTGTATTTTGAAATAACAAACTATATTTCCTAATTACAGCAAATTTTTCCACCTTAGAATTTCAGTTTATTTCACAAACTGCCTTCCTACAGTCAATTTCACAATTGGTCTTCTAACCAACCTGGTTATAGACAGAGAGAGACAGCTGTAAAAAAAACCCACAAAAAACAACTTTATGTTATTCTCGTTGCAGAATTAAAGATTAACCCAAGATCAGTTGACATAAGAGGAATGAAACACTGGGTGCTAAATATTCTAATAATTTCAGGCTCTCTTCAGACAAAGTAGTTTTGAATTCATTCCTTATTTTCCAGCTCATCAGCTTTAATTGTAAACTCTTCATCATTATGGACTATGGCCAGCATGAAATCTTAACCACTGTGGAAGCTTTTTAAGCCCAACACACAAACCTTCTGTGGGGGTTCCAAAGGGAAGATTTTTAACTGTTTCTGTCCACTTTGGTAACCAGCTCCTGGAACAGGGCTGTGGGAAGGTCTTTGAGATCTCTGGACGAAAAGAAATCTGTTTGTAAATAGAAGAAACCCCATAGTTTATTTAAAAATGTTTCCTCTGCTGCTTTATATAAAGAAAAGCTCTGCACCTTGAGAAGCCAAGAAGATATTTTGCTGGTCAGCTAATCACTGTCACTGCTAATGAACATGTCAAAGCCTGATGACATAAACACAGGAAAGGTGAGAAATTTTCTTGTGTCATTTCAATCCATCAGCCTTGAAATTGAGACATTGATTCATCAGGCCAAAATGGCCAGTTCCTCCTGATTAGTAAAGTTTCTATGACCTCTCAGCTTACTTCCAAGAAAACATCTCTAGATGAAACCCACCAGCTTTAGGAACCTGTCAACTATGTTCTGTTTGACAGTTTTACAAGAATAGCCTTCATGAGAAATCTGCTGGCAATAACAAGACTGTTAATTTCTGTGGGCTTGTTTGCAGCAATTAGGTCCAGGACTGTAATCAGCTGAAACAATTATTTTATTAATGCTAAGAAATACCAGCTTCAGGGTAGACAGAAACATTGTGTAGAAATCCTGACTAGAATAAAAGTTTTGGATCAGGGCTCAAGAAATTTATAATGGGGTGGTGTTTTTCTTTAAATCTTTTCAGAATTATTTTTTTTTCCCCAATCCATGGGTATGTTGAATAGTGCAAGGATAACGTTAACTTCACCCAGTGCAGCTGTAGGCAACAGGAGTGGCCTTCCATCAGTTCATGGCCAAGGGCTGGGATATTTACCTACGCTGTGAAAAGTCCAATCCAATTTCCTTTTCTGCTGCTGACGATTTGCGCTGGCTTATCCCAGGCCAGTGAATTAATGACGACGCTCTGTGGGTTGCCCGGTGGTGGCACACTCGGTCCCTCCTCCCCACTGCCCAGCTCTTCGCTGCTGGTGCTGTTTCATGTTGTATAAATAGTTAATCACGGGCGCTGGGACGGGCTCGCAGACGGCATTGAACCGCCAGGTCACGGAGCCATTCAGCCTCTCCCTGGCTCAATTCCTCTATTGAAGCACAGCACAAAGGTTCCAGCAGACGAGACGATGAAAGGCCAGCCCTCCCCATGGCCCACAACCTCTGATTAGGACATTCACTGCAAACGTAGGAGTCGTTCATCCAAATCCTTGCTTTGAACTTTTCCCCCTGTCCTTTCAGAAGTCTCTCACAGCCACCATCCCTCAGTTTTTCTCTTGTGGGAAAACTATGAGGTTGGTCATAGCCCACAATGCTGCAGTTTTTACAGATGTTTAAACCGTGTAGAGACAACACAGAAAGCAAAATGAGTTCATGGTGTAGCTTGTTATGTCCCACTGAAAGGTGAACTCCCCTGGGGTTGGCCAGGCAATCACTGCATGGCCACGCGAACCGGTGGAACAAACATGAAGTGCCACAGGATCCCACTATCATTTGTAAAGTTTCATGTGGCCAGTGCTCTGCAAATCGATTCTGACAAGAAGGGTAATAATAACACGCCATCCACTTGACCATCTGGTCTTTCCTACCAAAAATATCTTAATCAGCTACTAGAGATGCTTAATGTGTGTCGTGGCAGGGATTATTTGTGGGTATCAAACAGTGGCTGAAACCAAATGCAGAAGATCCTTCCCTCTCGGTCCTGGCTGGTGTGGGGTGCTGTAGCAGAGTCACTCAAGCTGTGCTGACTTGTGCCAGTTGAGCATACAGCCCATCATATTTAGAAACACGGTATTAAGAGTGGTTATGCTCTTAAACTTAATGAAATTACAAATTGGAATATCTCTAGTGAAATTAATGATCCAGAATATTACACTCGAGCAGAAGTCAGCCTTGTCTCGAATTTTGAAGGTCATTTGGAAACATAAAAATTCAGTTTTATGCTTTAGAGCTTTGAAACCATAATAAGGTAAAGGAGACATTTGACAGCGAGGGGGCGAAAAGTATCTATTTCCCTTATATTACAACCAACTTGCTCAAAAAAGCTTATGGAGAATGGCAGCCTCAAAAAAACCCCACCAAATCCACAAAACCACGGTGACATTCAGAATAAGCTGGTGGTCACTATTTCTTTCAACTTGTCCTTGTGACCGGGCAGAAGAGGGTTCCAAAACAAAGACCACATGGAAAAGGTGTCTCAGCTCAGACATTTGATGTGGCCCTGTTGCCAACCTGGCATCCTTTTTTTTTGTCCGACAAACCCATGTTAAGAACCAGACAAATTATGCATTTAGGGAAAAATCAGGATGAAAAATAAAATAGCTTGAGTCAAGCCAAGCAAAATAATCAGGTTTATTAAGTGGAATGAAAAAAAACCACCCAAAGCCTAACTCAAACCCAAAAAGCCTCCCAGGAAAGCAAAAGGTTTTTTAGAGAAAAAAAAATATTTATTCAGGTTCAAGGCAGTTTTTCTGGTTTTAGAGAAAAAATTTGGTTTAGATTATTTTCCCTTTCCCTAATTTTGTCAACACCTTAATTTTTCTTCTTTTTGTTAAAAAAAAAAAAATGAGAAAGAAGAAAGACGGTTGCTTTTGAATTGACTGATATTAAGAAAAAACCTTTTATTTTTTTTTAAAACTTAATTTCTCATTTTGCAGCCTTAAGAATCTATTTTTTTTTTTAAGTAAAGAAGACCCCTGCACAGTCATATGTTAAATTTGAGCAAATTTCCAGATAATTACTTTTCTCACAGTAATATTTTCTCTAGCTCTACCCAAGACCAACAGAGGGTGGAGATATTAATAAGTCCTAAGAGAGTAAAAAGGCAAATGAGGAATGGACTATTGAAAAAAGATATTACCCCATAAGAGAGAGAAAATTTGTTGCAAGCAGGTGGAAGATAAGAGTGCATTTAAAAAAAGCTAATCTTACTGATCTTGGCCAAAAATACTTGAACAATTTTGGCAAGCTAGTCACAGAATAAAAGTCCCTGCAGTAGGAATGCCTCTTTCCTTGATCCAATTCATACATGGTAGGGACTAAACACTCATGTGCCTCATTTTTCATGTGTAATGTGGGAGTAATAAATGAGCTACCTTGATGTCTTGAGAGTTCAGAGACAGGTATGGAAGTACAGGGTGAAAACCTAAGGTAGCTGAAACCCACAGCAGAATTTCCTTTGCCCTTGGGTTCTTCTCTTCTGCTCCCGTTATTGTTCCTCTAGTTTCTCTTTCACCCAAAAGAACAGAATTTTCGAAAGGAAAAGTCAGAGGAAGTCTCTGTTTCTGCCCATTTCCTCTGTATCAGGCCTTGTGCACAAACAGCAAGAAATCTTTCCCCCACATTCCTCACAGCTCCCACCAAAGCAGTGACTGGAGAAAAAGAGATATTTGCTCTTTAGCTTCCAAACACTGTGGTTGACCTGCTCCTTTTGGAAGTGAGTTCAGGCTTAGGAATTTGCCGGGAAAGCTTTTTCCCTGGCCCACAAAAGTCGGAGTTCCAACTACAGATAGCAATATTTTCTCAGGCTTTTTTTTTTCCTCTCTCACTCTCATAGAAAGAACATTAGTACAGTTAAAATTTTAGAAAGGGCAGTATTAAAAAAATGGAAAAGGTATAACTAAATCAATACAAGGTAATGTTCAAGATGACCTGCTCTGAAATACCATTTTGAAATTTTCAGCCCATGAAAATATCCCTAGATTGACTTTTTATCTTCATTTTTGCAGGAAAAAATGCTTTTATATTCACATTTTCATGGGAGGGGAAAATTGTTTTCTATGCAGCTGTATGCTTCAAGTTGACAGCTGCATTTTTCATGGATATGAACACTCAAGCTGAGGTTGTCACTCAAGCAGCTTGAGCTGATCCCATGCAGAGCTTTGAAAATGACCAGAACTACCCTGAAATTGTCCTGAAGAGAGAAGAGCCCCAGGACAACAAATGCTTCAGGGCCATGTTGCCATGCAGACCATTTGCTCTGTTCTGACCCCATAAGAGCTTTGCATCACTAATTGTAGATTTCCTATATGAGACAAGACAGAATTCATGAATGCAAAGCTTTAGCAGAAACCCAAACTGTTGGTACATGACAGGAGGCAGGACTGGATCCTGTTTATCCTGTCGGGTGTGGTTGCTCACTTCTCCAAATCTTACAAATGTGAAAGTCAGAATGAGAATGCCTTAGAGCCCTGAAAAGATGAGCTAAAATCTCATGCCAACCCAAGTGTGAAGGCAGGACTGGCACGAGAACTTCCATCCTCATAGGTTTTGGATTTTTTTCCAAATGCCCAGTTTTGAGAGCTCAGTTTTCACAGAATCCCAGAGTCCCAGAATAGGTCATGTTGGAAGGAACCACAGTGGATCATCTGCCCAACATCCCTGCTCCAGCAGGGTCATCCCAGAGCACATGGCACAGGATTGTGTTGCAGTGTGCTGTGGCTGGCACCACGGTCACCAAGATCAGGTGGACCAGCAGGTCCAGTGGTTTGACGCCCACACAGCCCAAGCACCCTAAGGTTAGGGTGAGAACCCAGAGGGCTGTGCAGGGCATGCAGATCATGTCCCCGCAACTGGCCACTGCCATCTCTTCCCCTTCTCCCCTATATTTGGTTTTCCTTCTGGATAGTTCCATGTTCTTCAGTCCCTCACTGGCCCATGTTAATCCTCTCCGCCTACCCTTATTCCTATTAGTTAAACACCCTTCTCCCCACCTCTGTAATGCCCCCTTTCTGTTATTTTATTGGTTATTATGTGCTTTCCCCTCCCTTTGTGTAGAGGTATAAAACCTCATGTAAAAAGCATTTTGGTGTTTCTTTTGGGTTTCTTTTGGCATTAAACCTTCTCCTTTTACCCCAAAGAACCCCCTCTGCCTCGTTCCTGCCTCCTCCGCGCGCCTTTTCCATCCGTGGGCAGGGTGAACCCGAGCTGGAGCTTCGCCTGCCCTCCCGTGCTGTGACAGCCTCCATCTCCCCCTCCCACGCGGGCAGGTGCCCAGTGCGAGTGGTCACCTGCTAGCTGGTAACAGCACTGTGGCAAGATTGTGTCCAGATGGTTCTGGAATATCCCCAGTGAGGGAGACTCTACACTCTCTGGGCAACCTGTTCCTGTGCAGAGTCACTGAACAGTGAAGTTCTTCCTTGTGTACAGCTGAAACTTCCTGTGTACAAGTTTCTTCCCATTGCCTATTTTAGTCTGCTTGAGGTATGAAGGGGGTCATGTTTTTTGGTTATTTTCCTAAATTTAAAATAAAAACTAATTTAATTTTAGGTTAAAGTTAAAAAAAAAGAGCAAAAGACCAAACAAAACAACCTTGTCTAATTGAGTCAATGACACCTAAAAGTCAGTCGATAAAATTTGCATTGACAGCAAATTGAGGCAGGGATTCTCTGGGGAAAAGGGGAACTTGCATTCTCTCTTGATATGTTCTTATGGAGGTCAGGCTTACATCCCTGCATCGCCACATCTGCGTAATGGAGGCTTCAGTTTGGGGGTTTCTGAAATGAAAAAGCAAATTCCAAATCTTGTGCACTCTGCTAAGCTGAGGGCACGAAATGTGAGTCGGGCAGAGAGTTGCAAGGCATTATAAGTAACCTACATGTGTAACCTGCTCTCTTTCAAATACCTCATCAATCTGAAAGCTACACTCCCCATATGTCTCTTCTGCCAATTCGTTTTAACTGTCAGAGAGGTTGTTTTCAAAGGACTCGAGTGACAGCTCAGAAATCCATCTTGGTGGATTGGCAGGGCCTGGAAACTGTGTATCTGAACTGTATAGAGGTCAGATGTTTAATTTCATGCGGGTTCCCGTGATTTATAAATGCCCCAGCTCTCGATACAGAACAGTCTGTGCTTCCTCTGTTGGTCAGGATGCAATGCCTGCCTAAGGATTGCTCCCTTCTGCATAGCTGTGCAGTCGCAAAGCACAATGTCAGTTCTAAAAGAGATAAATACACTAATATTCATATTAAATCAATAGGGGGAGCAGGCAGGTGTCCCGTGAACAAAAAATCTGGTGAAAGGGCATGTCTTGTCAGATTTTCTCTGGACACCCCTCTGGATGGTGGTTTGAGCAGCACAAATGGGCACAGGTGAAATCAGCCCATGGTACAGGTAAAGGACCTTGTCTGGTAAGATGTACAAGGGAGAAGGAAGAAATTCACAAAGCAGTTCTTGTGAGACATAGCAAAGCCCCACAACACTAAAATTCTAATATGTTTATCTTCTGCACAAACAAGGGAAATTTTGGAAAGACACAAAGAAGTGGTTTGCCTGGCTTATGCAGCAAAGGAGGAAGGAAGTTTCCATAGGAAGGTTCCTTCGAAGGAAACAACCAAGCCCATGACAGAGGGGCTGGAAACTAGATTTAAATTCCCTTGTAACCCAAATCATTCCATGAATCCTGAGTTACCAGCTTTGCCTCCCTCCATGGAGTGGAGTCATTCCTGTTTTTTCCCCCACCTAACATACTCAGTCTTAGGAATAGTCAGGAGAACTCAAAGGTGGCTTCCAAACTTGGCCTGGAAACACTAAAAGACCAAAACAAGCTAGGACATGGTTTTGATTACTTTTGGTATCAGCAGAATGATTCCATCCCAGAAATGCTCAGACACTAGGGAAATTATGGGAGAAGAATGGGAAGGGGTGCTCTTTTTTTTTTTTTTAATCTTCCTGTTTCCTTTTTGCCTAATCTTATTCTTGGTGATCCTGTATGCTGGGCTGTTCTGGTGCATGAAACTGCAACAGGTTTGATCAAGGAGCTGTTGGGCTTGGGGCTAGTGAGCAGGCTCAGAGAGCCTACCCCCAGGTTAGGGCGAGTTCCCACCAGGCCTTGCATTCACATGTAGATTCCCTGCATTTGGTTGGCCCATCGGCCCTCCACCCCGTTTTATGTATTTCTCTTTGAATATGGATGTCTTTCTCTTAATATGTATGAGTACTAGAACCTTCCATGCTACTCGATGCCTCATTGGTCCCCTGTTCCCTTGTCCCTCCCCTCGCTTTCCCCATTGGCCCGTACCCTGTTTCCCCAATGCCCTCTCTGCCCCCTAGCCCTCACCCTATTGGTTTAGGTTCTCCCCACCTCTTGTACCTCCACCTATATAATCCCTGCACCCTCCATTGTGGGCGTCTTCTGTCCCTGGAACCCTTTGAGTGCACTCCAATAAAGCCTTGGAACCCCACACAGGAGACCCCTCTCTACTCCTCTATCCTCGATCGACGTGACTGAGCTAGGGTGTGTCTGTGCACTTCCATGGCACAGGTGGTTTAGCGGGCGTTTGCGTGGTGGCTCCAGTAGCTCCTCCTGCGTGTCCTCAACGAAGGGATCGGCGACCCCAGAGGTGCTGGATTCCTCGTGGACGCTCGGGGAAGACGCAGTGCTGTTCCTGGCCATCAGCACCACAGCGGGCTGCGTCACTGGGCTGTAACATGGAAGGCAACCTGAACTGACTCTTGCAGAATAAAGCACCAGACTGGAAATGCCTCACCAGCACCGTCTCTGCAAAGCTCATACACGGCCTGTCTCTCTGTGCCTCGCAGAACTGCAGCTCTGGCGGCATCAGCAGCCGCCTCCTGGCGCAGGTCCATACGTTGAGTGATTATTCTCTCCAGCCCAGACTGATGGAAGGCTTCTTGCCTTGGCAAAATGACTAAGCAATCTATATATTTCTGCTCTTTTTATGACTTGGAATGTTAAACTGCTTTCTGTCTTGGTTATTTGTCTTTGAGTAACTTGTAAAAGAAAGGCAATAATATAAATGGAACCAATGTGTTGAATTTCAACCTCTACTTGATTTCACAACTATTATTTCCCTATTATTAGCTGGCTTTTTTTTTTTTTTTCACCTGCCTAGCTTTCCCCATTTCTTGTGTGTTATGGAAGAGGAAGATCCTTGAATAAAAAATACATTATTTTGTATTTTCTGAAAGACCCGCTGGTCCTTGTAGCAGATCAAGAAGAAACGAGTCAACCCAGACAATATTTGCTTTGTGACACAGGAAAGTCATGTGTGCACTGCTAAAGACAAACCTTCCCTTGGCTTTCCCTTAAGCTCCCAGTGATTTGGAGGCTCCAGATGAATTTTCTGTCAGGCAAAGTAACCCGGCTGGCGGAAGCGCAAACATCTCACAGCAACTGTTTGCACAAGGTGCTTGATGGATCACAAACACAATTTCATCAATCTCGAGTGCCCTTCTACAGCATTTCATGGCCCATGGCTGTCTTTGTGCTGAGTTCCCAGGACACTGGGACATATGGCCCTTGGGGAGCACTCTCTCTGCATGCCCATCAGCAACTTGGCACCAGCACAGGATGATGTGACCACTTTTAATTTCTCTCCTGGTGCCTAAACATCACTATCTGGTGTGGACTAAACAGCAGTGAGCCCAGATCCCCCCAAATATGGGTGCACTCATCTTTGTTACACCCAAATACCTGTTCTGCATGGCTGAGTACTGTGACACTGCAGAAAGAAGCAGGAATTCTGCCTCTGCCTCCTGCTTCACCTCTCTCACAGGGGTATGGTGCTGCCGTGTGGATTGCAAACAGCACCTGCACCAAAAGGTGGTGCTCTGGGTAAATGGTTGTTCCTGTCATGGCTCTGTTTGGGATGTTGTGGGATGAGCCCTGCCATCATGGATTTGCTCTGTCCTTGTGCACCCCCTCAAGTCATAAAATCTGGCAATGTCAGCAGTCAGCAAATGCCACTGAATGTTTGTGTTTATGAAGAACCATGGCCATTTTCATCCCCTTCAGCTCCAAGCATTTCCTTTTCTCCTTTGTAGGTGGTCCAAGTACAGCTTTATATGTGTTTTAACAATCCAAGAACATCTGTAAAATGTTTATGCCATGCTTGGAAACAGAGGAAGGGAGAAGCCTTAAAAAGAATGAGTTCTCAATACCATTTCAGGATATCCTGTAAAGAGTCCTCAATACTGTTTCAGGACACCCTGTTTTTCATCAGAGGCTCCTGAGCTTTCTTTGGAGAGCTTTAGCAGATCAACCACTGCACACCGGAATGTATCCCAGCATAGAGAAATATTCCTGAAAGCCAAACTTACTCCTGTGCATCATGTCAGATTCAAAGTGATGGACAGGAAACTTCCTTCCCCCCTTGCTCTTGCAGATACAGGTGATAGCTCTTCAAGGAAACTAAGTCCAAGGCAAAGAACAAAGTTGATCTAGGCAGTTTTACTCTGAGAGCTCACCCTGTGCCAGGCAGACTGAATCCTTGCTGTCTTGGGAGATGTAATTGTAAACCAAAAGAATAAATGAGGGAGTTATGCCAAATATGCCATTCCATATAATACCTCACCAGAGTGATCAATAAAATAAAGAATAAGCTACCTTTTTCCTAGCTCATGTATTCTCAGTGTAGGTGTGCACTATATAAGTGCAATGGCTATGCAGATTTACATAAAGATTCCACACAGTTTGCTATTTCAAAATAGTGCCTATTTCATTTTCCCCACACTGAACACCGTATTTCCATTTCACCTGGACAGGCAGCTCTCAGACTCCACACCACACCTGTGTGTTTTTCCTGTGTTCCCAAAGTAGCATGCCACGTTGCAGAGACACAAGCAGTATGCAATCCTTTCCCCAAAGTGCCACTGGTTATAAAATCCTTCTCTTTAAAGAAATGAAAGGGGCCTCCACTGGCTTTTGTACATGGCAGCCTGTACATCAAAAGCAGAGACTGGGGACAGGCCAGAAGATGTTTTGCACTTTGTTCTTCTCAACATAGGTAAAATGAAGTCAATGGAGCCAATTTACTCCTTTTGACCATTCTGAACATAAAGCAGCAAGAGGCAAATGCAAGACTATGTTCAGTACAAATTTATGGGTTTATTCACACTGAGAGGCATTTCGTGCTCAAAATTTGAGAAAGTAATCTACAGCAAACAGCCACAAAGCAGAATGAAATATATAGACCAGGATTACTCAGCAGCTGGAAATTCAACTTTTGTTTATGGAAACAATATCTTATAGGAATTACCCAAATCCACAGAGTTCACAATTATTATTAATGGCATTAAGCAATACATTCTGTTACATTGTAGATTGTAAAACTGGCCCTTTGCCAACCAGTTACCTACTGGAACACTCATTATTACACAGGATTAATTCAGTTCTTTGGAAAAGTGCTCAGGCAAGTGAGTTTTCAGACAGCAGGATAAAAAAATAAATGGATTGCACTAAGCAAAATGTTTCTGTTTGTCCAAAGCAAGCAATTTTTTTTTATTCCTCTGGATTCCTACAACTGAAAAATAAGGGAAAATGTGGTTTGGGGTTCAGCCTAATTTGGGAGGGAGCCCACAAACTGTCAGGAAAACACTACATCACAGCAAAGCTCCCAAGTCTTCTTTCTTTCTCTCTTTAAATTGTATTATAGATTTTGTGTTTACGAAAGGAGGTTAAAGGTAAAGGCAAAAGGCTGTCCTAAAACCCCCAACCCCACAGAATAAAATAAAATAAAATCCTTTGTTATTTTTCTCTCAAAACCTGTGGAGCTGAGCTCACGACTCCTAAGTGTTTGGCCTTGGTGGAACTGTGGATGGGCAGAAACTGAGTCCACACAGAACTGACCCAGGAACCCAGAAACAAGGGCCAGCCTCGTGAGTGCTTCAGGGTGCTGCTGTCTCTTAGGCTATCCCCTCCCCTGCTCAGCAGTGCCAACTTCCAGTTGTTTTCCAGTAAGATCAGACAATCAATTACATGAAATGATAACGATATGGTGCGATCTGTCCGCCCTCTCCAGCTGGGATCACTCTCCTTGTTATGCCATTGTGGACAAGTGCTGAATCTCTCCAAGGAAGAGTTTTAGTACAACTAAGTGGCAGAGTGGCTTAAATTCACCTCTCAGTGAGTGAATGACTCAACTGGTGGGCACCAACTCATGAAGCAGTGGTGGCTTCCACAGGGGCCCTCAGTGTCATTGCTTTTGTAGTTCCCACATCCCTTTGCCTCTGATGCCTGCCCTGTCTACCTTGGCCTGTGGGAATCATATTTTCCTACGTGTCCCTGCAAAGTGCCTCACTCTCTGCTGGTGATTCAATTTGTTATCCACAGTGACCTTTAGGCCTCCAGAATCATCAGCACAATGCTATTTACATTAATGTTAAATAGTGTGTGCAAAAGCAAAAGGAACACTGCATCCAGCATCTTTTTTTTTTTTTTTTTTTTCCCCAAAAGGTTAAATTAGTATACATGCTATGGAATCTCCACGGTTTTCACTTTATCTGCTGCAGAGCTTGAACTTTAGTCTTTGGGTCCAAAGGGAGAAAAATCAATAGTATCATACTGATACACAGGAAACTTTATTAAAGCAGCCATGGGCATCTCCACAACCTTACCCTATCAAGCTGGCTTGCTAATTGGTTTGCAACAGTGTGGCAGCCATGAAAATTATCCAGGTCTGTCTTGTGAAAATCTGGCTCTATCAGCATCAAGAACACAAACAGCCAGGGAAGCGGGCAAAGGTCGCTTCCTCGTTGTTGGGAATAGAAAATGAAGCTTGTTAACATTCTGCTGCTGCTTCTTCTAGGGAGAAAAAAAACCCAACACATCAGTGCTGCAGGGAGCTTTTCTCTGGAGAATTGAACAAAGATGATCAAGCTTCTCTCTGCTCACTTCCACTCACCCATCAGGTTTTTACTGACGGGGAAGCCTGAAAAAAACTGCCAGACATGTCATTTCATACCTGCCTGAAGTCTTTAGTTTGGAGAGCTTCTCTTATTTGTCCATCACAACATAGTCTCTCTCCTTTTTACACACTGTCTCTTCTCTTTGCTGAGCCCTGGCTTGTAGCTGAGCTAAACCAAAGCCAGATTCAAAATGGCCTGAGAAACATCAGTGTATCAGCAAGAAAGAATTAAAATGTAAAGCTTTTGCAAGAAATGCCAATTATAAATGGAAGAGGAGGGATGTAGTCTCTAAATCCCCACTGCCAACAACCTCCAACCCAGAAAGAAAGAAGGGCTTTGGCTGGCTGGAGGAGTTTACAGTTGTGTCTCGAAGGCAAAAATGTGCCTTTAAGGATGGTATTGCCTCAGTGAATCTGTGCCAGCAAGAACCTGTAGGAGATCCCAATGCACCAATGTAAGGAGCAGCCACTGCTGATTATGCTCAGTTCAGGTGTGTTAGCCACACAAAATCAGCACTGAGTTGCTCTTTGTTTTGCACCAGATTTTCTCCACAGGATTCTGTGATAGCAAAAGTCCCCTGACATCTTGCTCAATCCATCTGAAAGGCCAGATGAACAGAAGAAGATGTTCAAGCCTGGTTTTTTTTCCCCTTGCAAACCTTTAATTCAGAATGCGGCCCCAAAAATAAATGACCCAGTTTTACCCCTTAATGATGGTGAAGAACTTCAGCATACAGCTGAAACAGTGAATATGGGGTTGTCCTTTTCTCCAAGAAATTGAGACCTAAGTGGGTTTCTGTTACATGTGTAATCTTCCATAAAGAGAACTTTTTTTGGGCTCAGCCACAACTCAGACATAAACCATTAATCCATGTCCTAAAGCTTATCCATTGCAATTTCAAACAAACAGATGTTAAATACGGTTTACAGCCAGTTTTGGTGCCTGTTCAATCTCCTGATCATCTTATCCTAGTGATAGGTTCTTGACATTTGGAGGTATTCCCAGTTCGTGTGAACATGCAAGAACTGACAGGATCTCTCTCCCAGGAAAGTGGATTGGGAACCTGGATGTTCACAGCAACTCCCTGTAAACCACGTAACCCCACGCAGAAGTTCTCAAGGTTAAACTGAATTTAGGACAGATGTGTGGCCATCCTGAATGTAAAAATCTAGTTCATGGTCTTAAATCCAGCGAATTGGTTATGCTTGGATAGGACCCTGAAGATTAACTCAAAAATTTCTGTCTGTGTTGTTGATGATGTGGTTGCTGTTAAAAAATTAATGTGGACAATTTATTGCACAAAGCATATGGAGGAATCATAGAATGATGAATGCCAAAATGGAGTATTTTTTTGAACACAGTTTACTATGAAGATATTTTTAATTTCTCCAGCCAGCTCTCTGGGGGTGATTTCAGCATTCCCATATTGCGATGGAAGGATGCTATTTTAGGGATCTCTTATGCAAAATCCTCTCTCCTGGATGGTCCAAAATATTAAAATCCTAAGGGATCAGTGGATTAGGAAAAAAACTAAAACAAAACCAACGAAGAAGGTGTGAAATATGGCTTCAAGAACTGGATTTGAAAGAAAGGGAGGATTTCTGTATGAAGTTTGATGTATAATTTTTTCCTTAATATGGAGTGGTTGTGTCAAAGTACAAGAGACTCATCTTGTGCTATTTGCTTTCCCATTAGCCTACCAATACCAATAGATCATCTTGAATTTTCAGAAAAAAAGAAGGATGAATTTTCTGTCATCATTAAAAGAATTAATACCTCTTCTCAAGGGGAAAAGCCGATTTAATTTTTTTTTTCAGGTGGAGCAGGGGACACTGGACAGGAAAACAAATTGATTCAGAAGGCCATCGAACTCTATGAATAGCTCAAATCTCTTCAAACTAGTAATGATTTGCAATAGTTTGTTATTATGCTACCAGAGTCTGCTGAAATGTCTCCTCCAGCACCTCACACACAGAAGCACACACTTTAAATACAATATTAAAGATACCCTTGACTGGTAAAGATCCTGTCAAAGTATGCTAATCAAATCCAGCTTTGATTTCATGCTTACTTTTCTGCTCATCCCAATTGTAAAGTTAAGCTGTAATTAATACATAAGAGGCTGGTGATTATACAGTATTAGGCTGAACATATAGAGTGAACATACAGCATTAGATTGCATTTCAATAGATCAGACACTGCAAAGAAATAAGATCAACTCACAAGGTCTGGTATTAGCAGGCTGCTAACTTATCTGGGTGACAATCTTGAGCTCTTGCATTGATCTCCTGCTATGGGTGACATCTTCTGCATCTGTGTGTGTGTGTGCTTATCTGTGTACATGCTGACTAAACAGGTGCTCTTTCCCCATTAATTTTTTTTTTAAATTTGTAGATTCATAGAGTTAGAGAATATTTTGAGTTGAAAGGCATTGACAAATATTATCCAGTCCAACTCCTGACCCTGCACAGGGCTAAAGAATCCTGCCATATGCCTGAGAGCATTGTTCAAAATATTTCTTAAACTCTGGCAGGATTGGAGCTGTGACCACTTCCCTGGGCAGCCTGTTCCAGTGCCTGAACATCCTCTGGGGTTATGTCACCCAGGGAACCTTTAGTATTTATTTGGAAATGGGCCTGATAGGTGATTGCCATGGCAGAAATGGTGTCCCTCTAGCAAGCAGAGCTGGAAGCTGTTCTCCCTCCCTGCCTGCTCAGAGAGAGCCCAGAAGAAGGGGCAGAACATGTAAAGGAATAAACCCAGGATTAGCCAGGACCCTACTGCCAAAGGGTACAGGAAAACCAGAGGAGTCCTTTCAGACAGCTTGTCAAAGACCTGCTAAGGTCTTCTTTGCATCCCCCCGCCAGCAGAAAAAAAGAGAGTTTTCCATAATCTGAAATACTTAAAGCTAGAAGAAAGGACATATGACTCCAAGAAAAGACCTGGGATTCATCATTCAGCTTTATAGCATAGGAAATCACACTAACTGTAATAAATAGTGAATAGCTGAGATGAGGAAAAAGTAGCCCCCTATGATCCTGAACCCACTTGTGCTTTCTCTGGAGTACATCCGGAGCAATTGCAGTAAAAAAGAAACAACAGAGGTCCGGATGCTCAAAGTCAGCTCAGCACCATAAAAGTTTAAGGAGTTCATCCTTTGAAGAGCGCTGTGGCTCAAAACATTTTTAATAAAAAAAAAAAAAAAAGAAAAAAAAAGGGCAGGGAAAGGAAGGTTCTGTTACAGAGAGAGGTTTATTGTGCATGCAGGGACCGACTGCCTTTTGCTGCAGAACCACACCAGAGCCCTGCTGCCACGGCTGTGGCATCCCATCTCCCCGCAACGTAACGAGATCGCATGTGAAAGCCTAAATTATGCAAATGAAAAGGCTCTACTAATACTGTTGAAATATTCCTGGAGTGTACACTTGACAACCTCAAAGTACATTTCACACCACTAATGACTTCATCACTAACACAATTGTCATGAGTCAAGCAGTTTCCATAGCAACGCCCTAGTACAGCTGTTTACCCATATAAAGTACTGCACCTACTTAGTTCCATATACAGACAGATCACTAGATTCCTAGGTACTGAAATTGAAATAATTCAATTTTCAGTGTCTCTCTTTATGAAGTGATTCTGCCAGCTATAGGTATTAGCATATCAATGTGACTTTGACAGGGTCTGCTGCAAAAGACATATTTTGCAGGCACTTCATGTCAATTAGAGCCCTAACTGTTTCATGGAATAATCATTCCTGCCAGATTAAGGTCAGGCTGCAAGGTAATTTAATTGGTGCCATTATATCTAGGGGGAAAAAATGCTCTAATAAAGTGCACACACTGTAGCTGCCAGTGAGGATGTGCTATGCGACATGAAAGGGATTGCCTTCCTAAAATGTGTGGGCAAACCACTTAGCGAGAAAGAAATAAGATGGAAACAACTTCAGATGCTTTGTTCCCAGCAAAATTCCAGTGTGTTTGACCAAAGGGGGAATTTTATTTTACTTGAAGTGCTACTATTCATAAGGGAGGAAGCACTGAAGAAAAATAAATAAGCAAACTAAAAGGATCCCCTAATTCTGTGCACTTCTTATCTCCTATGGAATGATAAACACTTTAATTAAAAATCTGAAAAAAATCAAAACAAAATCTCTTTTTCTCAGGGCTGTGATGGCTGGGATGTAGGAGGCCAGACAGGAACCTCCCTGGCCTCCCAGTGGGGAGCAGGACTGTGGGATTACTCTTTCCTCCTGCAGCAACTTTGAGCCAACAACTTTCATGAGCAGCATGAGTCCAGTTTCCTATGGAGTCAGGTAGATTATCCCCTAGATTTCCCCTCCTTATCCATAATTCTGCTTCCCACATTTTTTCCAGAGGCTTCTTCCTCCCTGAAAGAGCCAGGTCCAGGGATGCCCAGTGAAGGAGTCATGACATGACTTTGAGTTAATATGGGTTGGAAATGTCAACTGTATAGTCATTGCAGTCTGCTTCCTTCTACCCTAAAAGGGACAATAATTCAGATCTTTTTTAGTTCTCCAGGTCTTGATTTTCACAGAATTCTATTTTTTTTCCCCCAAAAATTTGATTTTCCTTGAAGCACCTGGCTTTTTTTTCTCTGCTGTCTAAACCCAATGTTTTCAGGGGATTGGCAGATGGGTGGTATGGAGGGTTCTCCAATATGACAAACCTATAAGGTAGGAAGGTGATGAGAGAATAAGATTTTTAATTCTGTATCCACATCCCATGATGACTTATCTAATGTGCACAAACTGGGATTGTCCTGGGCAGGGCCAGGAGTTGGACTTTGATGATCCTAGTGGTTCCCTTCCAGCTCAGGATATTCTGTGCTCAGCATTCTGGTCATAACCACACTTTAAACAGCAATATAGCAAAGATAAAGCCAACTGAAGGATATATAGTGTTAATCAAAGGCTCAAGGCCCATTTTTCAGTTATCTCAACTCTCTCATTTTCACAGGCTTCATCTAGGCTGCAATGACTTAAATAAAGTTGAGGATATTCATAGAATATTGTGACAGGGTCAAGAACAGCAGAGAAAAGTTTAGTTTGATTCTACATAACACAAAGAGTTTACAATGTCTTTGTCAAGATACTGCAATCTGAAGCTTTTATGTAGCACTAATTTTTTTTTTCAAAGAAAAAAGCATATTTCTAAACTGCAGACTAGTAAATTTTGCATCCCTAAAATACTTGTTTTTATGACTTAGAGTTGTGCCTAGGATGATGTGCTGTGAAAACTGGTTGTGACCAACTTAAGCTCAAAAACAGAGACAAAAATGTGAGAATGAAAGTTTTATTTTCTGAATGACAAAAGAAATATCTATCTATCTATCTATCTATCTATCTATCTATCTATCATCTATCTATCTATCTATCTCTATCTCTATCTCTATCTCCATCTCTATCTCTCTCTATATATATCTCAGGAAATTCTGCCAAAACAGAATAATTTTGCAAAATTGAAGCAATGGAGAAAGATCAGATTCTGAACCCTTTGAATTTCCCTATGAATATTTCAAAACTCTCTATTCATTATTACCAGTTCCTTTTTGCATCCACTCAGGCTTACAGTGGAACTATTTAAGAAAGATATAGGAAGGATTTTTTTCTGCTATGAATATTGCATAAACTAACTGATTAAGGTCAAGCAAAGGTAGATTATAAATGGAAATGAAAGTTTTTTGTCATTATTATTTTCCTTTAAATGTCTGCTAGGACATTTTGGTTCAGCATCCAATTTGAATGCATTTGATCAGCCATAAATTATCCATTAAAATCTCCATTAATCCCATTACAAATGTAGTCTATCTTCCTTCATTTGGTTCACCCTTGGTCGTGAATGCAGGAACATGGATAATGGGGTGAAATACAACTCTGGATTTGAGGGCTCAGCAGCTCAAAGAACTTCAAATATCTTAGACCTTTTTTTTTAATCGAAGTGAAGGTCTTCATGTTTTTGGGGTGATAAATATTGTAGCCACAAAGTAACAAATTATAGAATCATTTTGTTTGGAAAAGACCTTCAAGATCATCAAGTCCCACCATAAATTTAATGCTGTCAAGCCCACCACTAACTCATGTCCTCAAGAGCCAAATCCACACGGCTTTTAAATCCCTCTAGGGATGGGAACTCCACCCCTGCTCTTGGGCAGCCTGTTCATATGCTTAATAAACCCTCTTGGTGAATAATTTTTTTCCTAATTTCAAATCTAAACCTCTCCTGGCACAGCTTGAGGCTGTTTCCTCTTGTCCTGCCCTTGTTCCCTGGGAGCAGAGCCCAAACTCACACTGTCTACCCCCTCCAGTCAGGGAGTTGTGGAGAGCCAGAAGGTCCCCCCTGAGCCTCCTTTTCTTAAAAGAATAAGGTTTAGTAACAGCAGGCACAGGTTTAGTAACCTGAACCTACTTTAGCTTTGTTTGTGAAGGATAGCCCTTACTGTCTTTCACTACTTATCAAAAAGAACAAGAAGTAGAATGATGATGTGTCTCGTGTTTTCCACCTGCCTCTCAACACGGGCACTGTGGACTATGCTAAATACACTTCTGCACACAACGTCTAGATGTAAAATCCCCACTAGATACACTGTCAATAATCTGAAACTGTAAGACACTTTCTGGTAGAAATTTAAGTTTTGCATTCTAGAAAATGTAAGAACAGTCGAAACTCTGTATGTCGCTGCACCAGTGTTGTCATGAACCTTTCTGTTGCAACTGAGGAGGCAAGCAGAGAATGAGCCTATTCAACAAGAATCTTTGCTTTGAACTCATGGCACTGACCTGTAGCTTTTTTCTCACCTGAAAGGAAGAAAAGCATCAGACACTGCTTCAGCAGTAGTACAGCAGAGAAATGAGCTGTCTGCTGTGGTCTGGATGTTGAGGTCCTGCTCTTTTCATGAACAATTTGTCCACATTTATAACATAACTGTTTTCACCACGGGACCATGTTTGTATGAATGTGGCTTGTGGAAAACATCCTGCTCTTCATCAGGAGATCTTCATGAGGTACTCTGTATTACCGTGCAGATCAACTGCAGCTCTGCTGTGGCTTTGGCTCCCATTTGCAGTATTACATTGTTGTGCTGCCTACAGCTTCCAGGGACACCCATGCTCCTTCCTGGGGCTGGAGGAGATGAACACAGTTCTGGTGAGTTGTTAGACTTGTGCATATTTTTGCTAGTAAGGCCAATTGCATCGTGTAGGAGCTCCTGAGCCCTGGTGTGGCTGGCCAAGGATGTGGGAGGTAACAGTGTGCAAACAGATTGATTTTCTGCCTGCTTTATGAAGTGTTACAGTTCCTTTTTCCTCCTCTTTAGTCCTTTTCTTCAATAATACCTTCCTCTTCAGCTCCTTGTCATAGGAATCAGCTTGTTTCCTGAGCCCAGAGAAAGCTGTGTTCAATGGAAGAGATTTAAGGACCAGGGAAACATCTAGATCACATAACTCTTTCGTTCTTTTGTTTTCTCTTTTAATAATTTTTGAATGACATGGAAAACAGGCAAAGGGAAGTTTTCACATTTGTGCAAACATTTTATTTCAAAGGTTGTCAGACAACAAATAAACTAAACAGATGACAAAAGCTGACGAAAACTGGGAAAATATTGTCATAAACAGAATTCTTTCAAAAACACATCTCCATCTGGATGAAATCCCCTTTCATTCTTTTTTTTTAAATCTTATTTTGAATGAAATAATTTTTTAACACAGCTCTCAGCAGATCTGGAGATATTCCTCTGATGCTAAGACCTGACTGCTTACTTGCCATTGGCTTTCTCTTCATCAGGTGAAGCAAACCAGATGAGTTTGGCCAGGGATAACTTACTTGCCATGAAAAGGCCCTTTAAGAAGCAGGTGATGTTATTTTGTCTCTACTGTGTTTGCAGCCTGCAACACCCTTATTTAACCAGCAAAGAAACCCATTATCAGAAAAAGATACTTCAGATTTTGACTGCTTGCTTTAAGCTGGTACGATGCTTAAAGGAGAGAAAGCAGCTCAGAACACATGCAAAGGAAGAATATATTAAGTTATAAATTAAGGGAATCAACCTGAAAAAGGCTTTCATGCCTGATTTATTTTTTATTTTGTACAAAAGGAAGACAACTTGCAAATGTATATCTGTGGAAAGAGGAGGCGGCAGTGAACAAGGACAGTGCATTTCCCAGTAGGAGATGAGTAAGCCGAGGGATAGCTGCAGGATGTCAAGATGTACTCTGCTGTCACAAAGATTTTACACATAGGCTGGACAACCTGTTCAATAAATCAACATGTATCTCTATCTCTCTCTGTCTCTTTTTTTTTTTTTTTTTCCTAGATATATATGTGGAAACTCACAGCTGCATTTTAATGTGTGCAGAGTGTTTGTTAACTTGGCATAGCCTTTTCATCATTCCCAACCCTATGGTACCTCTGGGGGGTGAATCATCATTATGTAACACAGCACACATGGTACCATGTGATGGTCCTTGTCCTTGCTGAGGAAAGAGCAAAAAAGAAACTGGAAAACCACAGAGCAATATTAATACAGAGGTACACACACGTCCTAGTTATCATAAACAGGATAGACTGGCTGCTGGGTATGTTTTTCTCACCTCTCAAAAACACTTATTGATTTGAGTGGGAAATGTTCTTTCCTAGCTGATACAGACTCTTGTCTCTGGAGCAATTAAAGGTGAAATTTATTTTTTTTTAAATAAGTTTTTGCATTGAAAGGAGGAATTACAGCTAACTCCAGTAATCAGAACAGACTTGCAATAACCTCTTGCTCATCCTTGTCTTACTCTCTTATGCTCTGCACCAATTCATCTCAGAACATAAAATAAAGTGAATTTTTGAGACCAGAAATCTGATGTAAAGCTGAAGAAGATCAACTTGGTGGTCACACTATAAAAGGAAAAAGTGCAATTGTTGCCTAGTAAGTTATAAACAAGAACCAAACAAGAAACTGGTTAAAACAGGGACAAAGCAACTTGGACTGTGCCCCAGGTTTTACTGCACCGGTAATGGAAAACATGAAAGCAATGCTTAGTTATGAGCAGAAGTTTCCACGTAACTCCAGAAATCCAAGAGTGGGCATCTCTGCTGTCCCTGTGAAATGTAACCAACAGCCAAAGTGTGTTGGAAACTCTCTGACTGGGAGAGAGGGATCGGGGGATATGCCCTTCTAGAACTGAATGGTTTGTTCTCTTGTAAAGACAGACTCAGGCACCATGAGCTTCTCATGAACTGTGCACTGAATTAATATTTCAAGAAATAATGTCATTTACAGTGGAAACCACCAGAACCACCACAGACATCCGTGACAGCAGAAAAGTCCTGCCTCAGAAAGTAGCAGTAGATTCTAACATAGAATCAGTGGAAGATAACAGCATTTGCACTACAGGTGTGAAATAGCTTCATATGTCATAAAACTGGCTCTACCATGTTTGGGAAGAAAAAGAAGAAAAAAGTCCTATCAAGTCCTGTTCTCAATAACCAAACTTCTTCCAGAACTTTCAGAAGGTTTAATCTTCTCTATAGATGTTTTAGGAACCTTTTATATTCATCAGCTTGCCTCTGTCTTGCTGTTTGACCTTTTGTTTTGCAGGTGGACTAACCCAGCTGGTAACAGCCAAAGAACAACATGAAGTGCCTTGAGAAAGGAAGACTTGGAAATGGCTAATATGGAATCATAGAGTGGTTTGGGTTGGAAGGGGCCTTAAATATAATCCAGTTGCCATGGGCAGGGACACTTTCCACCAGACCAGGTTCCTTCAAGCCCCATCCAGTGTGGCCTCAGACACTTCCAGGGATGGAGCATTCACAACCTCTCCAGGCAACCTAACATACACATAATTTTTAAAAATTGTATTGATTTTCACCAAAATTCTATATCTATCTGACAGTATGAAGACAGGGATAGCGCAAAAAAGTACTACCTTTCTTCTCTGGTTTACTAAGTCAACATGGAATTAAATAGACATTTGTATTTACACTGAATTAAGATTTGAGTAATTGTCATTCTAATTTTGTCTGGTATTTACAGTCAAGAATTCTTTCACACAGACTCTTTCTTTTAACATTTATATCAAAATATCACTATGAATTAATACAAGGCATGGACTCTGATGGGAGTTTTATCTGTCAAAAATGTCATCCTCCAAGTCCACAACTCACCACGTAGACAATAGGGAAAAGGAGAAAAAAGTGCCTGCCAAGTATTCACAACATATTTTCAGAAAGTAGCAGTAACACTTAGGTTTGAAAGAATATCAAAATAGGGTATTGCAACATGTCCAAAGCCTTCTACATTGCAATGTTTCATATTTAAAGAAACAGAAGGATTTTTTTTTTTGCCATGTTTCAGTGGATCAGTTGCTGAGTTATGGAGCTAGTAAATAAGTTAATAAGTCAGACAAGGAGAGTGTGATGTAACAAGCCACATAGGAACAGGGAATCGTGGAATGGTTTTGGTTGAAAGGCATCTTAGTGATCATCTCATTCCAACCCTACTGGCAAGGGCAGGCACACCTTCCACTAGGCCAGGATGCTCCCTTGCCCTGCTGCCCACACTGCTGGGGATGCAGCTCAGGACACAGAGGGTTTCTGGGCTGCGAGGGCATATGGCTGGCTCATGCTCAGCTTCTCATCAACCAACATCCTCAAGTTCTTCTCTCTGTTGTTCTCAACCCATTCTCTGCTCAGCCTGTACCTGTACTGGGGATTGCCCCAACCCAGGAGGACCTTGCACTCAGCCTTGCTGAGCTTCCTGAGGTTTGCACATTCCCACATCTCCATCCTGTCCAGGTCCCTCTGGGTGGTATCCCTTCCCCCAAGTGTGTGACCTCACCACATAGCTTTGTGATGCTGGCAATTTTGCTGAGGATGCATTGATCCTACTGCCTGTGTCACCAACAGAGCTGCTAAACAGCATCAGTCCCAATCCCAATCCCTGAGGATGCCACTGACCACTGGCCTCTTCTTGGACATCGAGTTGTTGACTGCAGCTCTTTGAGTGAGACCATCCAGCCAATTCCTTAACTACCTGAGTCATCTGTCAAATCTATGTCTCTCCAGTTTAGAAACAAAGATGTCATGTGGGATAGTGTCAAATGCTTTGCAGAACTCCAGGATGATGAAGTCAGCTGCCCTTCCATCATCCCCTGACACTGCAACCCCAACAGAGAAGGCCACTGAATGTGCCAGGCACAATTTGCCCTTAGTGGATCCATCTTGGCTGTCACCAGTCATCTCCTTATGTTCCATGTGCCTTAGCACAGTTTCCAGAACAAACTGCTCCATGATCTTGCCAGACACCTAAGGGAGACTGACTGGTCTGTAGTTCCTTGGGTCTTCCTTTTTCACTTTTTAATAACAAGGGCTATGTTTTCCCTTTTCCAGTCCGTGCAGACTTCACCACATCACTTCTACAGCTTCTCAGACATGATGGATAGTGGCTTAGTAACTTAGCATTCTCCATATCCAGTCTAAACCTGCTCTCTGTCAGTGTGAAGCCATTTCCCTTTGTCCTGCCACTCTGGGTCCTTGTAAATAGTCTGTCTGCATCTTCCTTGCAGGCTCCCTTCAGGTACTGAAAGGCCACAATTAGGTCACTCCAAAGCTGACTCTTCTGCAGGCTGAACAACCCCAATTCCCTCAGCCTTTCCCCACAGCAGAGGGGCTTCATCCCTCTGATCACCTTGATGACATTCTCTGGACTGGCTGCAGCAGCTCCAGGTCCTTGTGGTGCTGTTCCCCAGGGCTGGGGCAGCTCTGCAGGTGGGGTCTCACCTGAGTGGGGCAGAGGGGCAGAATCCCCCCTCCCCTGCTGTCCATACTGGGTGATGCCAGCCCAGGATGCCACCCAGGCTGTCCTTGAGCTTCACATTCCCCACCAGCACATCCTTGCTGTGATCCAGGTTAAGTGAAATGTATATAACTGCGTGCATGCGTAATAAGACAACCAAATTGGATGCACAGTTCATGTGCTCATGGGTACATTTAGAAAAATGACTTAAACATAGACAGTGCCCAGAAATAAGAGATAAAACAATTACAAAAGAGTGTTCTGAGGACAGGGGGAACCATGTGGCAGCAGACCAGCATTTACAGCAGGAGGTCAGAGCATTTACAGGCAGAAAGAGGGGTCTTATCCCAGGAGCAGGGAGAGAAATAGTAACTGAACCTCACTGATGCTCTAGAGGGAGTTTCAGAGGTTGAGCCAGGAGTTACTCTATTTTTTCTTTAAGAAGAAATCTAAAGCATTCTAAATTATCTGAGCATGACCTTTGTATAATTATAAAAGTTTATACACCTGGTCCATTAATTCTGAGAGGGGTTTTTTTTTTTTTTCAAACAACTTCCTGTTTTTTTTTTTTTTTTTTTAATGGTGAGATTTTTTTAGCTTGATTTGATTTCATTTTCCAGCTTCTGTGCATGAAAAGACAGGTAATGATGATCTATTGTATGTAAGGTGTGTTGTCTGAATTTCTTTTTCCTGAAGGTGGATTAAACCAAACATTTTTTAGAGAGATACCTTAAAGTTTCTGAATGACAGGGAATCTGCCATGTTGGCTGATGAGCAGATACAACATACTGCAACTGCCACTAGTAGAAAACTGGAAGTAATTTCGAGTTTGAATTTCTCTTGCTCTTAACATAACAGCATTCTTACAAATTGGGTCTTGAAAATTAAAATACCCATTTCTGCCCATTCTACTGCTATGTAATTTTCCCACATGCCACTAGCCACACACAGTACCAAAATCAGATGGAAAGGCTTTTTTTCCCTGAATAGAAATTGATAATACTTACCTTCCATCTGCTTTTCTTTTCTTACTCCATTTTATTTCAAGAAGCCACAAGAAATTTCATAGCTTTTCTAACAATGCTGAGTAATGATCAGAGATGAATAAGTGTTTTTTGAATGAGTACGTTCCTTAGGAAAGAAATCTCCACAAACCCATCAACAAAACATGGCTCCAGAGGGATGTGAGTTATTCATGAAGTGTGGTCAAAATCAACATAAATTTTGTGGCCAAGAGAGCTGAAAGAACATTGGGAAAAATCTAATATTTTGTACTGACATTTTTGGAAGAAAAGATTGCCATTTTTCTTTCCAAGTGTCATTTTGTCTGAAAATTTAGAAAGCATTTCCTTTAAAAACAATCTTATAATTATAACACAGTGACAATATTGTGTATTTTCCGTGATATTTCTCTTTTGGTATTTTCTGAGACCATATTTATTCAAAGATCAATCCTAAATCCCATATTGAGACAGTCATTGTCTTATATTTCCTACTTTTGAGATTAATTTTCACTTGTTTTTCTTTTTCACTGTCTTCTACCTTATAAATTTGATCCATAGTTTCTGTTGATGAGTGTTGCACATTTTGTTTTGTTCATGAACTTACTCTAATAGATTTTGAACCTCTGGTTAGGTATTTCACTCATTATTGCCCTCATTGCTGGTCATCTTAAAACCATTGCGGCTTCTTCAGATTTTACTGGTAAAGATTTATCTCACTGATAGAAATGCTGAAGCGAGCTGGATTAAGACCCTAATCTCTTGAAGACTGCATTAGCAGCAACTCAACTAATGGATTTCTCCACATTAAAAACTCTGTTTCAAGACCTGTCAGACAAGGAGTTTTAATCCATCTAATGTGTGCCCTGTTAATTCAATATAATGTGCCGGTTTTTAATCTAAAATCATGTGGTACTAAATCAAATTCATTGGAGAAATTCAAGTATATTATGCCAACACCCTTGTCTTTACCAGACATGAATGCTGAAAAACAAAAAAAAGTATTTGTTTGACAACACCTACTTCCATGCAAACATGTTGACCAGTATTACTTATATTTTCAGCCTCTAATTCTTTTTTGACTGAGTCCTGAATTAAATGTTCCAGTAGTTTGGTCAGACTGACATCTGACTAACCAGTTTACTGAGACATCTCTTCTGATCTGTTCAAATGCAGGGATTTCACTGGTAGCCATCCAATCTTCAGGAAATTTCCTCAACTTTTCAAAAACTTGTTAAAATCTGGTTTGGATAGCTACTTCCTTTTGGGTCACCCTAACACATATATATCTCTGATTATTTAACAGTAACTTGTATTTTCCTCTACACCAAATGGCCACCCCTCTACTGCTGCCTTATCTCTCAGGATCATTCTCCTGCTTCACATCACTCACAGGACAGAACTACATGCTGTAAAATGAATTTTTATACTTTAAACATTTTTTATATATGATAGAAAACATTTTATGACATCACTGCATGCACACTGAGTAATGAAAAGCAAACACTGAGGGTTTTTTGTCCCTAATACATTATATAATTGCATTTTTATATATTTTCATGTGTTAACCTCTCCACATTATGCTGGGGTTTTTTTTTCAGATGTCCTATAACTTATTTCACACCTCTTTTTAGTACATATCTCAAACCCATATTTTAGATGTCACCAGATTATGAAAAGTATTCCTCAAAATAGAAGACATTCATCTATTCATCAGCAAGGTGGAGAACAAGTTTCTTTTCCTTGCTTCCTGATTTGTGCCTTTTGCTGTTAAATTCCATTACGTCTTCATCAAATGTGAACAATTCAACTGGAATTGTACTTCTTTTCTCACAAAGAAAACAGATTTGTCAGGCCATGGTATCCAACTTGCAGTGTTTCAGGACCTCTTTATTATTATTATTCAAAAAACCCTAAATCCCAAAGCCTATCTGTAACAGAGCAAGGCATTGAAATTCCATGCCCAATTTTTTCAATCACTTCACCAACACTTCTCAAGAATTTTTTAAATTCTATCTTGATAAGCATGCCAAGAATTTGTGTTTCACCATCACTGTTAGTAAGACTACTGCACTTAGGGAAAAAAATAATGAAAATTGTATTGTGAGAAAACACAGAATATGCTGCCATCAGGGTCACAGCTCACATACTCAAGAGAAAGGAGTTGCCAAGGGCGAATTTGCACATTATTGTTTCAATTCTTAAGGAAGGGAAGGATTTGGCCCTAGACTAGAATTTGTGATCAAACCAGTATGCTCAAGTTTGCATGGCTAAGTTTGCATAGCTTAAGAAAAAATATGTGTCCTGTTTCTACACAATTAATTCTGGAAGGAAAAAGAGCCTTTCTAGAGTTAGGTCAGGTCTCTGTGAGCTTTGGTGAGTCAGAGCACACTAGTTAATGAAAAAACACAGAGTGATACAGGTCTTCTACTTTCTGATTCTGATCCTGAGATATTATCTGTGGAGCCATCATGGGTCTTGTACTCCCTGGTCTTGAAAATGTTTTGCTCCCACTTGCTTAAGTGGAGTGAAGGGTGATTGTGCCTTTGAAAAGATGTCCCTGCTCTTTCCTACCTGGCAGATTTCATTCTCCCAAGCCTTATCTCAGAGGTTTAAAAATTAAAAAGCAGGAGAATATGGTTTCAATTTGAGATGATGCATGAATTGTATTATTTAATTAATAAAATTATACTCCTCGGTATTATGAGTCGCAAAGAGTTTTGGTTGGTGAAAAGGCAAGCCCTGGAATACCAAAGATCTGAGGGGTGAGATGGATAACTCAGAAGACAAACCAGAAAAAGTGAAGAGCCCTCTGGGCAAGTCAACACCAATGCACATGGAAGGTATGGACTAAACCTTGGAAGCTGAACTCTTAACCCAAACCACTGACTGCAAGAACACTGATTCTCCTCTAATGTTCTGCAAAAGCAGTTCTGAATTCAACGCTTTTGGAAAGTGTTAAACCATTTATACTCGAGACCAAGAAACTGCCAATGTTATCTCTGTCATCCTGCAAAGATCTGTTCAAGACATACACTTATAATAAATATAGAAATAATAAATCTGCTCTCTGAAACACACTTTGACTAGCAGTTCATTTCTGCCTTGAACAACCTTTATATTACCTTTCACAATGGTGTCTTATCTACAAAAGAGGTTAAAGTGCCCAGAGCCTGGTTAGAGAAAATGAAGGTAGGAGATATGTTCTTACATTCCTCCTATTTTCATTTCTCCTTTCCTACGGTTATGAGCAAACTTCTCTTCAGTCCATTTCTGTAGATTACTTCCATTTAATCTTTTGTTCCTCTTTACAAGAATACATCTTCAGAGTCAATTCAAGCTTTAACACATGGCAATTACTAAGGAAATAAAATACTATTACCCCACACCTTCAAGCATTTTGGACATATTCTTCTTGGCTTTTCTATTTTCAATATCTAAAGTGTAGCACTCCTTCAGTGCCCTTGAAGAAGTACTTGTTACATTGCGCATTATTTCTTAGCAGCAGAAGGGATAAAAATATCACCTTCAATTTATGAATCATTCTTATCTTTAGTCTTCACCTTTAGTTCTCTTTGTGCTTACTTCTCTCATAGTCTTCTAAATTGTTTCTGGAGAGCTAGTGTCACTAAATTGGAACACTTTATTTTGCTACTGCTTTTATCAATGTTTTTACTCCTGCCATCTTGAGCAAGTTCAGCCTCACTATTTTGGCACTCAGTAACCTTATACCAGAAACCTATTTTCCTTTTTTTTTTTTTCCTCATCCACTGCAGGGCTGCGTATTTACTATTTTTTTTTAATTTTTTTTTTTGCCTATGCCATTGCTTTGTCCTAAACACATTTCTGAACTATGGTACTTTGGCCTTTACTAGAGGCATGTAGTTCTCTGGCTCTGATTTCCTCAAAAGCTATATCATGGAAATGAAACCAAAGGACACCATTCACAAGGGACTCTCTTATCTACATAAGAAATGAGTGTCAGGGATGCTTGTAGAATTAAATAATAGGGCAGCATTTTAATGTGCTCCAAAGAAGGCAAAGAACTATTGATGGCTCAAGGATCAAGTACTTCTTCCTAACCACTCTACCCAAAATCAGTTATGAACATAATTTATATCACTATTTATGGCAGTGGAAACAGAATATTTCTCTCTGATCAAGGAAAATAACAAACTTGCAGACATCCGTTCCACTAAATAAATCAACATCTATTGCAATAGATCCCATTTTACACAACATTTTACATATTTAATTTTGCATGTCACTGAACATGAGCAATGTCCAGGCACTCAGCATGGCCTCTGTGGCAAATTTAAAAGGCAGTTGGATATTTTGGCGATGGATGTTACTAACTTACTAATATAGCCCAGACCTATGAAGCAAGGGGATTAATACTGTGAGATGAACATTAAAATACATGGAGACATGAAGGTTACAAACCAAGAGGCTAGGGCAGACACACTGGATTTCACAGACTGGGTGGACAAACAGTTGCTTCAAAACACAGCACCTGAGAAACCTCTGCAACAAGTAGACGTGTTGCAGTTCCCCATCCAGCAGCAGATATAAAATGTGCAGGCTGACTTCCCCAAGGGGGATGTGCACACCAAAACAATGAGAAATCAGCCCCCCAGAGCAGTCACACAGACAAGATAGAATAGCTGGGCACATTTTCAGTAACGTTCTGAGTTTTTATAGCATTTTTCCACTTTGGACAGCTCTCCAAAATGTTAACCAGAACCACATGGCTGTCAAGTAACAGATATGTGAGCCACAGGAACCCGCACAGAAGCCCCACCACCTCTATTGTCTTCCCTTGCAGTATGATAAAGTTTCTCAGCACAGCCTGAAGCTGTGTTGACACCAAACTGAGTTTCAGAAGGACCTCGCAGGAGGCAGGTACATTACACAACAGTTATGAGTGATATTTCTCTTTCTCTGAGCATTTTGCTGCTACTATAAAAATTCAGAGTCAGTTTTTAAGTCTGATACGTTTATTTCAAAAGTTAGAACATACTTAAGGCATTTGTGAGCCACACACAGCTGCCCACAACTCTCAGCAGTAGAAGCAGAGTGTTTCTCTCTACCTTTACTCCAACACAGTATCTGCTCAAGTCAGATATAATAAAGACCCTACACATGGGAACTGGCCTCAAGTTGTACCAGGGAAGGTTCAGATGAGGCATTAGGAAAGATTCCCAGGGCAGTGGTGAAGTCACCGTACCTGGAAGTGTTCAAAAAATATGTGGAAATGACACTTGAGGACATGGTTTAATGGTGAGCATGGCACTTGGTTTATGGCTGAACTTGGTGAAGAGTTCTTTTCCAACCTTAAGGATTCTATGGTTCCATAGAGCAGGGTGGTGGTCTGCCCTCCAGCCTTACAGATGCTGACTCTGGTCTGTAAGAGCTTATAAATCAGCACAGATTGACCCTGTTCATAAATTCTCCAAAACTGATGGTGTGTAGCTCCTGCTGCAGTCTTACAACTGTGTTACACACTGAAGTTCTGGAAAGTTCAGTTGCAAGAAAGGACAATACAGAAATCCCCATTTTCATACAGCAATCCCCATTTTCATACAGCAATTCCCATTTTATGTGGAAAACTGAGGCACAAAGAGGCCAACAACTGGAAGGTTGACTGTTAAGAGGACTTCTGAAAGTCTTTGAGGATCCACGTTGAACTGGTTTGCCCATGATCACTCCTGAAGGTTGGGGTAGCAAATTTCCCCAAGCCTGGGGAAAAAAGTTCCAGGACATGGAAATAGGGTGCCACAATTAATTTTCTCAGTTTTTCAAACTTATTTCTCACTTGGTTTCGAATACACCTTTTGATGGTTTTTCAGCAGTTTTAGGAAGGGAAGGAATTGCTGGAAGAGCAATGCTGGAAGAGCATTGAATGCTGTAAGAGCAAAAGATCAAGAACAAAATAAATGAAATGCTGAGTGCTGATTCACATATTTTTAAGACTTAGAACTCTGTTTATTGAAGGCCAGGTTGGGCAGGGAATTGAGCAACCTGATATACTGAAAGGTGTCCCTCTCCATGGCAGAGAGTGGGAATGAGATGAGTGTTAATATCAACCCAAACTGTTCTAGGATTCTTTGCTGAAAGATGATTCTGTAACATGCAAAATTAATGGCTTGGAATGTTACTAGATTTCTAGTGAGTCTTATCATATTTCTGTTGATTTAAACAAACACTTTCTCCCTGTACTGGCTTGCAGACTGACACCATGCTCAGAAAAGAAGGAAGCTGGAAAGCTCTCTGGCAAATCACCTCGAGGAATATTTTGTGGCAAGACACCACAGATGTGTACCTCAGTTTTTACATGTAGGTTCTTACAGTGTGTTGTAAAGTGCTGCACACATGTATGTGTGTGTGTATGGCAAACTCAACAAGTATTTGTAATATTCTAGGAGGAAGACAGTCTGAGAGCTGTTGGATATCTGTTGTGGAAATGAAATGACCCACCGTGTGCCACCACTGCAGAAGATAAGCCCGTGATAAGAAGCAAGCTGTAAAAATAACTTGGCTAAGAAATGAAAAATGTAGATGTATAAGGATATTAGCTCTGTGTAAGTGGATGTTTGGGATGAACAGGTTGGAAAATTAAGAATCAGGGCTAAGCATCCTTAAGCTTTGCAACATGTGCTGTCAGCACAATTCTCATCCTATCTGGACTCACACACAGAAGAGCCCTCCATGGTGGAGTTACTCCTAATTTACACCATCAGGGTGGTGTTTGCAGTCTCCTGCCTGTAAATGACAAAGCTGTCAGCACAGCTTTGTCTGGTGCTATTTCCAGGTGAAGCTAGTGAGGACTTTGTGTTAATGAGGAGAGCAGTTTTGTATTAAAGTCGCTAGAGAAAAATCAGGTCTCTTTTGTTAAAAAAAGGCGGAGATGGGGGGGGAGGTAATCAAGGTTTGTGTGAGTATGTATATGTGAGGGAAAGCACTGGTAAGAGAGCGAGCTGTGCGAGGGGAGAGCATTTGCTCAAATCGGATAGCATTACTAATACATAACGGCCCTGCCAGCGAGGCACTGCACAGCTGGAATTAATCTCAGAGAATGTGTGTTGCTGCATAGACAAGCGCAGAAAACTTTCCCCGTGTGAAGGCAGCGTGAAGCCCTGCCCTGTGGCTTGGAAGCAGTTCATCAGGCCCTGACAGCACCGACATCTTCTTTAGACCATCATTTTGGGGAGGGGGAAGAAGTGCTCTCCGCCCTGCCCAAGAGAACACCCAGGAGGAAGCTTTTGTTTTATTTCATGATATTATGCAGTGCACAACTGTGTCTCCCCTCCCTGCTTTTTTAAAAATTTTATTTTTTTTTAATTACCTGGTTAGTTTTGTTCTTCTCTTGCCTTATTGCATTGGCTCCGAACCCAGCTGAAAAACTGCCACGGCTTATTTACACTGAGCAGCTATTCAGGCCAAAAGCAGCTGCTCCATTTAGCCAAGCACCTCTGTGCTACCCATTTTCTCTCCTTGTTATAATAAGGTGCTTTCTTTTAAATCCACGCTGTGAGGAGGTAGTAGTGAAATGTATGCAGCAGATGACTGTTCTCTCTGAAAGAGGGTTTTGAAAACTCAGTGAGCCCAGGGTCATTATTAATAAACAATTCCCCAGTAAAAGACAACTCTATCCAGAAATGCACTACAACCACAGCTGGTTTTAAACAGATTCATACATATGTGTGGTTTCTTGCCTCCGAGCCCCTCTTTACTCCAATCTGGACCTGGGAGGTTTCTGATTTGCATCAGTAAGTGATTTACCCCGAAGATTTCAGCTTGCCAGTGTGACCCAGTCTCCTTTTGTCATGTAGCAGAGCTCCCTTCCTACACAAATGTAGCCATGAGGAATTCAGGGAAATAAGAGAAGTGCTTTGAAAGGGAAATAATGTGGGTTTAGTGCAGAAAATGAGACAAAATGCGGCTTCTGCAAGGAAAAAATATGACTTTGAGGGGAAAGTTTTGTCCTGTTTTTGGGTGAAAGCAAAAGCAGACGTGCTTATTCATACACACACACATAGAGCTTAACTTGCAAACATTGATTTAATGTTCATTTCACCCCTAATTATCCTCCTAATAGCTATCGAAAGTCTCACATAGTCACCAAATTGAAAATAACTTCCTGTGCACCACTTCCAGTTACTGCAGGAATTATGGCTTTATTGCCATTATTAACTTTCCCCAGCTATAATGTATGCCTGGCCTTGAATTACCCCACTGTAGGGGCCAGTGACTCCAGCATAGTTTGCAAAATTATTTTCTTGGATTTTACCTCTCTCCAGCTCTTTGTTCCAGTCTGACCCTCCAGCATCACCCCCCAAGTATTGTTCCTGCATTTAACATCACTCCTCCTCCAACTTCCACTTTTTCTTGATTTATGTAGAATTTTCCTGCCTTTCTATTAGGCTTCCCTCCTGCCACTCCCAGGGTCTTGACCTAATCCTTTGGTTCCTCAATTTCTGGTCAAAGATTTCCCAAATCTCAGAAGATTCCCTCAGGTAGTATATATTCAGTACATCTACCTCTAAAAACACTTGTTCCAATTCATTGGATTGGGATTTTGCCAGGGCCATCCCAGATAGAAAAGAGCTGCTGGAAAAGCCACAGGTTGGCTGCAGGAGCCAGCAGAAAGTCACAGACCTCCACCAGGCACTTCCCCATATCTCACCATGCCCTTCTGTGAGGTAACTGAGCCAAGCTGTGGAAAGGGAATTTGGCTTAGTGAATAATTTATGTTTGATGAACACACGTAGTCTGCTTGTAGTCTAAGCTGAGCTTGTGGAGTCAGTGCTAGATTGACCTTCCTGGGTGAAAAAAACCCGAAAATAAACAAGCAATTGAGTTAAAAATCCCCAACTCTCCTCCCCTCCCCCTCAATAAACACAAAACCCCCTGCCAACCACAAATTCTGTGCCTGATTTCTCATTTGATTTTGCCAGACTTCAGCTTCTAGGCTTGTTAAACCTTTCTCATTGTTTTTTAAGAGTTTTGGTATTTTTTTTTCTTCCAGAGGTACTCAGTTAACTCCACACAGTATTTTTGAAAAATTAAGCACATTGTATTCCCAAAGTCTCTGAGCAGGAGGCATTTTTGCCAGCACTTAAATAATTGTGTGACTTTCTTCTGTAATTCCAGCTTTTCAACATGCAGTTTTTCATGTAGAAATGTGTGTGTCTGATCTGGATATAGGATCTGAGTTTTGCTATATAAATACATAAATTGTGAGGTAATAGGGAAGAAAGAAGACCTACAATTCCTTTCCCACCAAGCTGTTCCATGGCTGCATTGATCACTCATCTTCACAACTTATCCTCATCTCCCCTAATATTTGTCTCCTGGCCCGTCTGGTGTCTTCTCTGACCTTTTTGCATTGACAATAAAGCCAGGATTCATCTTACCTCACCTTTGGTCTGAAAAAAACAAGGGAGTTTGGCCTCTTTGATAGCAAGGGGTAGACCCTGATCAAAGGACATTCAGCGTTTTTTGGGTATCCACTTCTTTTCCCACTGATCACAGCTTTAGGTAACTAATTTTCACCCTGGTTGTACCCATTAGATATCTATGACATAATGAACTGTTTATTTCTGGGCTGGGAACCAGGTTCTTCATCCTGTTGTTGAGGACAATTTCAAACACTTGATATTGCAGTGCCAAACACATACTTCTTAATTATGAGAAGCTTAAGGAGAATGAGCTGATTAAAGCTTTGCTTCAAAGGACATTGAATCTCAATGTCAGGCTGGACAGTGCTTCAAGGTCAGGTTGGATGGGACTCTGAGCAACCTGGTCTAGTGTAAGGTGTCCCTGCCCATGGCAGCGGATTGGACTAGATGGCCTTTGAAAGGTCCACTCTAACCCAAACTATTCTATGATTTCAATATATAATACAGCCACCATCCAGTCTGCAATTGGAGTGTGTGGTTTCATTGCAGTGTAGGCAGAGGTGTCACAGAGTGGCCTGGCTAGGACTGGTTGTTGTAGGACAGGGAGACTGAGGACATGACATACACGCGTCTGCATGGCTGCACAGCCTCTCCAGAGGAGAACTGCTGCTGTGCACATCCCTTCACGTTGAGATTCTGAGTAATGGTTCTCTACCCACAAGGGCTTTAAAGGCCATGGGATGGAAGAAGAATGATTAATAGCAGTAATTTGTAAAGGCTATGTTTGCGTGTCATAATTTATTTGAAGGCTCCAAATGGCAACTGATGTCTTTAAATGGGAACTGAAATGGGGAGACTTAAAACGATTTTAGCCAAAAGTTTCATCATGGACTTGTGGGATTTCACTGTCAGTAGCATGACCAAAAGTTCCAGAGATTTTTCCAGCAATACAAACACCATGCATTTCTGGAAGTCCCATACTGATCCTTACTTGCCCATAAATAGCACAGCATATCACCACACCCACCGGTTCTCCTGGGAGGACAAGACTGAATTTCAGAGACGCCTGAAGGCTTCTTTTCGTACTTTTTCATGTATTTTGTGTTCCCTTGCAGTAAATGCAGAAAAAAACCCCTAAACATTTCTTAAAAAGCATTTATATATTCGTAGGCACATAAGAAAACAAGAGAGCTCGTAGAGAGGGTGCTCTGCTCCTGAAATGCAGCTGTACATTAGGTGGACTGTGACTACTAATAAGAACCTAAAGGCAATGAATGCAATAATTGAAATGAGCAATTCAAGAAGAAAGGATGTGATTTAGAACTGCAAGAGGAGAACCTGCAGAACCTTTCTATAAAGGTTGCATTACCTGTTCTCTGTATTCAAAGATGGGTACTTTGAGGATCCTTCACTGCGATTCCACAGTCAGTAAACCCTCCCCTTGGGTTGCACACTCATTGCTAGGGTAACATTACTGCAGGTACAACAGTTTCACTGGATTTACTACAGATATATTTTAGAAGAATAGATTTAACATTCCTCTGCATTATACTTTTTGTTAGGGGTGCATTAGTCAGTCGAACTATACTGTGTTTACACCAAGCAGTAAGTGACTGCTTTGAGATAAACCACGCAACCACCAGTTGGAAATCAAAGATGCTCCCTACAAACACACATCTGTTTGCAATGGATTCTCCCCTTCATTCTCCTTCCCTGATGCCCCTCTCCCATCAGCTGATTCATCACCAAAGCACAGAAAGTTTTGTGGAAAACATATTGAATGAATTTCTTATCTGTGAAATCAAAGTGTATAATGAATCAGTCTGCAAGCAGTGCTCCCTGACAAACAGCATCCCTGCCAAACACAAGAACTGATCAGAAATCAAATTTCTAGGTGTTACTGTTTACTAAACTAAATCATCTGATCATCTTTATTCCCAAAAGAGTCTATAAAATCCCAGTTTGATTTCTATTTAATAAAAACAAGATGGTGGGGTCAGGGGGAAATAATTCAAATCTCCTAATGTTGTTTGGACTTACTGGCTTTGAATGGAATTGATTTTATATTATGGATTTTCATCTTTGCCGTTCACTTGATACAATACATTAGGAAACAAACACTAGGTTCTAATTCATTGATACTGTTAAACATATTTTTAATTGTCAAGTGATCAAATAATGTTTCGTCAGCTAGCTTAAAAGAAGACTTCTATGTAAATAAGTGCGACCAGTTTGTTCAAGACCTATTCAGCTGCTCAGAGTTAAATTCCATCTTTTTAGATATAGAAAAGATTTTTTACCATTGCTCTTACCATTTCCTACCCTAAGCTTCTTACACGCATTAAATGTACACTTTTTTAACCTGATGCCATGTCAAAAGAGTATAGAAGAAATATTCTCCATATTTTTATCTGTTGGAACCAAAGTCTCAAACAGGTTGTAGCCCAGAGCCTCAAGATAATTTTGGTAGTTAAATCCCTTAGATTTCAAGGGAAATCTTAGAAGGTTGCAGAGCTGTGTCCAGGTGATTTGTACAGTCATAGAGGAACTATTTGGTGGGGAAGCAACTGAACTGATCTACCTTAGATCTGTAACTATTTCCTAACCCAGGATGATCCTTTTCTTGACTCTTGAATAGTGGTTTTTTTTTCCAAGGACCAAAGTCACAGTGGAGGGAAATACCTTCATTTTTTTTTCCTAAATGAGAAATAGTCAAATACCTTTGATTTGGTTATTCATGAATGGGAAAAGCAAATACCAAGTGTTGTTAAGACTTTTTTCAGGTCTCTTTTTCGTGCTTAGAAGAGGAGTTTGAAGATGGTCATAACTGAAGGCAACAGGAGGCATTGTTTTTCCTGGACTACAGGTATACTTCCAGATTCGGGCCCTATGCTCTTCTGTCACAAATGGCATAACAGTAATCTGTATGTTTAAGGACCAATAGAAATAATTTAATTTTTATTTATTTTACGTGTTCCTACTACCTGTCTAACCATAGAATGTCCTGAGTCACAAGGGACCCACCAAGATAATCAAATCCAACTCCTGTCCCTGCAAAGACACCCCAACATCCCCACCCTGTGCATCCCTGGGAGCGGTGTCCAAACACTCCTGGAGCTCTGGCAGCCTCGGGGCCGTGCCCATTCCCTGGGGAGCCTGGTCAGTGCCCAGCACCCTCTGGGGGAAGAAGCTTTTCCTGATATCCAGCCTGACCCTCCCTGACACAGCTCCAGCCGTTCCCTGGGTCCTGTCACTGGTGACCAGAGAAGAAGAGATTGTTGCTGCCCCTCATCTTCCCCTCACAAGGATGTTGAAGACCACAATGAGGTCTCCTCTCAGTCTCCTCTGCTCCAGATTTAACAGACCAAGTGTTCTCAGCTGCTCCTTGTGTGGCTTCCCCTCCAGACCCTTCAACATCATTGTAGCCCTATAATTTATAACCACATTCATTTTCTCACTAATGCCCTTTGGAAAGGCATTTCTCCTTGTGGAAATCTTGGGATAGTTTTGAAGTCCATGGATTTGGAGGCACTTGTCCTTTTGGGGTACAAAGCCCAAACACTAATTCCCAAGAATTAGCTGCTGGGCCCCTCCAGGAGCATGGGCTCTCTCCACTCTGCCAGGCTGGACACAGAGAATGAAGGTGGGTAACTTGGAGGGAAAGAGCAGCTGCAGCATAAATCCAGACAACTGGAAACCACAAGGATCTCAGGCACTTCAGGTCCTTTAAGCACTGCTCCATTTCTGCTATGACCCTCATAAGCACAGTAAGAGACAGATGTGGTTTGATGGCTGGACTAAGGGATGCTGAAGGACTGTGTGTGCTCAACAGGCTGCTTCTCCAGCTGCTCCTCTCTTAGTACTGCCTGTTAGTGGCAGAATCCTTCCTCATCAGCTCAATCCCACAAAATCTTTAGTATGTGCTTAACTTTCTGAACTCTGAGCAGTCCCTCTGACTTCAGCACAGCTACCCCTGGTGCAAAATTAAGTGTAGACATAAATCATTGCAGGAGTGAGCCTCGAGTGCAGCGTTGTGAATAGTTTCTCTTCAGGAAAGCATTTATTTCCTGAAGGCACTGTTTCAGCTTAAAGTTTTCACATATTTGGGCTATACTGAGTCATTTGGGAAGCAGAATTGAAGGACAACTAGAAATGTCCAAAATACACATTACTAAATACAATATTTTCCAACTGGGGTGATAGACTCACAAAGGAATTCGGATGCCACTACAATGTTTCAAAAAGAAGTGTCAAAGAAATTTGTATGTTTCTATTTTAGCTCAAATGACCAGGGTAATCATCTGGGAAGAAGAACATTGGAGTTTAAATTTCCTCTTTGCTTGAAAGGATGAATGTCAATTTAAGTTTCCAACACCTTGAGGAAATTATATCTTAAACAATGGACTGTGGAATCTAGAAAGGTTGCATAAGGCCAGGTTTGTGAATCCTGTCCTCTTGTGATTTTAGTGCCCACTTATAAATGTGAAATACATGCTGAAAGTTAATAATTTAAAAAAAAAAAAGGAAGAAATATAGGGGGGAAACATTAAAAAGTTGAAAAGAGAAGAAAATAGTGCCATATTATCAGAGGGTTTAAAAGCAAGGCCATGGCACTTAGTCACATCTTGTGCTATGGCTGGAGCAAACAATAAGAAATTTTTCCCAAACATCCAGCTATGACAGTGGTGACTCCCAAACAGGACTTTAAGGTACTCCTAATGTCTCAGTGTTAAATATTTATCATAGTTTTACAAAATTTTACATTCACTGTACTGCTTGCTTGTTTTACCTGGTCCTCAAGGAACAAAGAGAATTCTGTAGTTGCTTCCCCTTTCAAGCACATAAAATCTCTTTTTTTCCTAATGCTCCTATTAAGCCATAGGTCTCCCCAGTCTCCCATAGACTGTCACTAAGTCATGTTGGTGTCAGTGCAGAAACCCCAGCTGTGACTCACTGATGTCAGTCAGAAAAGGGATGGAAAAAAATTACCAAACCCCAGAATTCTTATAATTACTGGAGTCAGCAAGACAGTCCTTAGTCAAGTTGCTCATGTTGAATTGTAACTTCCTTTTCTGCATTTGCATGTTGATTGTCAATGCTTTCTTATCTGTATAGTGTCATGCCTATTGCCAGCATGATACAAATAAACGAGCTAATGAATAAATGATGGCAATCAATGGAAACAAACACAGGATTGACTGACCTCCTCATTGTTCTCACTGAATGAGATGCCAAAAGTAATCAAGCAGCATAAATTATAAAATATAAGTTCAGCATTAGAAAGTCATTGTTTCAATGTTTTAAGGAAACTGTGGTGTGAATAAGGCAATATACTGCCTATAAAACATTTACAAAGGTTTGTTTTGCTTTCAGAAAATGTCCATTTCTTCTCTCACTAAAGTAAAAAATAAGTTTCCTGGTGCGCAACAGCTTTCAAAACCTTTCAAAATGGTTTCTACAAAATAAAGTGTTTGCAATTTTTTATTATAGTGAAATTTTCCCTGTAAGGGGTTGGTGAGTCACCGAAAATAATTTTTATCTATTTTGCCAAGGACCTGGGGACTTAAGGCAAGTATGTTTGTCAACAGAGACTTTCTGCAAGTGGTGAATAGTGAAATACTCCTATGGAAGTAGTTATTTTTGAAATAACATTGAAATAACTGTTTTCAACAGACACACCACTTCTTCTAGTATGTGCTTTTAAGCATTCCCACTCCTCTTGAATTTTCATATCACCCCTTTATTTTGTCCCTTTCATATGAATACACGGAGAAGCCCTGTTTCCATTTGCAATGCTTGCCACAAGCCAGCTCTAACTCAGTGATACTGATACTTCTCATAGTTTCTTTATCTTCTTCCTATCACTAATGACCCATTGGTCATATATTTACATGCAAAGAGAAACCCCACTGAGAACCACAATAGCAGTGGAAGATTTCTGCAGCATCCAGCACAAAGGAACCATGATGCCCAGACCTACCAGGACACAGATACATTAAAAAACCACAACAAACAAGAAAACAAACAAGCAAACAAAATAAAAAAAACACCCCACCCAACAAACAAACAAACCAAAAAAACCCCCAAAATAAAATCTCCAGGCACAAAGAACTGTAGCAATAAGGTGCCTCGCACCTCCTCTTCACCACTGGATGACAAATTGTGTTTTATTAGCCAAAAAGGGCTCCAGTAGACAAAACCCAAAAGATTACAAAGGTTCATGTTGTAGCCATGTTCTGTAGTGCCATATGATAATTTACAGTCCGTGTGTATTGAGATAATACCATGGGGCATTTTTCTCTAGTAGAATGCATATCTATTGTTAAGTAACTGATGACAAAGGCTGGCACATTATTAAAGGCTGGACTGAGTTCAGAATTTAATATTCCCCTCGCATTTCAAGCAATTTTCAGTGTCCACAACTGTCATCCAACATTGTTTCCAAGTCGCAATTCAGTGGGAGAAAAATAGCGATCCATGTAGGGCTTCACAGTGACACATCTGTTATGTTATTTATCTTAAGAGTGAAGACAGGAATGAACCAACTTCCAGCCTCATGAATCAGAACCGAACATAATAGAAACTAAAGAGAGGAGAGAAAGGGACATCATCTTTGTGTGAATGTAGGTTAATGGAATATCATGTGAAACTGCTTTTGCCAGAATTACTCTCCCTGATTGCTTCCAAGTCTACTTATCATGATGTAAATCAGGAGGAGTTTCATTAAGTGAATTGACTCACTTTGGCCCAAACAGCTGTAAAAGAGATCTAAATGAGGCATAGTATCACTGCAAGGGGTCAGTTGTCTGAAGCCTTTCCATGATTAAAATGGTGGGACAAGCACTCTAACCTTTCAGACCTGAAATATGTTTGTCTTCCAAGGCAGCTGCCCAACAATGTATTTTAAAAAAACATTTCCTGCTTTACAGTTCTGTATTTTGGGGCTTGCCCTTCCCACCCCTTGCCAGCAGTCCCCGCACACAATTTCATGGAACTTCCAAACATTTCCTGTGGAGAAAAAAGCCCAAACTTTCTGAACTCTATTTTGCTTCAGGGCATCTAATCTTGAAAGTTATGTGTGCTGTTAAAAATTGGCTTTCAAATCATGGAACGAGGCCTTTAGGGATACTTTCTTTCTCTTATTTTACTTTTTTTTTCCCCTCTTCATAAGAAGTTTCAGAGCTGCAGAGCCTCAAGCCAAAAGAAATAGTTGTACAGGCAAGTTTTCTACAGAGCAAGAGGCATGCTGGGGTGCTTGCTAGAGGCTATTTTACCCTCCCACATTCGCATGCCTCCCACAAGGATCCACGTAGCAGATATGAAAATGAGTACATGAACTCTTGGGTGAACTTTAACGTTGGCCTCACTTCCCCCTCGCATGTTGGCCATTTCACAGAATCGTAGAAGAATTTGGGTTGGAAGGGATCTTAAAGTCCATCCAGTTCCAATCGCCTTGCCATGGGCAGGGACACCTTCCACTATCCCAGGCTGCTAATAGCTCTATCCAGCCTGACCCTGGACACTTCCAGGGATGGGGCAGCCACAGCTTCTCTGGGCACCCTGTGCCAGAGCCTCACCACCCTCACAGAGAAGAATTTCTTCATAATATTCAATCTAACCCTGCTCTCTGTCAGTCTGAAGCCACTCCCTCTTGTCCTGTCACTCCAGGCCCTTGTAAATAGTCTCTCTCCATCTTTTTTGTCAGCTCCCTTCAGGTATTGGAAGGGCACAGTTAGGTCACCCTGAAGCTTCTCTTCTCCAGATTGTGCTGGGATTATCATTTTCATCTAAACAGGATGGGACTTATTTAGAACCGTATTGATATTTATGGGAATGAAGTCATTGCAGCTCCTGATGTGGTTTAGCCTGGCAGTTAATGCCACACAAATTCTTCCTCAGTTCTTCCCTCTCAGGGGGGTGGGGGCTGTGGGGAAAAAAAACCCCAGTAAAATTTGTGTGTTGAGATAAGGGTCGTTCATTGAGGCAGAAAAGGAAAAGACAATAATTATGTTAATAATGATAATGATAATAATAATAATGAAGATGACGCAATAATAATAGTAATAATAGTAATAACAACAACAAAACAAGATACAGAAAAAGTGATGAAATTGCTCACTACCTGCCATCTCCTTACTGATCGGTATTTAGAAAACAGAGTTCTTACCCACAAATTACCAGATCACTACTTTTTCTTGGTGTTATATGTGACAGAGAGAAGGCTTTGCTTCTACTCATGTTAGAATTTTCTTTTTTTTTTTTCCCCACAAAAGACACTATGCATATATAGACAATGTTCTTTCCTACACCTTAAGGCCAAAAGAGATCACTATTTTTCTCTGGCATGACGTCCTCTGGCATTAAAAATAAAGTCGTGAAATTTTACATCGTAGCCACGAAACGGCAAAATTTAATTGGAGAAGATGAATGAATGCTGTCAGATTTCACGTTAAAAATGGCTTTTCAAAGATTCAAGCACAAAGGGAAATGCTTAAATTAAGTGTTTCACACACCAAACAGGCTGTTAGATAGAAGACTTTTACTTTGGTACTATTATTATTATTTATTGTACATTACAGAGCTGCCCCCAGTTGTGCCTTTGTAATAAAAGACAGATTCCCTTTCCCTCTCCTTTCCTGACTCTGAGTGATTGCAAACAAAGGCACTGACCATGCCAAGCTTCACACCCATGGTGAATCTCACACACTGCATATTTTCTCTGCAAACCATGACTGTACACAGACCAAGGCAGATGATGTCACAGCTATATGCTGGTGCCCACACAAGCACAATTGTACCGTTGGTGGGAAAGTTTAAGTACTTGCTTATGTCTTTCTATGCTATTTTTACGTAAAATTCACAAACTATTTATTTTCCTGATAATTCCCAGGGAAATTCCCTGGTTAGCAGAGTTCACAGCCTTCACTGATCTGAACACTGGAAGGCAAGTATAGGGGTCAGGTGTGAGATGCTTCTTCATGTTTTGCCATCCCAATAACCCACAGGGACTGAAGATAAACTTTATTTCATGCACTGATGAGCCCTGGCACAATGCAAATACATTTCTTGCCCCCAAGCCAGCAGCCAGCAGCACAACAACTGGGAAAATTCATTTCTTCACCTCCTGGGGTCACACTGTTTGCGTGGTGGTCTGTCCTGCATCAGCGAACCAGAGTACAAATATGCCTTTTTTTTCCCTGTGTGCTGATTTCTCCTTTAGCTTACCTACACAGAAGGTTTTTCAAATGCACTTAAACGGTATTAACTTGTAGTTTCCTTACAACTCTCCAGTCAGGCTGCTGAGCAATTAATAGCATACTTTCTTTTCAGAAACTCAGATGAGGACTCCAAGGACTAAATCAACCTAAGGTGCAGAAATTTGTTCTACCACAGCTAATTATCCAATGAAAACTCTCAGTTCAGCAATATATCTGAAAACAGAGTGCTTGGACAGCCAACCTAGCGTTTCAGTCTATTTATAATATAAAGCTTCACTGTAGCCAACGTTGTTAAGAGGTTTTTATGGTATATAGCATGAAGTTTTGGTCTTTAATTACTCCTTTAATCTTTGCTGGGCTTGTTCCTGAGAACAAGTTACACTCCTGCATTTTACAGGATAAACAGCTTCCAGGAATGCATCAGACTGCCACAGGGGTCAGAGAGTGCATTTATTGAACACCGCTCTATTTCAGCCTAAATACTGACTGATCTGGTTTTGTTTAGTGGAAGTGTAATTAATATAACTAATTAACGACTGACCACCCAAAAATGTTTTCTTTTTTCTTTTTTTTTTTAGGTATTTAAACACATCCTCATTTGTTTCATGTGGTTTCTCTTCCACCTGGTCAGGTCAGCTGTTTGGAGGACTGTTAAATCCCTATATGTTAATATGAAAATTATGCTAAATAATGTTAAATATATGGTAATATAGGGATTATGTTAAATTTCAAAAACATACTGATTCTGCCCATTTGTGTTGTCAGATGGAAGTCTCATAGGACTACAGCATTTATATTATATTATTACATTTTCAAACCACGGCCAGGGGTCCAGGTGACATTTTGACTCCAGTTATAAACTCACATGAGATTCTCAAAGGTAAGGTATTTTCTCTATAGTCCTGCAGTATGACAGGGAGACAGTTGATTTCACAATTACATGATGTGTTCCTAGCTTCTGGTAAACCATGGAGGAACAAGTCTACTTTTTTTCTGGATACCTTTCAAAACTGGCTTGAGATTCTGGGTAGTGGAAGAAGGAAGCCTTTTTGCAATTACAGAGCTTCCAATAAGGACAGAACCCTTTTATTCACCATATATCCCTAAGTAATCATTAGCAAAACATAAACATAAAAGGAAAAAGGGACATTTACTAAGTTTTTGACATTTGATTCTGAAACAGATACCCCAGGTGACAATTTTCTACATCTTTGCTCCCTCCATCTCAGCTTCCATTTTCAAGCAAAGGGTGTGTGAATTCCCTTGTGGAAGAGGGTTCTGATCTGGAGAGAAAGCCCCTTACACACTTAGCTTCTCCTTGGGACTCAAATATTCTCCTCATCCAGGAGGATTTCTCAGGACTACAGAAATGCCAACAACCCTTGAGCACAGCAAATCAGAGAAGTCTCCTTGCCCACAACACAATTGTTGGAAACTCAGTCACCCATTGGAAGGAAAGAAGGTTTTTCTTGCCAGAAAGTCAATCATTCGTGCATAACTTTTGTTTTCTCAAAATCTCTATTTCATATGCAGTGATGGTTGACCTGTATTCATGCATGCAAGTGAGACTTCATGCGTGTGGTTAGCTCTCAATTCTTGGACAATGTTCTTGGACTCAGCTGTAGCTGGATAAGGATTTGACAGTTGGCTGGAGTGCTGACACTTCATCCTGCTTTGACCAATGTCTGCTTGTTGTAAAGTCATTGTGCAGCACTGGTTGGTCACCAAAGGCACACAGACCACATCAGTTTCCTACACTGGATTGGATTAGGATTTAGAGGGGGGCACTGTCACCACATCGATTTTCTGGAAGCTGCTGAACTTCGTAGGAAAAGAAAGGAAGAGTTGTGAAGAAGTAGTAAGAGGTTCTTACTGAGAGGTGGCATATGATGGAAGGAAGGAAGGAAGGAAGGAAAGAAGGCAGGAAGGAAGGAAGGAAGGAAGGAAGGAAGGAAGGAAGGAAGGAAGGAAGGAAGGACTGAGAAGAGTATTTGTGACATCATTCCATAAGAAACTGTGGACTTCCACTGAAGAACTGCTAACTATGACTAAGAAAATAAGATAAAGAAAATGAGTCTGAGGAAATAAAAGCAGAAGTGGGAGTTATGGAAACATGTAACACAAAAGGTTACACTAATAGTTGATAGATTAATTGATTGATTTCACAACAGTGAAGGCAAAAACTGCTAAACCATGAGCACTAGTAGACCACAGTTACTAATGCAATGATTCTGTAGTGGTGTTCCTCTGACCACAAATCCACAAGAATTCTGGAAGCACATGGCAAACAGTCTGTGCAACTGCGCTAAAGAATAAAACTTATTATGTTTCTCTCATAACAGCTGCACAAGTTGCCTGTGATCAGCTTACTTGAACTGCTGGGGCTAACTCTGAGTTCATGCATGATTTGTATGTTTGTTCAAACGAGTTTTTAACTCCAAGAGCAGCTTTCCCTGCAGAGTAGTCTGAACGGTGGTCATCAATACTTTGTGTAGGTACTTTTATTCTTAGAAATTGTTTGCAACCTAATTGTTTGCAAAAATTTTTGATTTTTGAAAATTGATTTATTTATAAACATTCACTAAGCAGCTTTGACCAACAGTTTCTGGAGTATGAGGCATTCATGAATGGCACCTACTCACTACAAAATGTACATTAGGTGTCATGTTTTACTTCAATCATAGGGTACTGTCCCCAGACTGGTCAGTTTAAATGCAATTAGTGACTGGATGGCTGAAGAATAAAGACCTGTTTTGAATCATGAATGACATAAATATTCAGAAAAGCTTCTTTTGGGGAACACAAGGGACCTGAGAACAGACTCAGAACAGACTGCGGTCATTCATATACTCATGAATAATGTTACGAGACCTCAGAGGAGCAGAGGAGTATATCCACATACTAATATGTGCCTAACCTCATTTTATTATTCCAAGGGCTCTAATCTAACTCAGAGGGAGATCATTTACATGAAAGAGTCATTAGATAAAGTGCATAAACAGCCTTTGAAAGAGAGATGAACACACAGATCTACCTCCTTTCCAAAGCAGGCATCTGACACGGTAGATTTGAGAGCTCTACAGTCAATTGATGTCTCTTTCAGACTCAAAAAAAAAAAAATCTTGAATCATTTTCTCATCAGCTTCACCATTTCCACCAAAAAAAAAGTGCTACATTTAATGTAGTGTAATCTGGTGTCTGCTGAGCTCCCTGTGGGAGCTACAAGGTCTATTTTGAATCTGTTAAGGTAAACATGAACTCAGACCTAGGCTTCACATGGAGCCCTGTGCTTCAACAAGTATGACTGCTAGCTTCATTTATAAAGGATGTGCAGTATCAGTAGCTTTTCCTCCTCTACCTACCTCATAAAGAAAGAAAGAACTCTGGTGTTATAAAATATTGCTGTATTTTAGAACACCTGCAGAAAAAGAAAATTAGATACAGGGAAGACTGTGGGGTTTTCTTCCTAAAGAAGTCATTGATGGAGTTCACGCTTATTCAATATTAGCTGGCAGTTCAGATAATATTTTCAGAGTTGAAATTTTGAGTCTGTTCTGTGGAAAGGTACTACTCAGTATGATTGAGCGGGTTCTATCAAAACAAAGTGATACAGTCAGGGATACAGTCAGCATTCAGCTGACTGCAAATGATGTCTCTGTCTAGATACCTGTGAAAAATGGCAGTGCACAGAAGCAAATCTTTAAAAATCAGACTCCTACCAAGTGGAGGCAATTGAGATCCATAATATGCAGTCATTTGTTGAGTCATTTCCAAAGCTTTTCTTTGTCTCACCAGAGGCAATTGAGGGTTAAATGTTAACCTTCTTATCAAATTGTGAAATATTAATTAAAAGAAACCCCAAAAAACAACCAACAAACCCAACACACATGACAGCACTTTTAGGGCCAAAATTCCAAAGGGTTGTGATGATAAGATTATGATAAGGATATCTAGAAAAGAAATAATCTAAACTAATGAGATTAAACAGGGTGAGATCATCCATTGATGAATTTATCCCACGACCAAGAACAATGTAATGGGATTAATGACAAGGATTTTTGATCATAATAAGATGTGGACTGATGCCTGAGAGAAAGTTCAGTGGTTGAAACAACTGCAGCAAGTCCCACGTGTAAAGACAACACAGTAAATCTTAATTGGCAAAACGCCTTGTGGTGAAGAGATGCCTTTGCAATTGTTTTATGGGAAAGCTCTTCAGAGTTTAACAGAAAACTGCAACCTTTCTTTCAGTATTATTTCTTCTTTCTGACTGGATCATCTAAATGAAATGGAAGCTCTGTATTCACTGCAATGCTTGATATAAAGCTAAAGCATCATCCCAAGTCACCTTACGTGCTACTCGATAGAGGTCTTTGGGCAGACTCCACCCTTGCTTGGTGAGACTGACACGAACTTCATCACCTGGGGGCATTTCCAGGAGAAATTCCTTGGGGAACACCTAAAGGCTGTGTGATACAGAGAAGTCCACCATGATCAGGACTCTGCTGGTCTCAGGGTGCAATTCATCTCACCTAGACATGAGCTGGTCACCCTTGGTCCTCTTTGTGGTTGGTGAAGAGGAACAGGGCGTGCTGTAGAAGTTAATTTGACGAACATCAGAAGCTTGATTTAGGATGGTATCATTTGTCTTTGAAAACATCTATCTTTTCGACCCCAGAGTGGAAATAGAGGGACTAGTTCAAGAAGACAAATGTATTTATTCAGGTGATAATGAAGGATTGTTCTGTGACTTGACTCTTTTTCTCCAATATACCAGGTAAACTTGATCAATGTGGTTAGTACTGTTAGTGAAACTAGAAAGATATTGCTAAAAAAAACCCCATACCTTAGGTCTCTGATTGTAAATTCTGTGAAATGAGACAATCTCACAAAAGCTCCTTATTTGGTAAAGACACCATTCTGCTCCAGGAAAAGAATAACTGGGAAAAAAGGTGATAACATAACACTAACAAAGCCTTACAAATATTGGACAGCTGAACTCAGAGAGATCCTGTAACATAATTGTCCTATTTTATTCATGGATAAACACAGATGTCAAAAGATGACATGGGGAGCACTGAGAAATTATTGACAATAACTTTCAGGAAGTTCTTCTACAGGGACTCATCAGTTAAAAGAGCATCAACATGTAAAATATAACTATGTCCTCTCCAAAGCAGGATCGGAGACTCCTAAAATACTTGGGTTTAATGGAATTCATTCAACACAAAACACAGTAAAAAGAAGCAATCAGAGAGCACATACAGTTACACAGACAGCAAAAGAAAAAAAAAAAATCTTGTCATGTATGCCCTTTGAAGTTTTCCACAAAACTATGTTTTCAGAAAGAGAGGCCACTCCATTGAACCCAAATGACATGTCTGAAACAGCTCATGTACAAAGAGCTTTCAGGGAATGTGTTTTACTCTTGTCAATATCATATTTATATTTATGTTCCTTACATGTACTTAAAAATCCATATATTTTCTAATTGTCTTTGCCTGATTCAGACCAAACACAGTTCTTCAAATAATTAACGTCTTTACAGCTCAGAAATCTTGTATACGTACTTGCTTGCTTCTCAATTTCAGCCTAATCATATCTAAAATAATCTTATTAATAATCCTAAAGTATTTGCTAACTCTATCATCCATTAACTTTTTATGGTATGTAAACACTTCATGTTTTACTGACATATTCAGAAAATATGTACAGAGGGACTAACTAGGTGTGGGAGCAAGGGAGTTATCCTTAATTTGTAATTTCCTGTTACTGTAAATTATACCTGCTCTGCATCTTTATGGTCTCCTCCTATCTTGAAATGTTACTACAACTCTTTTCTGCTAACTTATGCACCTTGAATGTTGTAAAAACTGCCTTAAAAGTCAATAAAAAAATGCAACGACACTGTGTCAATCAGCACAACAGAGGAATCTCTACTGAGCAAACAAGCTAAACACAACTGCACCATGTTGTGATTAATTGAAGATATGAATCAGAAAATTAAAAGTTATGGGTTTTTTTCTCCAGTCTTAATTATTATCAATAGCTTAATTTATAGAGGAGCTACTTTGATGTTATCTGTAGTCCTGTAAAGAGGCTGCCAGTGCAAGAAGTGATACCGTCTTGTGTTGCTTCCACTAACATGAGTTACCCATGATTATCCTAAATGCACAACAACTGAATGCATATTGCCACAAAATAAGTTCACTTCTATTTATGAGAAAACATAGGTAAGAATGTGGGGGGTTTTCTTTCTCTCCTTTTTGATTGTTTGCTTGTTTTTGTTTTTATTTTTGTTTTTGTTGGTTGGTTGGTTGGTTGGTTGGTTGGTTGGTTGGTTGGTTGGTTTTTTTCCCCACAGGGAAGACTATGACAACTACGACAAGAGGGGAAGCCTGAAGTCATCCATCCCCACTACAATCTAGGTGACTTCATTGAGTGACCTGTTGGCCCAGAACTACATAACTTTAACAGTCTTTGCTGGGCTTTTGTCTCTGCATTTGTGTAACCACTTCATGAACCCAGTCTAGATTACATCTGACCTGTCAAGCAAATAACTCTCAGAGAGCTGTGCTGATTTCAGCCCCTGTAAGTTTGCGTTTGAAGGCAGAATTTTATAGGGAAGGTAAAATTTTGAAAATAAAGTTCCTCGCATGGCCACCAGAATGGATCAGAAGTTGAGCAGAGAGGTAGCCATCATCTCAGTGGTGGGGATGTCAGAGTAGAGATTTGAAAATTTCAGTGCCAGCGCGGGTATTTTTTTTCTTTTCCACTGAATTCTGTTATATGTCTGGGAATAAAATATCTTCTACAAGAAGCCAGAATCCAATTTACCATTTTGGTAAATATGGTAATTTGATTCTAAGCTCATCTTACACACAGCAGATAAATAAGTAATCATAAACCATGTCATCATAAATAAAAGCGTTATTGAGCTCAGGCAATGAAAACCAATCAATAGAGGACACTCATCCCCAGTGAAAGCAGCTGCTAATGCTCTGTGGTTCCTGGTGGATACTCTGTCATTGTATTTTAAAACCACACGGAATTCCCTGTGTCATCAGCAATGACCACTTTATTGCTGGTGAATTAGGAAATTAGGAGGGCTAAGGGTGCATCTGAATTCCAGGGGCTCATTCATTTAGCCCACCTCCCAATGCAGGAGGTCACCTGCTTTTCTTGTGGGTTTGGACAGGCTCAGAGAAAGAAAATCATGACTTTCCTGCAGTTTCAACATACACGATACTAGAGAATGGTGGAGCTCGTTCTTCCAAATACAAGAAGGAAATTTAGAGCTGATTATGAGTGAAAAAAAAAAAGATGTTGAGCTGATTAGCAGTCACATTTTTATGTTTACTCCTCTGGTTGTTTCAGTCAAAAAATTGAAACCCCAAGGAAGACTTCTCTGATTTTTCCAGAAGTGTTACACTTCTTAACATTTCCTAGATTGAATATACCCTTTTTTCAAGAGTAAATTTTTTTATTTCAAAGTAGCTCTATTCATTTTTCATGAGACAAGCTTTTTGAACATGAAGGGTTCCAACTTGAAATGAATAATTTTATCTATATTTTAAAAAGCTATTTCATTCAACTTAAAGCCTCATATAACACCCCCCAGCCCCCTCACCCCCAGTACTTTTTATAGAAATATTTTTAATGAATAAGAAGTTTCAGCAGACTGAAAAATATATGTGATAATTGTGCATTTCTACTATTTGTCCCATGATGACTACTATCAGATGCATTAAATCAGGCTCATTTAGTCCAAAAGTGATCAAACTTCATTTAAACAAAGCAATTCTTTTTGACAGTATTAGAGGGGAGAAGAACAACAAATTCAAATCATTCATTTCTCTCTTGCTTAATGAATTATTGATTTGTGCTTCCCTTTTGAATGATAGTGCTCTGATGTGATAAACATTGATTTGAACCTTTATACAAATATTGTATATCATCAGCACGTTATGGCAACAGAATAATACATGCTCAAATAGAGCTGAGGGGATGGAATACCACGAAAAAACCCACTATGAGCTGCCACAGCTGTGTGCATGCATGTGTGAGTGTGCACATGTAAAATAGCGACTGGAAATGAAAGTAACAAATAAATAAATGAAAAAGTAATAAATAAATAATAAATAAATAAATTAAATCTTGGGGGGGAGGGTATGATAACTCTGCAGAATTATAGAAAGCCTACTTTTGGGTTAACACTGAACAGAAAACCTTGGAAATGAAAAATAATTATTTTGTTCTACTAGTAACTCTTCTAACTTGACATTTCCTGCAATCACGAGTGCAGAGCTGTCACAGGTTTAAAAGGAGATCTCTCTCACACCCTGCTTGTGTTCAGCAGTTTAGCTTCATGCACAGCTATTCACACCAACGGGAGCTACATAGTCAAAAGACAAAAGAAAAATGCTGAGAGCGGTAAACACATAGATAATCCTGTCCACCAAACAATTTTGCATTTCCTTTATGCACCATTTATTTCAGACAAAAAAGCTGCTGAGAGATTTACGTCAAAGTGATTTCCACAGCTCAGCTGCTCAAGTCTGGGGAGATGATTGAAACGCTGAGCTACACTTTCCCAGGGACCATTGCATCCCCCTGTCCTGCCGTGCCGAGCAGGGAGAGATCTCTCATGTTCTTCCTCAGACAAGTTAATTTCTAGCATCAGCTGGGTGGTTTTTGGCAGCCTGGATGAGGGGAAAGATCCTGTGGTTACTGAGAGATGAAGGGACAAATGTCTTTCTGTTTTCCCTTGAACTGCAATGGATCCCCAGAACTGTTTGTTCTTCCTGTCACACCCAAAGTGGGTGGGCTGGGAAGATGTTCCACCATCGTTCTCCTGAGCTCTCTGCTCCCTTCTCGCATCCATGGGGGAGATAGCTGCACTTGGGGCACTCAGATGTCCAAAACAGTCAGATCTTTCATAACACAACCCAAAACATCCATATCTCAATGGAAAACATTCATACAAAAACCCTCAAATGAGTATGGCTGCACTGGGACAACAAGTGTTCGTTCTATCACACACTTTCACAGTGAATTAGTCTTGCAACTAATGATCTATAATTATTACCCACCAGGGCAGCATTGAGATTTTTCCTACAAGGCTACAAAGGGTGAGATCTAAATCAGCATTCAGGGACTTAGCACATCCAAACATGCAATCTCATCTCAGCAGATTGAAAAGTGGGACCAGGGAGGCATGGAAGCTGAGCTCCTTCTCTCTCTCACAAATATCACACTCAGTGTGTGTACTGTCATTTATCCTGCTGTATGACAACAGCAGGATATGATTCCTTAGGGTAGGGAATAACCTGGCTTTCCTGTGACCACTCTCAAAGGCAACATGGGTAATTTTATTATAAAACCCTGGCTCAGTGATGTACCTGTAGGTAGAAACTATGATACGGCAAATCAAGCTAGGTAAGGTGTGCAAATAAACATGTCCAGATAAATTTGTAAACAACATATATGACTTTTTTCCCCCTATATACATAGTTTTGTGCATGGTTCTGCTCTTTTAAAGTGTCTCACAGTGGACTCAATAGAATTAGACTCCCCTGAATTTTTGCATGAGACTGTTCCCAAGCAGTAGGTGGCTAAGCCAGAGTTGAAACATTTGCTTCTTCTAGTCTCAACAGAATCAGGCATCTTATATCTGTCACTCAATAAAAATTTGTTCTCCATTCCCAGAAAATGGTTCTAGTATTAATTCAGAGAATGAAACGCCTTTTTGTGGTTATCTGTAAAAAACCCCAAACAGTCCATTTAAAACCTATTAGCAAACATAAGAGGGCTAAAGAAGGCATAATTAATGTAATTTTTTTTCCCCTTTCCACATATTTAACAGTGTTTTGGAACACGATCCATAACATACACAGGTCTGATTGTAAGAAGTTAGATCAACATCCTGCCCCAATGCTCTTACATATGGAGAGGGAAAATGAAACTTGAACCTTCAGTTTACAAGTAGCTGGGGAAAAAAAATAGATCACAGGGTTGAAAACTTGCAATTATTATGGCATTTGCATTATGACAAATTTAAAACTGGTATTCTAGGTTATGGGCAGTACTATAAAGCTGGTATTCTACACTGTGTATTGCAAGCTCATTTAAAATGTACTCTTCCACGACATGATGAGAACACAAATTATAATTAGGAAAGTAACCCAAGCAGAAAATTAGTCTGGAAGACTAGTCTGAATGTGCTCCTGCAGACAAAGCCATCCTGTGTCCTAACTTTACTGTCTCGGTGTAGGGAGAGATTGATGCAGAAGATAAAGACAGATATGGCTTTCCGGGAGGGGGAGAAAAAGAAAAGGCTTTGCAAGTATGATCCGTGGTGTTTCAGTTGTGCAAACACACACAAAGAGAAGCCCCAGCAGATCCCATCTTTGCAGAGTTACTCACAGTACAGGCTGCCACAGCTGCACTGCACAGGTCTATACCTGGGGTTTTGTTCCCATAATCCTATTCATAGGCAAAACCCCACATTTATCAGCACAGATAAGGTCTGCTGACCCCATCCTGAACCCAGAGCCTACTTGCACAAGTAAACGTACGTTTGTAACCAACAAAGGGTTAGCTGTAAAGGTAATGATCTGAGAAAAAACACGGTTCAAAATTACACTGTGAAAAAAAAGAACTCACAAACCCCTCACCACTCCCCCCCGCCAAAAAAAAAGTGAAAATGTCAAAGGTTCTTGTTACTGCAAAGTAATAAACCATATAAATGATTTTGAAAAATTTATAGGCCAACAAGATACATATCTGAAAACATTTGCATTTGAAGTTTTCTTTTCTGGAAATGTTTTGTGGGGTTTAAAAGCCAAATGGTTCTCTACAAGTCAGTTGGTATCTCTGTACTTTTTCTAGAAAGACTGGAACAAATCCACTGTTTGGAAAATTATACTGACTTTTCAGATGTCTCTTCTTGTGGAAAGGGGACCTGTATACTAGACTTGGTTACATTGCACTCAAAGGAAAGGTTCATAATTTTCTATTAAATCTTATTTGTGTAATTTTCTGTTAAATCTTTCTTTGTGTTTTCTCTAAGAGTGTGTTTTCTTTAGGTGTTTGTTGCTACTTCATTTTGAGGACACCCATGACTTCTCTGTACCTTATAGGACTTAGCAGATTTGTCCTGATTTAGAAAAAGACCAAAAGGAAAGCAAAAAAATCTACTGAGGCAAGGAGCCAGATCAACAGTTGCCATGAAAAAAAAAACCTGCTGAACTAAAAACCCAAGAAGAACAGAGTTAGTAAGTGAGAGTAAAAAAAATTCTTAGGGAAGAGTTGGCCTCCTGCTTTTTGTGGGACAGAAGTTACTTGATGCTTAGGGCAGCATTTAAAGACACCCAAATATATTCAATCCAACACAGACTTAGATCCAAATCCATCACCTCGACTCTGCAAAAACCCAGATCATCTACAGCAGCTCCTGCTGGTCACTGGGGCTCTGCCACGTTTATCTAATCAGTACATTTTATTTCATCTCATACTCACCAGCCAGTTGGAGCATCCCACTTCAGTGGGGGAATGGTGCAGAGATTCAGTCTGTAGCTGGTGACAATGATAAGAAATCCAAACCAGGAAAAAGCTCCAGGAGGAGTTTCTTGGACCTGAATGAAAGAGCAGATTGATCAGGGTTGGTTTTTCCTCTCATTTAAAGGCTATGGTGAATTTGAGTTCATTCATTTCACATTATTTCATATGTAAATTTAAAAAATTTCACTCTGCATCCCATATGTCCAAGAGCTTAGGAAAAGGGAATTATGAATCCACATACAATTCATGGTCTGAGACTGGGTGTGTACGAGCTTAGTGTGTATTTGAATCCACTCCTGGTCAGAATATTTCCCAGGAGCAATGTTTAATAGAGGTTTCAATAATGTGTTTCTGCTCATTTGGGGGTGACTTAAAACCATGTCTGGAGTAAGCACATGTTTATTAACTGTTGTTCAGGGCACAGATATTTCCTGAATTGGGCTGTAGAAGAAAGCAGACTTTTTCACAACAAAAAGCAAAAGTCAAAGTAATAGCTTATATTTGAAAAGCAAATAAATACGCTTGAGGTCAAAGCTCCTCCTTTAAACTTCATCACTGGGGTATGTGCTGTGAATTTTCAGTGCCTATTATGAAAAATTTTAGCCATAGTATTTTTCTTTCGTATTCAAATTGTGAAAAAAATTTATAGAAGGAGAGCACCTCTGTAAAGAAAAAATAGGGAAGGGGACACAAATTCATATTTATTGCTTGTCAGAGCTCTCATGTGCGATTTAGTTTTAATGAAAAGGAAGAAATACACAATCATCAAAAACAAAACCAGAAGTGATGATGTAGAAGATTTGGGCAATTTAAAAGTTTCATTGTTTATTATTAATTCCTGAATTTTCATTCTTCCTCTGTATATTTTCAGAGAATTTACTTATTGTAAGTAGCTATATATTATGAGCTAATTAAATTTCAAAACTCCAGTTTGGTGACACTCACAGGATATTTAACACTTTCCCAAACTGTGACAGAATTTATATTCATGGATATCTTTCCAGGAACGCAATTTTTAGTTTAAAAATACTGACTCATAGGCTTCTTGAGATGTGTGTGAGAAATGTCCTATAGAACATTCATGAGATGACAACAAGAATAAAGGTGTTGGGTTAAAAAAATACTTGGAGAAATAAAAACCTACCAGGAAAGGTGATAAACTTCTTGTGTCAGACTGCCCTGAGCAGCCTGTAACCTCCTTAGGTGAGGCTTCTACCCAAAGTGTGTCTTCGTTTGTACAGATTTTCTGAGCTGGAACTCACAAAGTCCAGCTTAGCAAGCCCTCAGTTGAGGATGCACTTGCTGGGACATAGACAGAAGGAGGGAAACTTGATTATTATTATGATTATTATGATTTTACCATTGAACCAGGTAATATCACTCTGTAAAAGTTCTTGGAGCTCCCTGAGTCCAAGAAGCAGGATAAACATTCCCCATGAAAAGGATTTTACATGTAGGCAGGATTCCAGGTACCTGATGCTCGTCATACTGACCTGTATTTAGGTGATAACACAATATCTGATTTTATTATGAACTAGAACCTCAAATAAAACTCAGACAAAAATACTTTAAGTACTAATAAGGATGGTTGAAAGTTTAAAAAAAAAAAGTAAAATATTTATAGAGCAACCCTTACAGTTGTGCTTGCAGAGATCAAAGCAGAACCAAACCTGTTTTTTGCCAAAAAGCTGCTTATCATCTGAACTTCTCTGCAGGATTTTAGAAATTACTGGGTTATTCAGTAGATTTCTGAAAGCTTGAGAAATCATACTACAACGTTTTTTGGCAAATTTTCCATCACTTGGTTAGATTGAAGAAATTAGAAATTCTTCTTTCCTGTGCTTTTCAGCACCTCCTCCTTTCAACCCTCCTCCAGATTAAAAAAGGAATGATACAGCAAGACCGGCCAGGAGAAAGAATATGCAGAAACATATCTTAGAGCCTCAGGCTTTCAAGGTGCAAAAGACAGGGATGAAAGCTCCAGACTTGCGTGCAGCCGTGACGTTGGAGGGTGCAGCCCCAAGATTGTGTGTAATGCCCACCTGAAATATCATCCCTTCAATCTGAAACTCCCAAGCTGCTCCCCTCTGCCTCTCCCTCGCTGCCCAACCCCTCCAGTTTTAATTAATGACACAATTATGTACCTCCACTGCAGTTTAAGAGACCTTGCTCAGGCACCGCGCAGGAGCACTTGGAAGGAGCCCTCCAGACAAACGAGAACTGTGATTGCTCTTTTTGCGTAAAGCCTTCTCTAAAAAATATGTGGACGTATAGAAAGGTTGTTGAAGACTTCTTAAGTGAAATCTGTACCTGCTTAATGGTCTTCAGCAGCTGACACAGGTTGAAGATGAATAAGCACAAAAACCCCTCAGATTAATTTCTGCCTTCAGAGTACACTCTTTCCTATCCAACCTCTAAGTACAGATCCTCCTGTGCTTTGCCCATGGAGAAAATTCACTAGTCCCAGTGAGTTACCAGTGGCCAAAATCATGTATCTGGATATAATTTAATTATGGTTCCCTTAATAATTTGCTTTGCCCCTAATGATTTGTTTTAATTTTCAGTACTCCTGAGCTGGTCAGGCAGTAGAATTAGACGATCACTGGAGGTCCCTTGCAACAGAAATATCCTGTTATCCTATCCTATCCTATCCTATCCTATCCTATCCTATCCTATCCTATCCAATTGCCAGCCCCAAATTCAGATCAGTACCTTATCAAAAGCTTCCCCTCTTTCTCTGGAGCTTCTTGCCTCAGAGGAGAGTTCAGGGAATGGAATGCAGCTTTAAGAACTAGGCATTGTGAGGGTGGGGGTGAGGTGCCCCAGCCTTAACTGAGAGGTTTTCTTGACATCCATCTGATGTTGTCCCTTATCTCCATCTCCTGTACTGACATATAGATCCTGCTACATCATTTCTGTCCCTGACCACTATCAGTAGACTTCGATTTACTGATTGCCTTATCTCTGCCACAGCCTCATTTACTCAATATACCCTGCAAGTTTTCAACCTCTGCCGGTCCCACAAGGGTTTCTCAAGACAGTGTGTGCCAATAAAATGTCCAGGTGTGGCTGAAAAGTCCCAGAGATGAAGGAAAAGATTCGTTCTGTTGCCTGTGACACAATGTTATATCAAGCTGCATTGCTCATAGGTAAATCCCCTTTTGCTTTACTGCACAGAAACCCCTGACTGCTTAAAGCTAAGCCATTTTTTCTCCAAAGGAAAGGATTGGAAGCATGCCTGTAAATTGTTTTACTCTGCTTGTTCGTTGGCCATCATTTTTAATCAGACACTTTTAACTGAAAAAAATCGAAAGCATCATCACTGTGGCCGCAACAGCAGAGAAGGGTGGTAGGGGAATCTATAACACAACTCAGGACTGGATTATCACAGAACAATGCAAACTGAATGGCCAAATACTTTCTTTTAGTCTCTTTTACTTCCTACTTTTTTTTTTCTTTCTTTATTAATTAATTTATTTACCTATTTACTTATTTGGTATTACTTCACTGCTCAGGTTCAAAAGACGAATAGAAGACCCTTACTGAAATGTAAAATGGGAGAGTGAGGAGTGAAAACAAAGGAGAAACGTTTCTAATGCTGGTTTGTGTAACACTGGTTTCCAACATATTGCAAATCTGCTGGTGTCCCTTTAAGAATACTCTTAGTTTATAAAAGCTAACAGCATTAAAAATACAGTAATTAACATGTTCATAATGTAAATGCTAATAATTTAACATGTCAAGCATCCTCATCCCCTACTGAATCAATATGAATTATTAAAACCGACTCTTTAAGACCTTTAAAATCAACTCTCAGAGCATGCACTAACAATTACACCGTTGGCATACAGGAGCACCAAGTTACAAATTCATGCATAAGACTGTCTGACACACTCGTTGTCTTTGATGCAAAAAAAAAAAAAAAAAAAAAAA